>JABTXL010000827.1:3514446-3561818 GCA_025134845.1 Neodon shergylaensis
GTGTTCTGAGATGGGGTCTGGTATGTTAGCTCATCCCTACCCTCTGTCCATGTACATGTGTGTGTTCTGAGACGGGGGTCTGATAGGTTAGTTCACGCTGCCCTTAAACTTGGAATTGTCCTGCTTCTGCCTGAACCAAGTGCTAGGCTTAGGAACTAAGTGTTGGCCCAAGCACTAACTACGTTCTCTTACCTAGGATACAGTGATGGCTGTGTGTTCTAGAAGTTAGGGAGCAAGTCACTTCTTTTTTTTTTGTTTTTGTTTTTGTTTTGTTTTTTGAGACAGGGTTTCACATTTGGCTGTCCTGGAACTAACTTTGTAGACCAGACTGGCCTTAAGCTCACAGGGATCCGCCCGCGTCTGCTGGGATTAAGGTGTGCACCACCACTGCCTGGTTGTGGCACACGTCTCACACTAGGAGGAGCCATTTATATTGCCATGTAGACATCCTGTGAAGGAAGTCAGTGCATTTGATGGCAGTCGCTATTGACTGGTGGTTAAATAGCTGAAGAGCTGACAGTCCGCCTGTGGCAGTCGCCAGATGGCAGATGTCGCCCTGGTAACGCTCTGCCTGACGTGTTTGTGACTTTGTGATCGCAGGATGACGATGACTACTCATCATCGACCAGTCTGCTCGGTCAGAAGAAGCCTGGGTACCATGCCCCCGTGGCACTGCTTAACGACATACCGCAGTCGACAGAGCAGGTGAGTTGAAGGGAGTGAGTGTCCGTGGAAGCACGTGGCTGACTTGGGAGCCAGCAGTGACTGTTTTGTAGAGGTGATCCTCACAGGAAGCGCTGACTTCAGGA
This sequence comes from Neodon shergylaensis, assembly GCA_025134845.1. Classification (NCBI taxonomy): domain Eukaryota; kingdom Metazoa; phylum Chordata; class Mammalia; order Rodentia; family Cricetidae; genus Neodon; species Neodon shergylaensis. Next base: position 3,515,256 of record JABTXL010000827.1, read on the forward strand.
GACTGACCAGCCACAGGCATTTGTTTCTTTCCTTCATTTTTTTAATTTTAATTAAATCACTTTATTTATTTATTTGGGTTTTTGAGACAGGATTTCTCTGTAGCTTTGGAGCCCGTCTTGGAACTAGCTCTGTAGACCAGGCTGGCCTTGAATTCAGAGGCTTGCCTCTGCCTCCCGAGTGCTGGGATTAAAGGTGTGTGTCATCACTGCCTGGCTTTGTTTTTTTATTTTTATGTCCGTTGGTGTTTGAGGGAGTCGGATCCACTGGATCTTGGATCCAGCTTACAGTTGTGAGCTGCCATGTGGGTGCTGGGGATTGAACCAGAGTCCTCTGGAAGAGCAGCTAACATAATCGCTTGAGCCATCTCTCCAGCCTCTACACTTTTTTCTTAAGCAGTGGTTTGTTTATTTGATGTGTGTCTGGGAGGTGTTGGTTATATAATAGAGTGGGTATTAAATGAGCATGCTTTTTTCCAGTACGATCCATTTGCTGAACATCGTCCTCCGAAGATTGCAGACCGGGAAGATGAGTACAAAAAGCACAGGCGGACCATGATAATTTCCCCAGAGCGTCTTGATCCTTTTGCAGATGGTAATTCTTTCCCACTTTTCCATAAGTATTCAGAAATTTATTTTCATTAAGTTGTCTTTAGCCCTTTGATTTTTTTTGGCATGCTTATGAATTTGCTTTTCGTTTTTAAAGACCCCCTTATAGATTTGTATAGATTTGGTTGAAGTCACAGATGCCATATTCTTCATCTTTATAATGCAAGTTTTCTTTCCAGGTAGAAGGACAAGAAAATAATGAGCCAATGCCATAGAAACGCAAAGGGTTAAAGGTTTTTCTTTTACTTTTGTTTTGGGTACTCTTGGTATACTTTGAACAAATGTATTTTTCTGCTCAAAATACTTTCAAATTATTGCAAGTTTTTATTCCAAATTCTATAGCTTTGGATTGTTACTTTTGAGAAACTGTTTCTCACACTAGAGTCCCCTCATTGTTATAGCTTAGTAAAAATGCACCTACTTTGCTCTATGCAAGTTTGTAGTTAAAACAAAAGTTATATACAAAGACTTTGGTGTTTCTGTAGTTGGAGTCTGTTGTGCTAATTGTAGTGTGCAAGGGGCATAGTGAACCTGATGGAAGCTTTCCTCGGGTGAGTGAGTCCCACCATCCAAACTAAGTGCCTGTTTGTGAAAATAGATTCTGCTGCAGGTTTACAAATTAGATTTTTCAGCCTGCATGAATTAATAGGGATATTCTTTTCTTTACTTGCATAATTGTAATTGATTTAAACATGTATGTCAGAATTCACAGGCCCATACTAACTGTCCTTAATTTCTCTCCTACAGCAGTACTGCTATATGCCAGTCCTGTCTGCATTCTTAAGGGTGCAGCTCAACACATCCTCTCTAGATTATGGTGAAAAAGTATTCCAAAGGAAGTCTTATCAGAGCTAGTGTCAGAAAGAATGACACTACCAATTGGGCATGATCGTCAGCATAGGAGATGTCTTAGCATTTTATTATTTTTGTCCTAAATTTTAATGCTATACTACTTGTATAGCTAATTATCACATTTCTGAAGCATAGTGTGCCTTTGTTGATCTTGTTATACTGTTTGGGCTTCTTTAAGATATTTTGCAGTTTGAAAAGCAAATACTGAAACTTACCAAGAGACTAACACATCTCTTTGTACACCACTTGTCTTTGTGTTCATTGTAATAACTGGTAGAAATAATATATCTGAAGTAGTATGTTTCCAGTTGTAATTGTACTTTTTAAGAAATAGAATTATATTTTGGGTCAAGAAAAAAAATCTTTAAAAAGCACGAAGCCCTTTTTAGTAATGTGACTTGAGTAAGATTGTAGGTATATTAGATTTTCTCAGTTACTACTGTTTAGATCACTGTATGGAGAACTTATGTAGTCAGTTACTGCAGTCAGGATTTTAACAGCTTGCAACAGGTAATGTTTTGAATATAAATATCTTTCCAAAGTGTTACTAATGGTAAAGAGATAATTTTCTAGGCTTCTATTCTGCTGCTTGAAGTCAGAACTGCTGATGGAGACAAAGGCACGAAAGTGTACGTATTCCGGATTAGCAACCCAGGAACCCATCACTTCTGAAGACTAAACTGTGCTGTCATTTTGCTTTATCTATGCATTAAAATAATTGTTTTAAACTGCTGTAGATATGTTTGTGTTCAAACAGGTTAAATTGATCAGCAAACTCAATAAAAAGTAAGATGTATAATTATCAAAGTTTTCCACCAAAAAATAAATTAAATGATTATGGAATAACGTAATATTAGATCAGGGCAGAGAAATCAGCTGACCCTAATGCCTTTTATTTATTGTGCTCTTTCCTGTTGCTGTTCTTTTCTGCAGGAGGGAAGACCCCTGACCCTAAAATGAATGCCAGAACTTACATGGATGTTATGCGGGAACAGCATTTGACTAAGGAAGAGGTATGTAATGGTAGTGAGATGATGTAAGAAAACTTAAAAGAATTTTATATTTTAGTTTTTATTGTTCATAGCAATTTTTGTTTTCTTTTTGAGACAGGGTGTCTCTGTATAGCCCTGGTTATATTAGAACTCGCCCTGTAGATCAGGCTGGTCTTGAACTCACAGAAATTTGCCTGCCTTGACCTCCTGAGTGCTGAGTTTTAAAAGTGTGTGCTACTGGCAAGCATTTTTTGGGGGGGGGGGGGTTTGATGTGGAGATCCACCTAGCCTACTTTAGCCTCCTACGAGCTAGAGTGCTGGGATTGAAGGCGTGTGTAACCATTGCCAGATAATTATTTTTTAAATATGGTTTCGTGTAGCCCTGGCTGGCCTAAAACTCGGATCTGGCTGCTTCTGCCTTTAAAGTGATGGCAAGGTGCCAACAAGCATGATTGGACTTAGTATTCAGTTGTAAAAATTAATTAAATAATTATCCCAGAATTGCATCACCTTTAAAACTTGATGTTTTGACCTTTTGGATCTGTTTGGTCTCTGTAGGTGCAAGCCTGTGGAGGAAGGTTATTATACCTCAGGAATCTAGTGCTCACATTAGTTCTTAATCCCTGCTGCAGATTTGGTTTGATTGTAGTTGGAGAATTCTGAGTAATTCTTTTGGCTTACAGAGATAATTCTTTGTTAGCACAGATGCAGTGCTAGGAAGCCAAACCTCAGCTGTTTGTTTGTAGTTTTTTGTTTTCATTACATTTATTTGTGTATGTTCCTGCCATGGTATATGCCATGGCATGCCTGTGGAGGCCAGAGGACGACTGGCAGGAGTCAGTTTTGTCTACCAAGTGAGTCCCAGGAACTAAATGTAGGTAACAGGCGTGGTGACAGTTGCTTTTACCAGCTGAGCCATTTTAACTGTTCTGGTCCTGGTCTTTTGATTATTCTTTGTTTTTTTTTTTTTTTTTTTTTTTTTTTTTTTTTTTTTTTTTTTTTTTCTTCTTCGAGACAGGGTTTCTCTGTGGCCTTGGAGCCTGTCCTGGAACTAGCTCTGTAGACCAGGCTGGTCTCGAACTCACAGAGATCCACCTGCCTCTGCCTCCCGAGTGCTGGGATTAAAGGCGTGCGCCACCACCGCCCGGCTTGATTATTCTTTGAAGTAGGGTCTTTTTCTGGCCCAGTCTAACCTAGAACTCATTCTGTAGCTCCACAGTCACAGGCTGGCCTCTAACTCACCGGAATCCTCCTGCCTCAGCTTCCTGAGGATTAAAGGATTAAGTAAAGTTTGTTAGATGAATTAAAAGAGAATTGGAATCTTATTATAAGATGAAAGCCTTAATTAAATGTATTTTTTATGACACTTAAGTTTTATTTTTACTTTTCTTGTTCCTTTTTGGTTTTGAGATGTCTTGCTGTGTATTTCTGGCTGGCATGGAACGCACTCATTGATCTTAAATCAAAGCAGTATTCCCGCCTTAGACTGTGGGTCACAGGCATGTGCCACTGCCCTGACTTATTTTGTGTCAGTGAGTTTTAAAAACTTTCAGTTGCATATTTTCAATTCTCTGCTGTTGAGTGGAGACTAGAGATTGTACTTTACAGTAAGATCTGTTTCACTAGCTTCAAACTTAGGCTGTTAAACCTCTAGATTTGCTTATATGCTGTTTAGAAAGAAGACGATGCTGTAGAACTACAGGTGCATAATAGCAGAGCGAAGGAACAGGCCAGGACTAGGGACAGAAAATAAAGAGTGGGAATATTAAATAGCTCACTCAGTAGAAATGAGTATACTAGGGCATAAAAGCTTAAAGAATTTTTCTCCTTCCCGTTTTCTGATTCTGGGCGTTCAACAGGGTTGCAGGCGTGCTTGGTAGGCATAAGCTACCCGTGAGTTCCTTCATCTGTGAAGTGATGTGAAAGATGAGTGTTCTGCTCTTTAATGCTTTTCAGAGAGAAATTAGGCAACAACTAGCAGAAAAAGCTAAAGCTGGGGAGCTTAAAGTCGTGAACGGAGCAGCAGCATCCCAGCCCCCCTCAAAACGAAAACGGCGCTGGGATCAAACCGCTGACCAGACTCCTGGTGCCACTCCCAAAAAGCTGTCAAGTTGGGATCAGGCAGAGGTAACTTTTATTTTTATTGCTATTTTTATATTTTTCTCTATGGAGTGTTTGTATTGGGTTTCTGAAACAAGTTACCATTGACTAAGTAGCTCAAGTGCAGTATTTCCTCATTCATGCGGCTCAGAGTTCAGATCTCACCAGCTAGCAGGGGGCTGTCTGGCGAGAGCACTTCTCACTGTTTTCTCATAGCTCTTTTCCATCAGTCTTCTTGCAGGGTTCTGTTTTCTTATTCCTTTTGACCTCATTTGACCTTGAATACCCACAGTCTCCAAATGTCACTAGTCACACCAGGGTTACAGCCTCAATACCTAAATGGGGTGTTGTTCATCTGTATGCTGAGGAGTGGTTCTTGTTGTTTCAGTGGAATGTCTCTCTCTCTCTCCTTCCTTATTCATTCATTCATTCATTCATTCGAGACAAGGTTTTGCCTTGTAGCCCTGGCCAGTCTGGAACTTGTTATATTGGCCAGGATAGCATCAAACTCTGAGATTGACCCACCAAATGCTGGGGTTAAAGGTGTGCATCATGCACCACATAGGGCTGGAATAATAATTTTTTACCATATTGTATGTTTAATATTGGAGGTTGAGTACAATGTTGTAGTCTTCCTTATTTTCTTCCTGGATAGATAGGCCTTTGTCCACAGTTGGTAATTGGGTAACACCATTATTTTCTTGGCTAGCTTATACTCTGTTGATCTCTCTCTCTCTCTCGACTGAAGGTTTCTGTCCTGCATGGTCCCGCAGCCATTAAGTCCCAAAGAAACACACAGAGGTCTACAATACTTATAAACTGTTTGGCCTAGTAGCTCAGGCTTCTTATTAACTCTTACATCCTATATTAACCCATAATTCTTGTCTGTGTTATCCACGTGGCTTGGTACCCTTTATCAGTGAGGCATTCTCATCTTGCTTCCTCTGTGTCTGGCTTCCTCTTTGACAATTGCCAACTGAGTCTTTACTCTTCCCAGAATTCTCCTGTTCTGGTTGTCCCACCTATACTTCCTGCCTGGCTACTAGCCAATCAGTATTTTATTACTAAAACAATACAACTGACAAATCTTTACAAAGTACAAGACCATTGTCCCACAGCACTCCCCCCCTTTCTTTCAAAACAAGAACTCTGAATTATCTTCTTTGTTTAGCTTTCTTCCTGACCATTAGCCATAACAACTTGTAACCAACACTAAACAAAGAAACATCTATAATCCATTTTGGGGGGATGCAGGTGTAGTTTTCCAGGCTACTTCCTGCTGATTGGGGGGTGTTGATAATCTTATGGGGACCTAAAGAAAATTTATAATTATCATCAAATCATGACTGGAATATTGTGTGAGGCTTGATCATTTCAGCCAGCAGTCCTGAGGCTGTTCTGGATGTAGAACTCAGACATCTTGGCCATCCACTCATACTGGAGATTTCTCAGGGTGTCTTCCTTGATCAAATCTGATATTTCTTAACCCAGAATGAATCCCACAGCCTATCATTTCCTGTGGAAACAAAAGCAAAACCTCTTCTCCAAAGTAACATATCTTTTGACATAAATTTTGAAGTCAAGGCATTTTCAAAATACATGTTAGATTAATCCAGCAGCATTTATAATCAAATGTCTTTTAGCAGCTGTTGCTCCTTCCTCAGCAGTCATACAATTCAAAGACAGCACAATAATATGCAGTATCCAGATTCTCTGTGTATTTTCCATCTTTACATGGCTTTATTTTAAACTCTTATTTTTATTTTGAAATTTTGTTTTTTTGAGACAAGGTTTCTCTTTGTATCTCTGGCTGTCCTAGAACTCATTCTGTAGACCAGGCTGTCCTAGAACTCACAGAGATCTACCTGCTTCTGCCTCTCAAGTTCTGGGATTAAAGGTGTGTGTGGTGCTCCCCGCCCACCCCCCTTCTCTCTTTTGGTTTTCTGAGATTTTTTTTTTCCTGTGTAGCCCAGGCTGGCCTTGAACTCACAAGAGATCTGCCTGCCTCTGCCTTCTGAGTGTTGGGGTTAAGGGCATGTGTGGTGGTGGTGCATACCTTTAATCCCAGCATTTGGGAAGGAGAGGCAGGTGGATGGATCTCTGTGAGTTCAAGGCCAGTCTGGTCTACAGTGTGACTTCCAGGACAGCCAGGGAAAGATACTTTGTATGTTTTAGAGATGATTACAATAGCCTTGCTTTCATATACAGCATAGAAGAGTAAGAGAAAGCTACACAGCTTCCATTGTAAGTGCATTCCAACTGTATAGGCTGCTTAGGGCTGGTTAATTTTGGCGTGTGTGTTTTTTTATTTACTGTAGTAGTATGGGGCGGCTGGGCTGTGTCCCCGGCACCCAGCCGCCCACATGGCTCTAGCTTATGCCCGAAATAATTACACAGAAACGGTATTCATTTAAACATTGCCTGGCCCATTATCTGTAGCCTCTTATTGGCTAGCTCTTACATATCGATCTAACCCATTTCTAATATTCTGTGTAGCACCACGAGGTGCACTTACCAGGGAGGATCTTAACCTGCGTCTGGCTGGAGTGGGAGCATCATGGCGACTCTCTGACTCAGCTCCTTTCTCCCCCAATCCTGTTCAGTTTACTCCACCCATCTAAGGGTTGGCCTATCAAATGGGCCTAGGCAGTTTCTTTATTAGTTAACCAATGAAAGCAACAGATAAGATATAAGACCCACCTCCATCAATTTACAAGTTTTTTTAATAATAAAAATAATTTTTTGAAAGAAAAGTAAAAGAACAATAGCAAATAGATAGGTAGAACATATAAATGAAACTTCATTGACTCAGGGTTTACAATATCCAGAAAAGATAGCTGGAGTAGTCTGAATAAGAGAACAAAAAGGTAACAGTTCCTCGGGCAGCTTTTCCTCTCCGTGGATGCCTTTTCTCCCCGCTGTCGTGTGGGCATGTTTATCATGTGTAAACCTCCGGTGACATCTGCTAGACACAGTTCACCTGTCAGCTCTTCTCAGGAACAGCTTTTACTCTTGGACTCTTTTGCTCTTCTTCCTTCTTCCCAGTGTGCGGGAGTCTGCTCCACCCAGGAAGTGTGTCTTGAAAACAGTTTGACAAGCATGCTTGGGTCTGAATGAGGTTTAACAAACTTAGGCAGCACTTGGCAAATCACCTGTACAATATCTGTCACAAAAGTTGACAATCCTGAATGTTTGCTTTTCCTAATGATTGATTGATTGATTGATTGATTGATTGATTTTTATGAGTATTGGTGCTTTGTCTGCTTGTGTGTCTGTGTAAGGGTATTTGTTAAAGACATTTAGTTGTGAGCTGCCATGTACACTGGGAATTGAAACCTGTGTACATTGGAAGAGCAGTCAGTGCTGAGCCATCTTGCAGTTGTGTGTTTTATGGCTTAATCTCAGGCTTTTCATCATCCCAAATGAAAGCTGTACATTGGTTTTGATCATAAGCATTTGTAAGACAGTAAGCAGAATAATATTCTAATTAACTGAGTATAGGAAACAAATAAAAGATGTGTTTATTTGGGTTTTGTTTGAAAAATCTTTTAGTTATTTTTTTTTTAAGGTATAGAGGTATGTGAAATAAATTTTTTTTTGCTTTGTTAAGACCCCTGGACATACCCCTTCTTTAAGATGGGATGAGACACCAGGTCGTGCAAAAGGAAGTGAAACTCCTGGAGCAACCCCAGGTTCAAAAATATGGGACCCTACACCTAGTCACACACCTGCGGGAGCTGCTACTCCTGGACGAGGTGATACGCCAGGCCATGCAACCCCGGGCCACGGTGGTGCAACTTCCAGTGCTCGTAAGAACAGATGGGATGAGACCCCCAAAACAGAAAGAGGTGGGTACCTTTAATGGCGTGTAGACAAGTCTTTGGATGAAGTGTTGACTTGAGTGTTGTGTTTCAGGCTGAGGTCTGTACTTTCTAGTATAAATATAAATACAATATGAATTTCTATGTAACTAGCCAGCTCCTGCAGAGGTGGAGCAGACTGACTCTTGAGAAGTTGGAACCCACTGAGGGTGTGTGTCTTTTAAAAGACTGTTTGTCTCAGTACTCAAGCATAAACACATACAGTAGGTAAATTTTTTCTTAATAAACTTCCAGCTTTGTGCTCAGTGGGAGAGACGCTGCCACTCACCAAGCCCGAGGACAGCAATTTGCTCCCTGGGGCCCATGTGCTACCACAGTAACCTTGGACCTCCGTATGCGCATCATGGTCTGTGCTCCTCAGCATACACAGTAAATAAGAACTCAGCAAATGGAGAGTCCAGTTCTTTCCCCCTTTATGAAGAGGCTAGGGATTTTAGGAAGAATCATAGAAGATAAATTTTATATTAAAAAAAAAAGAAGGCCGAGCGGTGGTGGCGCACGCCTTTAATCCCAGCACTCGGGAGGCAGGGGCAAAGCGGATCTCTGTGAGTTCGAGGCCAGCCTGGTCTACAAGAGCTAGTTCCAGGACAGGAATCAAAATGCTACGGAGAAACCCTGTCTCGAAAAAAAAAAAAAAAAAAAAAAAAAAGATAATTTTGTGCTTTGTTTTTAACTTTAAAAATGTTTTGGAAACCATATCACTAGCCTTCAACTGCTGAGTCTCTTGCCTCAGCCTCTTCTATGTGCATTTAAATACCAGCTTTAAATTTTGTTTTTAAAGATTTATTTATTATGTATACAGTATTCTGCCTACATATATCCTATAGGCCAGTAGAGGGCATCAGATCTCATTACGAATGGTTGTGAGCCATCAATCATGTGGTTGCTGGGAATTGAACTCAGGACCTCTGGAAGAGCAGTCAGTGCTCTTAACCTCTGAGCCACCTCTCCAGCCCTTAATTTTTTTTTTTAAGTACACAATTTAGTAACTTTAAACATATTCATAATATTGCACATCTATGATTATAACGCATTTCTGAATCTTTTTTCAGTGACCCAAACAGAAACTGCATCCTTTAAACACATCTCCTTTCTCTACCACCGTCTGATTCCTGCTAGCCTCTGTTTTATGTGCTGTCTCAGGAATTTGCCTAAATTGAGTATTGAATATATAGCGAGAATAACTTGACTCAAGATAAACAGTGGATGGCTCTACATAGTGATTGTGTGGATGAAAAAATTGGCTTTTTGTTTCTTAGTAGTTGCTGTGTGTGCCTTTGTAGTCAGTGGAAAGTTTCAGAAACCTAAAAATACTGAACAAAACTTTTAGGTATATCTTGTTTTTGGATTATGTTCCTTTTGAACGTAATCATGCTGAATATGGGGGAAACAGTATTTTGGTGGTTAGTAGTGTGATCTTACTGGCCCTCTGTTTTTGCAGATACTCCTGGGCATGGAAGTGGATGGGCTGAGACGCCTCGAACAGATCGAGGTGGAGACTCTATCGGTGAGACACCAACTCCTGGAGCAAGCAAAAGAAAGTCTCGTTGGGATGAAACGCCAGCTAGTCAGATGGGTGGAAGCACTCCTGTTCTGACTCCAGGAAAGACACCAATTGGCACGCCAGCCATGAACATGGCTACCCCCACGCCAGGTAAAACTCTTACTGGAAATAAGATCTTTCTTTTGTAACTTTTTTTTTTCTGGTTTTTCTGGATTGCCTTTAATGCCTGCTTTTCTATTAAGAATAAGAATATAAAAATGTCCAGGCTGTGGTGGAGCACGCCCTTAACCTCAGCACTTAGAAGGTGGAGGCAGGTGGGTCTTTGTGAGTTGGAGGCCAGCCTGGTCTACAGAGTGAGTTCCAGGATAGGCTCCAAAGCTAGACAGAGAACCCTGTCTCAAAACCAAAAAGAAAAATAAATAATTAAAAAAGATCAAGTCTGGCACTGTGGCTCACTAAGAATTTTGCTGTTTTGATAGGTCACATAATGAGCATGACTCCTGAGCAGCTTCAGGCATGGCGGTGGGAGAGAGAAATTGATGAGCGGAACCGCCCACTCTCTGATGAAGAATTAGATGCTATGTTTCCAGAAGGATACAAGGTACTAGCAACAAGTATATGATAAATGTGTTTGTTATTTAGGATATGAGTTTTAAGCATTTGGTTAAAAAAACAATTGCCTAGCAAATTGCTCAAATTTACTACTAGTCAATTCCTTCCTTCCTTCCTTCCTTCCTTCCTTCCTTCCTTCCTTCCTTCCTTCCTTCCCTCCCTCCCTCCCTCCCTCCCTCCCTCCCTCCTTCCCCTTCCTTTCTTCTGGTACTACTAAGTATATTTCAGTTGAAAAAGTAATGGAAAATGAGTAGCATGGAGCTTTTATTATTTTGCCACCTGTGGTGGTGCCTACCTTTAATTCTAGTGATTGATAGGAGTTAGAGGCAGGCGGATCTCTTGAGTTTGAACCCAGTCTTGTTTATATAACAAGTTGTAGGCCAGGCAAGGCTGCGTAAAGAGACCCTGTCTTAACCCCCGTCTCCCCAAAAAACAAAAAAACCAAACACCCTTTTATTTTGTGGGCTGGAGAAGTGGCTCAGTGGTTAAGAGCATATACTGCTCTTTTGGGGGACTGGAGTTCATTTCCCAGCACCCACATGAAGGGCTGACAGCCACCTGTGAATCTATGAGAACCCAGTGCTTTCTGCCGGCCTTCTCGGGCACTGTACTCAAGTGGACAAACTTAAATCCAGGCACACGGTTATATACAATCTTAAAAATCTTTAAAAAATATTTCATTTTTAATTATTTGTGTTATCATTTGGATGTAAGTTCAGGTGTTTGCAGAAGCCATTGCAATTCCTCCACTGGAATTACAGGCGGTTGTGAGTTTCCCAACATGGCTTCTGGGTTCTGAACTCTGGTTTCACGACTTGAGGTGCACGTGTTGTAGATGACCAAGACCTTTCTCTAGTATCTGCTTTAAAACCACTGTTAGATTTGGAGACTGTTTCTCTATGTAACTATGAGATATACTAGCCTGACCTTAAACTCAGAGATCTGTCTAAACAGTATCCCACCACACCTGGCTTTTATTACTTTTCAGTAAGGGATTGCAAGACTTATTGTCCTACCCAGCAAATTTTAATTCACTACAAAAAAGAGTCTTATTGCTTTAAAAACCAAATCTTGCTGTTTTTAACTCATATTTTTAGACATTGTATGGGTTTTGCAGGGGGTTTAGTTGGTTATTTCTTTCAGAGGGTCTTGGCAATTTCTTTAGTATTACTTTCTGTATTTAAGTCAGTTTTGTAGAGTTGGTTCATTCATTCATTCATTCATTCATTCATTCATTCATTCATTCATTCATGCAGTGCTTTACCTGCATGTGTTCCTGTGGGTCACAAGGCGCCAGATCTCATTACAGGTGGTTGTGAGCCACCATGCGGTTGCTGAGACTTGAACTCAAGACCTGTGGAAGAGCAGTCAGTGTTCTTAACCAATGAGCCATCTCTCCAGCCCCTAGAGTTGGTTCTTAAAATACATTTTTATAGCATTGGGTTATGTGGGTGCTTACTCACTGTATTTCTAAAATAAACGAATGCGCGACTTTTCATTTCTTAAAGCCGCATAAGTTTATTCCTGTTTGAATGAGTGGTTATGGATGTTTGCTCTAAGACCACCTTCTCTGAAACCACTCACTTGTAGGGTTGAGAGATTTCAAGTTTTGTCATTTTCACGTGTTGGCTTGACATCATGTTGATATTTCAAGCATGTTAATGTTTGAAGGTGACTAGAATTTATAGAGTGCTTCACGTATTCCGTTCTCACTTAAGTTTTAATTAACAATTTAGAAATGAAGTATTTTTCATAAACATCTTCTTAACTGTTAATTAACATTGAACAGTGGGATATGTTTTCTTCAGGTAAATGAACCTGCTAGCTAGCTAGTAAGTTGTAACATCTCTTTAAGTGTAAATGTTCCTGTGCTGTTTCTGGGTGTGGACAGCCGAGGCAGCCCTGCTAAGTGTGTTGTCCTCTCTCAGGTCCTCCCCCCTCCAGCCGGTTATGTCCCTATCCGGACCCCAGCTCGAAAACTGACCGCAACCCCCACGCCTTTGGGCGGCATGACTGGGTTCCACATGCAGACGGAAGACAGAACTATGAAGAGCGTCAGTGACCAGCCGTCCGGGAACCTCCCGTTTCTGAAACCCGATGACATCCAGTACTTTGATAAGCTGTTGGTAAGTGATGCTAGCAGCGGGGAAGTGTTGCTCTTGGTCGGGATACGGACCTGGCTTCATCCACCTCTCAATTATTGCAGGTTGATGTCGACGAATCAACACTTAGTCCAGAGGAGCAAAAGGAGAGAAAAATAATGAAGTTGCTTTTAAAAATCAAGAATGGTACACCTCCAATGAGAAAGGTAAGTTCTATATTTATTTCTTTGGCTTTTTGAGACAAGGTCTTTGCACAGTCATGATTGCCTTGGAATTCACTATGTAGACCAGGCTGGCCTGGAACCTTCAGAAATCCAGCTGCCTCTGGCTCTCAAGTGCAGTAATTAAAACCCATAATAAAGAATAAAGGTGTATATCAACTTGACTCCTAGTTCTAGTTTATTAAATTATTTATTTTTGTTTGTTTTGAGATATGTTCTCAAACTGTATCGCAAGCTGGCCTGAAACTCATAGCCCAGTTTGGATTTAGTCTGATAGCAGTCCTTTTTGTTCAGACACCTGAGTGATGGAGTTAACAGGATAAGACGTGGCTCTCTGTTCTGGTTCCTTATTTGGCGTTTATATGGTTTCTGATAAATTGCTTAGCTTGGCCTTAAGCTTCTTCAGGGAGGCCTTGAGCTTTGGATCCTCTTCTTATAGAGTGGCTGCTTGGGGGTTACAGTCCTCGTTCCAGGCTTAGTGGGTTTAATTCTCCTCCTCATCAGGATATGAGAGAGCTAAATTCTTTCTGTGTTTGACAGCTTTAAAGTGTTCAGAACTAGGGTGATCAGTGGAAATTATGTGAGCTGTTCTGTTAACACCCAGCGTGGCTGAAATAGAAGGCTCTTTAGGCTCAGCTAAGGCATATGGTGTATGCTTGTTGTATAGGTCTACTAAATTACCCTTTTTTATATATAGGCGTGTACACATGGCGATAACGTGCAGGAATCAGTTCTTTCCTTCTGCTGTGTAGGTTCTGAGGATTGAGCTCAGAGAATCGTCAGGCTTGGTGTCCAGCCAGTGCCTTTTACCTTCTGAGGAATGTTCTTAGCCCTATAAATTACCCCTAATTCTTTTCTGCCCATTTATTCATTTAGTGCACACATGCGTGTTTTTGTACATTGTGTGTGGGTGTGTGTGCAGGCAGGTAGGTGATACTCCAGGATCACCTGTAGAGAGCTCAAGAGGACAGCTTTTGGAAGTTTGTCCTTCCGTTGTTTAGCTCCCAGGGGTTGAAGGGTGGGGTCATTGGGCATAAGCTCCTTTGCCTCTTCCCTTCTCACCGGCCACTAAGTTAATCACCCTTTTTAGATGAGTTGATAACATTGAACTTGGGTCATGTGAATTTAAACATTAAAACAATTTATGACAAAATTCTTATTACTATATGTGGATTGTCTGCATAAGTATACATCAAAATATTATTCCTGGTGAAATTCACTTCTTCAGAATGTTTGCTCATAAACAAAAGTAAATATTTTCATTTCTTTCTGCTTTTCCCTAGGCTGCCTTACGTCAGATTACTGATAAAGCTCGAGAATTTGGGGCTGGACCTTTGTTTAACCAGATTCTTCCTTTGTTGATGTCTCCTACACTTGAGGATCAAGAGCGTCATTTACTTGTGAAAGTTATTGATAGAATATTGTATAAACTTGATGACTTAGTGCGGCCGTATGTGCACAAGGTTGGTTCTCTAAGTAGTGTTTAATGGTTTTAATTTTTAGTTTTTGGGTTGGATTCTATTTTCCACTGTGTGGAATCCGGATTTTTTTTTTTTTTTGGACAGGGGAGTGGGTTGTGGCGGGGCACATGTTGCTCGAGACAGGGTCTTTCTGTGTAGCCTTGTAGACCAGGCTGGCCTCAGATCACCTGCCTTTGCCTCCTGAATTCTGGGCTTAAAGGTTTGCCACCACTGCCCAGCCATTTAATATTTTTATAAATTTCAATATAAAGAATCAGGGGCTTATTTTACCGTTTGTCCTCGTGTTTATAAAGACTTACTTCATGGATACAGCTGTTTGCCTGCCTGCATCACTTACATGTTTGCTGCTCTTAGAAGCCAAAAGAGGGCATTGGATCCCCTGAACTGAGCTACAGATGTTCTGAGTTGCCATGTGGGTGCTGGGTATTGAACCTGGGTCCTCAAGAAGAGCGGCTGGTGCCATTTAACTACCAAGCCAGTCCCTTTCCTTGTATTCTTTTTTTTTTTAAAATATTTATTTATTCATTATGTATACAATATTCTGTCTGTATGCCTGAAGGCCAGAAGAGGGCGCCAGACCTCCTTACAGATGGTTGTGAGCCACCATGTGGTTGCTGGGAATTGAACTCAGGACCTTTGGAAGAACAGGCAATGCTCTTAACCACTGAGCCATCTCTCCAGCCCCCCTTTCCTTGTATTCTTAAAATTTTAAAGTTTACCATTTTATAGCCTCTTCAGAGAATTAGTCTGTCCTCTGATCTTTTGGAGTTTTTTTTTTTTTTTAAGATTTATTTATTTATTATGTGTCCCTGCAGTCTAGAATTGGCACGAGATCTTATTACAGGTGGTTGTGAGCCACCATGTGGTTGCTGGGAATTGAACTCAGAACCTCTGGAAGAGCAGCCAGTGCTCTTATCCACTGAGCCATCTCTTCAGCCCCTCTTTTAGGGGTTTTGAAAAGGTGTCTCACCATGTTATTGAGGCTGGCCTTGTCTATGGTGCAGGTGTGCTAACTCTAGTCCAGGATCTCCTGCCCAGGCAATGCGACTTTGCGAGACAGTCGCCTATGGGCGTTCCCAGAGTCTCATTTCCTGCCAGAATGACAGCATTAATTATCACACTACCAGATCTTTTTTTCCTCCCAGAAGCAAGTATCAATATATAAGTGTTTTTATGCCATCTTTACTCTTGGGAGTTACTACTCTTTTTTTTTTTCCATTTTTTTTATTGACAGATTAGAATGCGTATTAGAATGCGTATTAGAATAAAGAATCATCTTTATTAAGACAATTCTTATATATTTTTAAATATAAAATGTTATTTTATCTTTTATTTTCACCTATATCTAGGACTTGACAGTATGGAGTTAAAATTCTTTAAATTACCCCTCGATTAGCAAAGTTTTTTGATAACTGTAAATTGATGTGGAAATGTAATTTCTTTTTTTTTTCTGTTTCAGATTCTTGTGGTTATTGAACCACTGCTGATTGATGAAGATTACTATGCTAGAGTGGAAGGCAGAGAAATTATTTCTAATTTGGCAAAGGTATTCACACTAAATTCCTAGAAAGGAAGTTTGTCTTGCTGGGCTGGCGATGGATGGTAACTAAAGCTGCTCTTGCGTCTTTCCTCTGTAGGCCGCTGGTCTGGCTACTATGATTTCCACCATGAGACCTGACATAGATAACATGGATGAGTATGTCCGAAACACAACGGCTAGAGCTTTTGCTGTTGTAGCCTCTGCCCTGGGCATTCCTTCTCTATTGCCCTTCTTAAAAGCTGTGTGCAAAAGCAAGAAGTCTTGGCAAGCGAGGCACACTGGCATTAAGATTGTACAGCAGATAGCTATTCTTATGGGCTGCGCTATCTTGCCACATCTCAGAAGCTTAGTTGAAATCATCGAACATGGTGAGTGGTGAAAGATCAGCTGTGCTGAATGTTTGGTTACTGATGGGGGCTGGGGAATAACTGAAGGGCTTCCCCATATAAATGTGTCATACTTGGAAAAGGGGTTTGCTATATTTTCTGTTAAGACACTCTCTTGCCGGAATTCCGTCTCCTGCAGAATGTCTTGCCGTTGGGATCCATGGTTAGATGCGTTGCTGAGGTTTGGATTGCACTGTGAAAATGGGCGGTGGGTGCCGTGCCTGCTCACACCTGTGTTTGATTGTGTAGGGCTCGTGGATGAGCAGCAGAAAGTCCGGACCATCAGTGCTTTGGCCATTGCTGCTTTGGCTGAAGCAGCCACTCCTTACGGTATCGAATCTTTTGATTCTGTGCTCAAACCTCTATGGAAGGGCATCCGCCAACACAGAGGAAAGGTAAGTCCACTCTTGAGATTCTGGTTTGTTGCTGTCCATTAAGGCCATCTAAAATTAATTTACTGATTTGTGTGTCTATTTACATATTTTATTTTTAAATAGGGTTTGGCCGCTTTCTTAAAGGCTATTGGGTATCTTATTCCTCTTATGGATGCAGAATATGCCAACTACTATACTAGAGAAGTGATGTTGATCCTTATTCGAGAGTTCCAGTCTCCAGATGAAGAAATGAAGAAAATTGTATTGAAGGTAATTAGTTGTTCCAGTTTGTAGGTGCATATTTGGAGGTTGAAAGAGGTCTTGACAGCATATGAATAAACGTGCTGTGTTGTCACCGGCAGGTGGTGAAGCAGTGCTGCGGGACGGACGGTGTGGAAGCGAACTACATTAAGACAGAGATCCTCCCTCCTTTCTTCAAACACTTCTGGCAGCACAGAATGGCTTTGGATAGAAGAAATTACCGACAGGTAACCTTTCATTTTTAAAATTTGAGTTGCAAAAGTTTTTTTTGACTCTTTCTCTACTTAGAATGGATATTACATACTATAATTTGCTTTGGCTGTCTTAAAATTTATATGTTGTTGACTGTGACAGGAGATGGACTTTTAAAGCCCTTTTATTTATTTATTTTCTTTTTTTGTGATAGGGTTTTACTGTGTAGCCTGGAAATTGCCATGTAGACCTTAAACTCATGGATCCCCTGCCTCTACCTTCCAAGTGCTGGTATTAAAGGCCTGCTCCACCATACCTGGCCTCTTTTGTGTCTATGTGTGTGTGTATGTTTAAATGCATTTAGTGTAAAATTTCCATGAAACTGGTGCATTTAAAATTTAAAAACGTTAATTTTTTTTCATGTGTATGGTTTGGGTGTTTTGCCTGTGTGCATTGTCTCTGCACCATTTGGTGTGTCTCGTGCCTACAGAGGCCAGGTCATTGGATCTCCTGGTATTGGAGTTACAGACAG
The DNA here is from genome assembly GCA_025134845.1 of Neodon shergylaensis. Classification (NCBI taxonomy): domain Eukaryota; kingdom Metazoa; phylum Chordata; class Mammalia; order Rodentia; family Cricetidae; genus Neodon; species Neodon shergylaensis. Next base: position 3,532,892 of record JABTXL010000827.1, read on the forward strand.
TTGTGAGCCAGATATCTCATGGTAGTGAAGTTAGAGACATTTGTGAACCACCTTATGGGTGTTGGGAATTGAACTTGGGTCCTCTGGAAGAAAAAACCAATACTCCTAACTGCTGAGGTCTTCAGCTCAGTCCCCAGCCCAGTAACAAGGCATGCACGCGCGTGCGCGCACACACAGACACACACACACATCCTGTTTGTGCACATGGCGTTCGTGTGTGGTTGTGTTTAAATTACATTTATTTGTGTGAGTGCGCGTTGCGCACCCCCAGCGCATGCATGTTGGGGAGGTGGGAGAGCAGCTGGTGGTCCCTTTTTGAGCTTGGGGATCAGACTCAGATTGTCCACTGTGTCTGCTGTGGCTGTGACCTGTTGAACCCTCTCTCTGCACCCCTCTTTTTTCTTTTTGATACAAAAATCTCAGTTAGTAGCCCAGGCTGGTCTCAGAATTTTGGTCCTTCTGCCTCAGCCTCCCAGCTCACCAGTACTAAATTATGAGTCGATGTTTTTGTCTGGTAAATTAAGGCTTTTTCTACCTCGCTGAAACATAAGTATAATTTTACTTAGAATGCTTTCTGGTTTGGAGATAAGATCTCATGTTTCTTGGGCTTGCCTGGACCTTGCTGTATTAGATTAGAATCAGTTTTGGAAGATGTGCCTCACTGTTTGAGTGCTAGGTTTATGGCAGGAGCACTGTGCTGTGCTACTCTAACTTGGAATGTTTAGTCGTAAGCTTCATTTCCTTGGAAAAGTAATAGCTTTAAAACGGTTTTGTTTTTGTTTTGTCTTTTTAGTTAGTTGATACGACTGTGGAGTTGGCAAACAAAGTAGGAGCAGCAGAAATTATATCTAGGATTGTGGATGATCTGAAAGATGAAGCTGAGCAGTACAGGAAGATGGTGATGGAAACAATTGAGAAAATCATGGGCAACCTGGGTGCAGCGGATATTGATCACAAACTCGAAGAGCAGCTGATTGACGGCATTCTCTATGCGTTCCAGGAACAGACCACAGAGGTAACGGCTTCAGGGGTCAGTTCTGTTTCCACCATGCGTTTCCTGCCCCCCCCCCCCCATCACCACGAACTGTTGTGGCAGCTGCTGTTGGCTTTCGCAGGCGTAGAAAACCATTGTTTAAAGCAGATGCCCCTTAAAAGTTTGACGTTTCAAGTACTAGGTTTCCTCAGTTTTAACAGACGTTCTTTTACCTCAGATTTTTGGATTTGATTTAAGAAGAAACAGTATGTTTGGGTGTTAGGAGAAGATTGAATGTTATTCAACAATCAACTTTCAGTTAAAACTCAATTCTGTATTTTTAGTGATTTTGTTTGTTTTTTAAAAAATGTAACTTAGCTTTTCTCTTTTAGGATTCAGTAATGTTGAACGGCTTTGGCACAGTAGTTAATGCTCTTGGCAAACGAGTCAAACCGTACTTGCCTCAGATCTGTGGTACTGTTCTGTGGCGTCTAAATAACAAATCAGCAAAGGTTCGGCAACAGGCAGCTGACTTGATTTCCCGCACTGCTGTTGTAATGAAGACTTGTCAAGAGGTAATCTGTCTGTTCTACCAGCTTTATATTGTTGTTAGCAGGTAGTTTAATGGAGAAAGTAATGTTTTAAACATTTTTGTATTACAGGAAAAACTGATGGGACACTTGGGTGTGGTGCTGTATGAATACTTGGGTGAAGAATACCCTGAAGTTTTGGGCAGCATTCTCGGAGCGCTGAAGGCTATTGTTAACGTTATAGGTACGCCATTGCCTGCTTATTTGAGAGTTGGCCTTGTCACTTTCTTTGTATTTGGAAAGCAAAGTATAAAGTCCTAGCTGGGAGTTTGTTGGGTTTTGTTTTCTTATTTTGAGCACTTCAGGGTTGTCAGAGTGTCACAAAGTCATCTTTCCCTATTGTCCATGTACATTTTACTTAAATATGTTAAAGGGAAATTTAGAACATTGGAGGCATGGGAACAGTTACAGCTCGAGATGTTGTGAGTTACTGGGAGAGAGGACCGTGGCAGAACTTACGGAGAGAGAGCTTTTCTTTTTTAAGAAGTTATGATAAAGCAAACAAAGGCATATCTGTGTTTAAGATCTCATTGTAGTTGGGCAGTGCTGGCACAACTTTAATCCTAGCACTTGGTGGGCAGGTTGATCTCTGCAGTTTGAGGCCGGCCTGGTCTACAGCACTGGAACAGCCAGGGATACACAGAGAAACCCTGTCTTGGAAAGCCCCCCAAAATCTCGTATTTAAACATAGTGTTGAAAGTAACTCCTCTAAGGCTGAAAGGGTTGGAAAAAAGGCCAAGAGTTCATAATTCCTGGCCAGTGATAACACTGTTTTCCCTGCTCAGTGAGGATCTCTGAAAGGTTGATTGGCTGTGACCCCAGTCCAGCCCAGCCCAGGTGTGCTTCAAAGAGACGGGCCTGCCAGCGGCCATTTAGCTGCTTGTCCATGGGTCTCTGGTTTGTCAGAGTTGTAAACCGTAAACCTGCAAAACATGAGAAAAATGGCGGAAAATCAGAGCCAGCAGTTCTAGTTAGAGCAAGAGTTCCTGCTAGCTGCCTCTTTTTAAACCCCCGTTTCTTCCTTCCTAGGTTTAAATACTATCCAGACATGCCCCGAATTTCAGGGAGACTGGAGATCTGTTTTATTTTGCAGTTAAAGGGTGTGTGGCCCTTTTGCTTATATTGTTGTATTTGGCCAGAATGTAGGATGTCCTCATATTTAAATACATATAGCATTTCAAAACCAAATAAATCTTTTTGTTATTAAGTAATCCATGTTCTTTAAATAACTAATTTCTTTCACTTTTACATGCAATTAGAAGCTATTAATAATTTTTAAAAAAAATGAAAGTCTACTTAGAATCTATGGATTTTATCCATAGGTGGCTTGTTTATGTTTTGCATTGCACAGTAAACGGAAAAATGAGCAGAGGTTGCAGTTGAGGGTTTAACCGTTCCTTGATTTCTGTCAACTAGGTATGCACAAGATGACACCACCAATTAAAGATCTGCTGCCTAGACTCACCCCCATCTTAAAGAACAGGCATGAAAAAGTACAGGAGAATTGTATCGATCTCGTTGGACGCATTGCTGACAGGTGAGCAGATTATTCTGCCAGTTTTGTAGGTAGTAACATCCTCTTACTTAGTTTAAGTAGATTGCTTAAACATTCTTTTAGGCAATATTTCTTCTCAGATTTAGCGGATTTGTATCCGGCAAGCAAGTTTTCCTTGAAGCTGCTTACCTAAGTATATATGGTCAGGTTATCCAAGATTAGTGCTCTCAGGCAAACTTCACTTTGGCTGGTAATAAGCAGCAGGGTACTACTGCTTTGATGTTTGAGACAGGGTTTCCCTGTGTAGCCCTGGCTGTTCAGGAACTTGTTCTGTAGACCAGGCTGGCCTTCCTTGAACTCAGATCCACTTGCCTCTGTCTCCTCCAGTGCTGGGATTAAAGGCGTGCGCCACCCCGGCCTGCCTTAGCGGTGTAGTTTTAAAACTGAGCCAAACTTTCTTTCTTTCTGTTTTATTTTGTTTTGAGGCAAGATCTGACTATATCCCTGACTGGCCTGGAACTCCATAGATCAGGTACACCACCACTTAACAAGCGAGGTTAGTCTTCATTTAGTGTTAAGACGAGTAGTGGTGGTTTCCGAACTGAATATGCACATTTACTTTGTAGCCTTCGAGGAAGGGGTGCAGATCAGCTATCTTATTTGGCTTGACGGAAGCTCTGGATTTCATCCCCAGCACCACAAAAACAAAAAATCAAAGCACCTTGATAGCAAAACAGTAATAACCATTTAGTTAATACTTTAATTTTTTGTTTAATTAGGGGAGCTGAATATGTATCTGCAAGAGAGTGGATGAGGATTTGCTTTGAACTTTTAGAGCTCCTAAAAGCACACAAAAAGGCCATTCGAAGAGCTACTGTCAACACTTTTGGGTACATTGCGAAGGCCATCGGGTGAGTAGTTGCATTATTTTTAGTAGCTTATAATAAACCCATTGTGTTAATCATCTGAAGAAAAAGCTCATTTAATCACTGACCTGCCCTTGTCTATTCTAAATATTTTTTTAACTTTTAAATTGAGCTAAAATAGATGGAATACTTTAAAAATTTCTCCTTCTGAAGTATAGACATTTTCAGAGAGGGAAATAGTTCCATTTTCAAAGTACATTCACGTTTTTGTTGGTCTTTTTAGGAGATTGGATATTGCTTCCTCCCCTCTCCCCTTTTTTTGAGACAGGGTCTCTATGTAGCCCTGGCTATCCTGGAACTCACATGTAGACCAGGCTGGCCTCAAACTCAGAGATCGTCTTTCTGGTCTTACTATTAAGAGCATGTACCCCCATGCCTGGGTAGGATATTGCTTAAAATATTAAGGGATGAGTACTCCAGTTTTTTAATCTCCACATTTTTCTGTTGTGGATCTCCTTTTTGTTTTTGTTTTTGTTTTTGAATTTTCGAGACAGGGTTTCTTCGTAGCTTTTGGTTCCTGTCCTGGAACTAGCTCTTGTAGACCAGGCAGGTCTCGAGCTCACAGAGATCCGCCTGCCTCTGCCTCCCGAGTGCTGGGATTAAAGGCGTGGGCCACCACCGCCCGGCATGGACCTCTGTTTTAATTGCTCTTACCAATTGCTGGAAAGATGGCTCAGCAGTTAAGAGCACTGGCTCTGTTATAGACTAGCCAACTTTGGTTTCCATCAGTCGCAGGCCTCCGCAGTCATGGCTGTCACTCCAGTGTCGATCTGATGCCTTCTGCAGGCCTTCTGCAGGCACTGGACACATGTGATGTAGACACGTAGGCAAAACACTTACGCATATAAAAATAAGCAAATACACTTTTAAAAACTAAAAGCTGCTCTGATAATGCACTGATTTATGGGTATAAAGATAGAAACTTGGGCAGATTTTCGTGGTATCCACTTAACATGATGGGCAGTTATCGCTTACTCCTGACCCTCAGGATGTGGTGATGACTTTGGAGGAGTGGGACGTCAAGGCTGTGAGTGCCAGAGGGGTAGAGTTTGCAGCAGAAGCACATGTGTGGACATGAGCCTCCATGTCCACCACAGGGTCACAGCTGCAGCACTGGCGTGAGTGAGGAGGGGTCAAGTCTTTCCCCTGCCTGAGGAGCTGTTGGGCACTGAGAGTGCTGGGGACTCAGTGGTATGAATGTGGCCCCGTGAGGCTGCACGTGCTTCAGTGGGGGTCTGTACTCATGCACACATTGACAGTGCTTTGTGGGCTGAGCCCGACTCAGTGGGCATATAAAAAGAGCACATAAGATTGGGGAGGACTAATGGGGGAGGGAGAGATGAGCGAGACATTGGAGAGACAGGAAAAGGGGTGGGTGTGACCAAGACTCGCTATGTAGGTATGGAACTCTTGACATTAGGGGAATGTTTTTATATTAAACTTACTTTAAATCTTTTGTTGTTGTAATTTATATGGATGTATATAAGTGCTTTGCCTGCTCACATGCCTGGTCCAATTGTATGCCTGGTCCTCAAGGGACCAGAACACAGTATTAGATTCACTGCATCTTGGGGTTAGCTGCCACGTGGATGCTGGAGATGATACCGAGATTGAAGGGCAGCCAGTGCTCTTAACCCTGATCTGACCCACCCATCAGCTCCTTTTTATTTTATTTCACCGTTTTTAGGGGCAGGGTACAGAGTCTCACTGTGTGTTCCTGACTGGTCTTAACCCCAAAGATTAGTTTGTTCTGTCTTCTAACATACAATATTTATATATAATTCATATCTTAATGTTTGTTCACTTTATGTGTTTTTAAGAAACACATTGTTCCAAGGGCAATCCACAGATTGATTCATCTGCCTTATGAATCACTTATGGTTCATTTCTTCTTCATCAGAACCCAGCTGAGAGAAGCAGTTAGTTGTGGAAAATGAAACTGAATGTGTCATTTTCCAAGCTGTAAGCTCGACACAGCCCAGAGTCGTCATAGGGAGACAGGGAATTGCACAGATGAGAGTGGCCGGTGACCATGTCTGTGAGGGATTGTTTTGATTCTTGACTTATTGGGGAGGGCCCATTCGTTCCCTTGTGGATAGTACTTTATTTGAGCATGTGGTCTTGGGCTGTATAAGAAAGTTGATTGTGATCTAGGTGCAAGCCAGTAAGCAACATTGCTGCTCAATTTTGTGCTTGGGTTCCTGCTTTACTTCCTGCCCCGACTCCCCCAGACTGCGACCTGGGTGTGGAAGCTGGAACAAGCCCTTTCCCGAGTTTCTCTTGGTCATCGGGCTTTGTCACAGGAGCAGGGGGGAAACTAGAACAACCGGAAGACGTGAGACTTCGGTGGTTCTGCTTTTAGGGTAGACATGGTGCAGAATTGATTAGCCCAGTGTCTCTGAGCTTTAGCAAAGGAAGTATGTAAAAGCTTGTTGTGGGGGCAGCCACCAATTAGGGGGGCCCAGCTGAAGATAAACATGGGAGAGGGGAGAGCAGGGAAGATGAGGAAGAGATGGTGTGTGTGAGAGCATGGGAGGCTGGAGTTTTGAATAGTCTTGCTTGGGATATTCTGCCTGTCTTTGGAGTCTTATTTAAATTTCTTTATATTTCAAAAAGTTTAAGCTTATATTTGAAAATGAACCCACCTGAATTAACATTAAGAAAAATCTGACAGTTCGTATGAGCCTTTTTTAAAACCTTTTTATTTTTTATTTATTTATTTATTTGTTTGTTTGTTTGTTTTTGTTTTTTTTCGAGACAGGGTTTCTCTGTGGCTTTGGAGCCTGTCCTGGAACTAGCTCTGTAGACCAGGCTGGTCTCAAACTCACAGAGATCCTCCTGCCTCTGCCTCCCGAGTGCTGGGATTAAAGGCGTGCGCCACCATCGCCCGGCATACCTTTTTATTTTTTGAGGTTATAATTACATCATTTCCTTCTTCCCTGTATGAAGCACTTGAGTCAGAAGCCACAATCCTCGTGATGAGAAAAGTACTGCATTTTATCAGAAATTATTAATATCCACCAATAACTCCATTCCATTGCAGATTTCTTTTCTCTGAGAAGAGGTTCAATAGGCGTGATAACTTGCTGATGCGTTTCTTGTTTCTTTTCAGCCCTCATGACGTATTGGCTACACTTTTAAACAACCTCAAAGTTCAGGAAAGGCAGAACAGAGTTTGCACCACTGTAGCCATTGCCATTGTTGCTGAGACATGCTCCCCCTTCACAGTGCTCCCTGCCTTAATGAATGAGTACAGAGTTCCTGAACTTAACGTTCAAAACGGAGTGCTGAAATCCCTGTCCTTCTTGTTTGAGTACATCGGCGAAATGGGGAAAGACTACATCTACGCTGTAACGCCTTTACTTGAGGATGCGTTGATGGACAGGTGAGTGACTTCAACCAATGCAGGCACCAGGGTTTTGTTTTTAGAGTTTATTAAGGTACCTTTTAAATGACCTATTTGTTGAAGAAACATTACTATGGATTATTTTATATGATTTCTTACTTTAATATTTGTTGTAATGCGTTAGTCTCTTTTCATATTTTAAGCTAGATTTTGATTCAGTCTTGTTTTTAAAACAGTTGGGTAGAAGATGAACAGGAGTTGATCTGCATGACAAAACCTGTAGTTTTGTTCTCAGTGTCTCAGATCATTCAGGGCAGCTGAGTGGCACCCGAGTACCACCGTGCTTGCTTCACTGGGGGCTGTGTATGACTCAGGGCCTCACACATGCTAAGCCAGCATCTACCAGGTGAGCCCCACCCTCAGCAGATCCTCTTTCATTGCCGGAGCCAGCTTTCCTTTGCAGCCTCCGATGATCCAGTGGCAGCTGCTAGTTCAGTACTCCATCAGAGTTACTCCATCAGAGCTCGCCTGCATTTTAGAACGAGCTGTCCCTGACGAGAGAAACGGAAGGAGGGCTCGGACAGTTTCAGTGACTGCTAAGTTTTCTGCTGGTTACTTTTGTGTACACACTAAACTGGCCACTTGAGCCTCTAACCTCAACTACTACAGAGGCTGATAAAGGAGGATTGGAAATTCTGTGCAGCATGCACAGAATAAAACTGCCCTATCTCAAAACAAAGCTTTGAAAATTGGGTGGGGTATCAACAGAAAATGCTTTTTTGTTTCTTGGCCATCCAGACCTGATTAATCACATAAAAACTATTAATTATAGCATTATTTGGCCAACAGCTTAGGCCTATTCCTACCTAGCTCTTATATCTTAAATTAACCCATTTCTATTAATGTGTGTATTGCCACAAGACTGGCTTACCTCTGTTAAAGGTTCTGGCATCCTCCTTTGGCAGATACATGGCCTCTCTCTGAGGCCACTTTCTTTTTCCCTGCATTCAGTTTAGTGTATTCTGCCCTGCCATAGACCACAGTAGTGTCTTTTAACCAGTGGTACTAAAACATGTTCACAGCATACAGAGGGGCTCCCAATGTTAGTGGAGTTGTAGTTAAGTGGTAAAGCAAGCTCCGACCTTTGTAAAGGTCAACTTAATCGGAGTTAGTGTTGTACCAGAAAGTATAGATAGAAGCTATGGGGACAGATCCTTTCTGGGACCAAACAGAACAGCAGCAAATCACCTTGCTTCTCTCTCACATCGGTTCTCCATGCGGCATGCCTAAGCATTCACAGCCCCTCAGAGGTGTGACCTGAGGCTAAAGTCTGTCCTGATTTTGGCGGAAGTTTTTGAAAAGTAAACATGACTTACTTTTCTCTTCATATATTGATTATAAGTAAAGTTGTTTGTTCATAACAAAAATACTTGAATATTGCACTACAAACAATATTTAAATTTTATATTCCCAGTTATATCAAATTCATTTTGAAATAAATTTCAGATTTCTATCAGATGTACTTTTTGTAATTTTCATGTAACATCAGAATAATTTGCTGTGCCTTTTTTACATTCTTTTTTTGTGATTTCAACTCTTTTAGAATTTCTCTTTTTCTTTTCTTTTATTTTCCCCCCCAAGACAGTAGCCCTGGTTGTCCTGGAATTCACTTTGTAGATCAGGCTGGCCTCCAACTTGGCGATCCACCTGCCTCTGCCTCCTAAGTGCTAGGTTTAAAGGCGTGTGCCACCACTGCCTGGTTAAATTTTTCATTTCTTTAATTTTAGAGTTCATATTTGTTGTGTCTTTATTTTTTAAATGTGCTTTGGGGATTGATATGTTCAAGATACATTGTACATAATTCTCAGGGAATAATAGAAATGAAAAAGATTTATCTTTGCAGGTTGAGGTAGTAACTCAATTGAGAATTACTAATAATACTTAGTTGAAAAACTTAGAACTTCTTCATTATGGTGAATAAGTTAGATAGTAAATAAATTAAAGGTGTTATATAGTTCATGGTTTTTATTATGCTTTTGAAAGGTTGTTAATAGCTTGCCAGACTGTGTGAACACTTTTTTGAATGATTTTTTTTTTTTTTTTTTTTTGGATTTTCGAGACAAGTAGCTTTTGGTTCCTGTCCTGGAACTAGCTCTTGTAGACCAGGCTGGCCTCGAACTCACAGAGATCCTCCTGCCTCTGCCTCCCGAGTGCTGGGATTAAAGGCATGCACCACCACTGCCCGGCTTGAATGAAAATTTTTGATTAATATGCTGATATCGACTTACTGTCAAATGTTGAATAGTAATTCAGTTCCTAATAATGCAAATGAATATTTCTTACAAATTAAGATTAACTTAAAGAGACCTCTTCTCTCCACTCCAGGGACCTTGTGCACAGGCAGACAGCTAGCGCAGTGGTACAGCACATGTCACTTGGTGTCTATGGTTTTGGCTGTGAAGACTCTCTGAATCACTTACTGAACTATGTATGGCCGAATGTGTTTGAGACATCGCCGCACGTAATCCAGGCTGTCATGGGTGCTCTGGAGGGCCTGAGAGTTGCTATTGGACCATGCAGAATGTTGCAGTATTGCTTACAGGTAGGCTAAATGTGGTTTTTTGTTTTTGTTCGTTGTTTTTACCACTCAAAAAGTGATTTAGTTTATTATGTTGAAGTCAGTCACTGCCCAGTTGAAGGAGACCCCTGCACAATAGGAGTTTGCTCCCAGACCTGGGCCAGGTACAAACCATGCACAAGCACCTGTTTTCACAGAGATCCTTTATTAAGCAGCTAAAGTGGCCGCTTTGTGACTCAGGCAGTAAAACAGCAAGCAGCAAATGATCCTGCAGGGGTTTTTGGATATTTGGTTTTTAGAGACAAGATTTCTCTGTGTAGCCTTGGCTGTCCTGGAACTCACTCTGAAGAGCAGGCTGACCTCGAACTCAGATCCACTTGCCTCTGCCTCCCAAGTGCTGGGATTAAAGCTATGCGCCACTGCCCAGCACCAGGTGTAATTTTTAAAAAATAATTTGTATTCTATGTTCACTGGTGTTTTGCCTGCATGTATGTCTGTGTAAGGGTGTCAGAAGCCCTGGTACCAGAGTTATAGACAGTTGTGAATTGACATGTGGCTGCTGGGGACTGAACTCTGGAAGAGTAGCCAGTACTCTTCACTGAAGCATCTTTCCAGCCCAGCATGTGTAACTTGTTTTTTGTTTTTTTGATTTTGTTTTTCGAGACAGGGTTTCTCTGTAGCTTTGGAGCCTGTCCTGGAACTAGCTCTTGTAGACCAGGCTGGCCTTGAGCTCACACAGATCTGCCTGGTGTGTGCCACCACTACCTGGCTGTGCACGTGTAATTTTTAAGAAGAGAAAAAGGGAGGTCTGTGCTAGAATAGGCCAGGTCAGGTGGTGTATTTTGATTGGGTATGTTAATTAGGTGAGCTGGTGGGGGACTTTTGGGCAAGACCTTCCCGCCAGAGCCTAGGCTAGTGCCCCTCACTGATTAGCATGTGGGAGAGAGTTCTGTGTTGAGATAGAAATTAGATTTTGTGTTTACCCATCACAATTTTGTGCAGTTTCCAGGTTTTTTCCTTCACTTCAAAATACTTCAAAGGAACTACTTAGTTTTTTGAGACAGGGCCTCATTGTGCAAACCTGGTTGACTTGGAACACACTATGTGGGTCAGGCTAGCCTTGAACTGCTAGGATTAAAAGGTGTGTTTCTCCATTCTCCAGCCTTCCTCTTCCCTTTCCCATGATCTCCATGCTCCCAATTTACTCAGGAGATCTTGTCTTTTTCCACTTCCCATGTAGATTAGATCCATGTATTCTCTTAGGGTCCTCATTGTTGTCTAGGTTTTTTGGGATTGTGAATTGTAGGCTGGTTTGCTGTATGTCTAAAAGCCACGTATGAGTGCATATTTGTCTTTCTGGGTCTGAGTTACCTCACTCAATATGATGTTTTCTAGCTCTATCCATTTGCCTGCATATTTCAAGATGTTGTTATTTTTTCTGCTATGTAGTACTCCATTGTGTAAATGTACCACATTTTTCTTATCCGTTCTTCGGTCGAGGGGCATTTAGGTTGTTTCCAGGTTCTGGCTATGACAAACAAAGCTGTTATGAACATAGTTGAGTACATGTCCTTGTGGCACGATTGAGCCTCCTTTGGATATATACCCAAAAGTGGTATTGCTGGGTCTTGAGGAAGGTTGATTCCCAGTTTTCTGAGAAATCACCACACTGACATCCTACCAGCAATGCAGAAGTGTTCCCTTTCCCCCCCAACCTCTTCAGCATAAGCTGTCATCAGTGTTTTTGATCTTGGCCATTCTTACAGGTGTAAGATGGACTCTCAGAGTTGTTTTGATTTGCATTTCTCTGGCTGAGGATGCTGAGCATTTCCTGAAGTAGCTTTTAGTTACTTTAGATTCCTCTATTGAGAATTTTCTGTAAAACCAAGTATTTCTAACCCTGTCTTCACAGTTCGCAGTTGCGTTAGATAGAATTAACTCTGCGTTTTGCTTATTCTAGGGTCTGTTTCACCCAGCTCGGAAAGTCAGAGATGTGTACTGGAAGATTTACAACTCCATCTACATCGGCTCCCAGGACGCTCTCATAGCACATTACCCGAGGATCTACAACGACGATAAGAACACCTATATTCGTTACGAACTTGACTATATCTTGTAATTTTATCTTGTGTCTAATACACAGCTGTTTCACACCTTAAACTTGCTTCTGTCTGATATAAACTTGTAAAACATTGCAGATCAGTGTAGAGCTGGTCATAGAGGAAGGTAGAAATCCAGTAGCATGATTTTGAAATAACTTTGTTTTTGATGTTAAACAGTAAACGCCAGTAGTGACCAAGGACACAGTGATTACACACTATACTGGAGGGATTGTCATTTTTTATTCATCTTTATGAAGATTTAGAATTCATTCCTTGTGTTTAAAGGGAATGTTAAATTGAGAAATAAACATTCGTGTACAAAATGCTAATTTGTGTGTGTTTTTTGAATACACTTGTAAAATGAAGAACTTTGGTAAAGTTGGTTTGTGTAGAATAAGTGGTTTAACCTCATTTTCTGTCACCTGGTTTATTACGGAATGTAGTTAGCAGGACAGACTGTACAGTGGTGGCCCCTGTTAAAGTCCATTGTTGTGAGAAGAGTCCCTTTGGGGCGCTCCCCTCAGTGTGGCGTGAGCATCCTCCGCCGTAGGTCGGAGCTGTCTTGAATATTATTTGTACTTACATAGCACCTGTCACCTCGTGATGTCTCAATGCTTTGTGACGGGCAGAGAGGATGTATTTTAGGTCGGTCCAGCTCCTGGTGGGCCGTGTTCAGACAGTGGGCACGCTGTCTATCTTTCAGAACTCTTCTCCCTGTTGGGAATAGTGCTGTCTGAGGAATGCTAGTATAGCAGCACTCTTTAGACTTCTGTCTATTCAGTAAGCAGCTATTCAGTACCTGCCGCATGCTAGCCACTGTCCTTAGATGCAGGAACTGCACAGGTGCATCTGACCTGGCTTTGCCTTTGGAACCAGTATAATGGAAGGAGCCATATGCAGAGTCCTTATAGATCAGGATGCTGTATGGGAGAAGTAGAAGGTTAAAAGAAAATGCCTGGATTTGATTTGTTTGTAGCAGACAGATATAACAGTAGTTTATGTGTGCAGTGTGAACCAACATGCTCCTCAGTTCTAGAAGAGCCAAGCATTCGGTTCAGGCTCTCAATGTTTAAATCAGTTTTATTATACCCCAAATTTCTTGTTTTTTAATCTTTTTTTCCATCACTGTTTTGTCTTCCTCTGTTTGTATTTCTGTTGATTCTAGAGGGAAATGATTCTGCCATCAGTGGGACTAGCATATGACTTTGCTCTTCAGAACTTCTAGGATTTGACTAACCAAGAAGTCTCTCCGCTGGACACCGAGAAACAGCTTCTGCTCTGCTTTTATAAAATTGATACCAAGCATTAAATGTTCCCAGGCAGGGCACATAGCTTCTTGTTTTTCCTTGTGTGTGGTCTGACTTCTATCAAACACAAATTCCCAGACCAGTTTCCTGTTCTTAGAAATTTTCTAGCCATGCCCTATGCACTTTTAAATATCGCTGTTTTGTATAGTTGATTTCAGATAACCCTCGGGAATTAGTAATCTTGGGAATTTGATACAAGCTGGGCGATGGTGGCGCACGCCTTTAATCCCAGCACTCGGGAGGCAGAGGCAGGTGGATCTCTGTGAGTTCGAGACCAGCCTGGTCTACAAGAGCTAGTTCCAGGACAGGCTCCAAAGCCACAGAGAAACCCTGTCTCGAAAAACCAAAAAAAAAAAAAAAATTGGATACAGTTCTCAAAGTTAAGATTTAATTATTAGTTAAAATACTTAATATAGCTGAAGTTTGTGTAGCTCCTTGCTATTTATGGGAAATAAACTTTGCGTTAGAAACAGAGCTGACAGAAGACTGCTGACATTTTGCTGATGGAGGTGATTGCAGGATTGATAAGGGAAAGAAATGTAAAGGCTGTAACCTCAAGATTTTGACCAAATAGATCCTCAAAGGTGTGTGAATTGTTCCATGCTCTTAATAAGGAAAGCAGTTTGTGATGTACCCTTGTGAAAGATGTTACGTGACGTTTGAACTTCGCAAAGACCGTTCGCACTTTGTTTTGATGTTTCTTAAGGCAAAGCTTAGGCAGGAAGAATTAATGTTCTTCGGGGGCAGGTGGTGGTCTTTACTCTGGCCCTTTCCCGTTCTTCCTTCCCCTCCCCCTCCCCATGGGCCATTGCCCTCTGATGGAATTAGTTTCTTTGGCTGTTTGATTTTTTTTATATTGTATTTTTAAAATTTGCTGTACGATGCCCTGTGAGCATCATGTACCACCAGATAAATAAAATTTATTATATTTAAAGTCGTAGTATAACAGTTCTTAATGTTAGTCGACTCTGTATGGTATTGCACTATGTATGCTCTGTTGTTTGCCATATTAATTATGTTGCTGGCCATTCTAAATGAAGCTAAATGTTAGGGGATGTGTTTTCCTTTTTTTTGTTTTTTGTTTTTTTTTTTTCGAGACAGGATTTCTCTGTGGTTTTGGAGCCTGTCCTGGAACTAGCTCTTGTAGACCAGGCTGGCCTAGAACTCACAGAGATCTGCCTGCCTCTGCCTCCCGAGTGCTGGGATTAAAGGTGTGCGCCACCACCGCCCGGCTGGGGGGATGTGTTTTCTTCAGAAACTAAGAAACTGACATCGGCATGGTGGTAAGGCCTAGAATCCTAGCACTTAGGGCTGTGGCTGGGGGTTGCACGTTTACCTGTCTGGGGTATATATAAGACCCTGCCAAAAAGCCAACACAACACCCCCCCCCCCCCAAAAAAAAAGATTCCAGCTCTGTCAGTTAAGTAGTCTGGCTCAGGTTTCCAGTCAAAGATCCATAAAGATGTAATACAGCAATCCCAGAATCACTCTGCACTCACATTTCAGGACAGATGAGTCCTATGTCGGGGGGGATGCTCTATAAATATACCCCTAACTTCTGACTTAGGTGCCAGGGATACCCATTTCCTATGCGACCACAAAAAAAAAAAAGCCTCTAGATAGCAACTTTTATCTTTTGGGGGAGTAAAATCTTCCAAGATTGAGAGACACTCAGCTACCTTCATTCAGACTTGGGGATGTTTGAAAGGGTGCTGGGAACTTGTAGCTCAGTCTGACTTTAAATTCCTGGTGGTCCTTCCTCTACCCTGCAAGGGCTGGGACCACACTGCAGGTCATGCCACCATGCCTGTCTGGCCTCAGACGTTAAGTAGAACTCATGTCTGATCAAGTATGGGACGTGAGGAAAGCAACTCTGCCTGGAAAGCAGAGAGGATATTTAGCAAATCCCTAAGACCTGCTTTGGGTCAATGGCCATAGAAGTCCTATGCAAAGTAAGTGCTGAAGATTGTTCAGACGTCTGTCCTAAGGACATACATCCACACATAGGCATAAATAAAAAAACAAATCTAAAAATATCAAATATGACATCACCATGGGGAGCTGAGGAGTGTAGCTTGGTTGGTAAAAGGCTTGCTTGGCATGCACAAGGCCTGGGGTCAGTCCTCAGCACCATGTAAGCCTGTGGTAGCAGATGTTATCAATTTCAGCACTCAGGACACGGAGACGGGGCCAGGAGTTCAAAGCCATCCTTGGCTACATAGGTAGTCAAAAAAAAACTTGCATTATTTTATGCTTATGTTTTCCCTGCAAATCTATATGTGCTCCATAAGTGTGCCTGGTGTCTGTGGTAAGAAGGGTTGGGCCCTCTGGACCTGAAGTTACAGGTGGAACTTAACCACAGGTAAGCCACCATGTTGGTGCTGGAGGTGATTTCTGTTGTGCGGAGGAGAGGGTTCTGGAAGGTTGAGCATCAGAACATGATTGGCAGGCCCCCGTTTGACTGCAGGCTGATGCTTGCCACCAAAGGATACCTTTAGTATTATTCTATACTCCCTTAACTGTTAAAATTGAGTTTTGACCCTTGGTACCAGGAGCTGAAACAATGGCTCTCTGCCAGGCAGAAATACATCCTCGGTGTTTTATTTTGAGAGGAGGATTTCACCCAGTAACCTCAACTGACCGCGTGTTGGAGAACCTTCCACCGCTGCCGTCTAGTTCTGGGATTACAGTCGTGCATCACCGTGCCCAGCTCAGTTCCTCCCCTGCTGTCGCCTGAACTGGCTGCCCTGCGTGACACATGCAATTGGTCTTTTCAGAAAGATCCATGGCTTCCTCTTCACCTGACTGGCTCCAGCCAGTCCTTAGAGCACAGGCTCCTTTGACGGTATGGGGTCTGGCTCTCTTAAAGGGCGGTGGTACCTGGGATCCACACTGCTCCCCATTAGGGTTCCCGTCACTCGAGTGTCCACCCTGGTGGTCTGTGTATGCCGTGGAAGCATGGAATGGACCCCCCTCCTCATCCTCCCGTCCCAGGCACCTGCTGCTTACTGGAAGGGGACGTACGCCCAGGGACTTGATATGAAAGCCGCCCCCTGAATTATTTCAGACAGGTTATTGCTGCCCAGAGTTGTATGGGAACTTCGAAGCACAGAAATAAGTAGATTTTCAGGCAAATACTTCTTTACTCACGGGGGTGAGAGCTCATCCCCAGACTGAGGCAACGGTTTGTTGAAAAGCTTTGTTCAAAACAGTCTGATTTCTGTAGTATGCTTAGTTTCCGACAGGGGGCAACAACACCCAAGAAAACAAAGGCTGGGCCCTTCTAAATGGAAAGCCTTGGGGTTTGAGACGAAAAGCCCCGGGAAAGGCTGCCAGGAAGGGTGTGTTTTTATTAATTGAATACTAATATGTAACAGTCTTTGAGCTATACTTTTAAAATAATATAATCACCTATCTTATTACAAAGTTATTTAAAAATTGAGTGCTTTTTTCTTGTCAGCATCTGATAAACCTTCAAACTCTGTTGAGCAGTAATATTCTGTGCTTTGTACCAATGAGAGTGGGGCCGCCAAGAACCACACAGTGTCTTGCTGCTTTCAGGTGAGGGAGCTCAGATTCACATGTGAGCTGTTTGGCTCCAAGAGCCTGTGCGGTTAGTAGTATTTCACCTACTCCTCCCAAGACACGGACCCTTTTCTGCTGTATGCTGATTTTAAAAAATTAAAGAGTTATTTTGACAGCATGTGTGTAGATGCACCACACGTGTGCAGTGCCCACAGAAGACAAAAGGCCGTTAGAACCCCCAGGAAAAGAGTTACCAGACAATTGTAAGCACTACATAGATGCTGGGAACTGAACCCGGGTCCTCTGCAAGAGCAACAAGTACTTTTAACAGCTGAGCCTCCTCTCCAGTTCCTACATTAATTTTTTTTCTAATTAAAATTTTTTTTCCAATTTTGAACTTAATTTATTGTTAAAAAATTAATAATGGGTTGGGGCTGGAGAGATGGCTCCAAGGTTAAGAGCACTGACTGCTTTTTCAGAGGTCCTGAGTTCAATTCCCAGCAACCACATGGTGGCTCACAACCATCTGTAATGAGGTCTGGCGCCCTCTTCTGGTCTGCAGCAGACATGCAGACAGGATACTGTATACATAATTAATAAATAAATCTTTAAAAAAGTGATGGGTTTCACTATGACATTTTCATACACGCGTCATTGTACTTTGCTTATTTTCCACCCCACACACTGCCAGCTTCAAACCCTGCCGTCCACAACAGTGACCTTCCTGTAGGCTAGGCTGGTTCAGTACTGGTGCAAATGTTAAGGGAGGAACCAACTACTTTTTGATTGGATTTACGATACCCCATGAGATGGAACCTGTTCCCGACACTGCCGAAGTGGTTAAGAATCTGAGACCAGATGGACCCTGGGGACAAACCTACTGCTATTTTTTACTTAAAAATTTACAATGTAATTACACTACTTCTACCTTTCCCTGTTGGAAACTTAGAAATTTCATGCACTTCTTGGGATTGTTTCCTGTCTTATTGGGAAGTCCTTGTCATATCTTGAGATGTGTTCATTTAGTAGATCGAGAGTTTCTGACCTCACATTGAAGTTGTTGTTTCATTTTAAATTGACTCTTGTGTGGGGTGAGAGGCTACCTTTCCTCCAGCGTGTGTTTTTGGCATCTTTGCTGAAAGTCAGGTGGCTGTGTTGACACCTCTGTGAGTTTTCAGTCCCATTCCCGTCTGTTTTTGCATCAGGGCCATGCCTGTCTTGTTACGGTAGTTCTGTATAGTTTAAAATCAAGTCTTAGGACACCTCAGGTTTTGCTCTTTCTGTTGAGGATTGTTTTAGCTGTTTGGAATAATTTGTGAACCTAGGCACTCTGGCAGAGCAGCCAGGGCTCTCCGCTGCAAAGCCATTATACTTGCCTTGCCTGTTGAGAGAGAAAGAACCTGGCGGTGGTGGTGCACGTCTTTAATCCCAGCACTCGGGAGGCAGAGGCAGACGTGTCTCTGAATTTGAAGCCAGCCTGGTCTCTATAGTAAATTCCAGGCCAGCCAGGATCTATGTAGAAAGACTTTGTCTCAAAACAAAACAAAACAATAAAACAGAAACAACAACAAACAAAACCAAAGCAAAACAAAAAAAAAAAAATCTCCCCCCCCCACGTAACAGAAAACCAGATTCACAGAGACTTAAACTCATGAAAACCTCTATTTATTATTTTGAAAACGTTTAGCCAGGTGGTGGTGGCGCACGCCTTTAATCCCAGCACTTGGGGGTAGAGGCAGGCGGATCTAGGTGAGTTCGAGGCCAGCCTGGTCTACAGAGCTAGTTCCAGGACAGTCGGGACTGTTATGCAGAAAAACTAGGTCTTGGGGGAAAAAAATTGGGTTATCTCATGGTGTTGGTTCGGGAGGCTAAGGATGGTGGGTAACCTTGGTGAACCTCCTGGCCTTTTCTTAATGGTCGCCTCGCATTTGGAGAGGAGCCGGCGTGGAAGTCAGGAAGAAAGGGAAGAGAGGAGCGTAATTGTTGTTCACAGCTCTTTATCCTGAAAGGCGCTCGGACTATGATCCTGAGGGTCCCATCGCTTACATCTCACTGGCTGGCGCGAACGGAGTTTTACAGCCAGGAAAGAGGGGCCGTCTATGTTCAGACTGCCCCCACCCTGAGCCTGTCCACCTAGTGTAGCTGGTGAGGCCTTGGATCTTTTGATACCTGCGGTGGCTTGAGCAGGAATAGCCCCCCCTTGACCCAATAAATGCTAGGCCTATAGGGAGTGACACCATTGGGGGTGTGGCCTTGTTGGAGTAGGTGTGGTCTTGTCCGAGGAAGTGTGTCACTGTGGGGCAGGGCGAGCTTTGAGGTCTCACACGTTCGAGCCAGGCCTAGTGTGACAGTCTCTGTCTGCTGCCTGAGGATCAAGGTGTAGGTCTCAGCTCCTTCTCCAGCACCATGGTACCCATCTTGGTGATAATGGACTAAATCTCTGAACTGTAAACCAGCCCCAATTAAATGTTTTCTTTTAAAAGAGTTGCCATGGTCATGGTGTCTCTTCACAGCAATAGAAACCCTAACTAAGACAATATCCCAGGGGGGCTGGAGAGATGGCTCAGAGGTTAAGAGAACTGGCTTCACTTCCAAAGGTCCTGAGTTCAATTCCCAGCAACCACATGGTGGCTCTCAACCATCTGTAATGAAATATGCCGCCCTCTTCTGGCCTGCAAGGACATATGCAGGCAGACTACTGTATACGTAATAAAATAAATAAATAAATAAATAAATCTTAAAAAAAAAAAAGACTACTTCCCGAGCTCCTTCCCTGCATCACCGTGCCTGGTTTTAAGTGGCTCTGGGAATCGAACCCAGGACTCGGTGCACACTAGGCAAGCACTCACCCACCTGAGCTCTAGCCCCAGCGGTTTAGATCAGTTTTGACCCCTGTACTAAACGCTAATGGTGTCTGCGAGGAGGAAGGGGGAGGATGGTGAGGGACCTTGAGTCTCTGGCGGTGACTCAAGTCTCATCAGCCACCGGAATCCACACGGAACACTCCCGCCGCGTGCTTTCTCCCGCTGACGGCGCCCAGAATCACATTTAAAGTGCAGAGCTTGCGCTACCCCAGCGCCCGTTTCTTCACCTCCGTCCCACAGCCCCAGAGTTTCAGCACAGCAGTGGCCTCTGCGCTCTTAAAAGACGCATTGTTCAGACTCGCCGCAGCTGTTTGCCTCCGGGGTTCGCTTCCCCGTGCGCCTATCTTCAGGAACAGCTGGAAGCAATTTTCAACCTCAGCGTTGCACATTTCACGGACGGCTGAGCTTGACAACAACGTTGGAAGCCGCGGCTCGAGGGCGCGTGCAGCTTTGGTTGGACACGTGACCGATCTCATCCTTGCCATTGGTGCTGAAACACTCAGCGTCTCTAAGAGGATCCTTGCCGGAGCAGTAAAGGAGATGCCGGGAAGACACAGAGAAGAATACATCACGCCAGTACGCTGAATCTGCTCCCTGCATGACGTCCGAAGTGATCCCCTCCAAAGACAGGCAGGCCACCTCATGTCCCTCCCAGTCCCCAGTCTTCCCCCGGGCTTCCAGTCATTCTGGACAAAAATCGAAAATTTTAAAAATGGCTTTCCGGCCCCTGGCGGTCTGGTTTCTGCCTTCTGGTGTATTCTTCCTCCTCCTTCTCACTCTGAGGTGGTCTTTTTCGTTCCCAAACCATCCGTGAGTTCTCTCAGGCCCTAGCTCTTCGCGTCCTCCTGGCTGCGACATTCCATTTCCAGGTGTCTGTGTGGGACACGCGTACCTCTATTCGTATCTCTAATGCCGCCCTCTGAAGCAGTGTTCCTGTCTCATGTCCTAAGTACCGTCCTGCCCCCACCGCTGGCTATCCCCAACCTGCTCTGTTTTCCTTCAGGGCCTTTGTTGTGAACTCACATCATACAGGGCGTACTATGCCATCTCTACAATGGTGTGGGAGCCTGATGTTTACCTCTGTGTTTCGCGTGCCCAGACCTTTGTGTATCCAGCCAATGTTAAAAATGTTAGTTGAATGCCAGCATAAGAGGTTTTGCTGTTTGAGAAAGAGCCTTACCCTGTAGCCCAGGCTAGCTTGTGTGTATAGCCAGACCAGCTTCTGTACTCCCAGCCAGACAGCCCCTGGCTCTGCCTCCTGAATGCTTGGATTACAGGTATGAAGCCTGCCACTTGGCTGAGAAGAATGTTTTTGAATTGTTTTAGGAGGCTGTTCGGGACAGGGTTTCACTATGTAGCTCAGGCTGGCCTCAAACTCACAGAGATCCACCTGCCTCTGCCTGCTGAGTACTGGGGTTAAGGGCGTGCACCACCACACTCTACTGGGCTGAGAAGAGTTTTAAGAAATGGGTCCTATAACCACCTATGCAGAAGACTAGTGAATTCACCAGAGCGTATTGGGTGATTTCTCTATTTCTTTTCCTCGGGAGTAGGCTGGTAATTACTTTGCAAAGCTGAAATGATAAAATGTTCAATGAAAGCAAACATTGTTACATCATTGAAAAGTGGGTGAGATTGTCTCCTGAATTGTGCATGGAGAGACTGCTGTTTTCACCCTAATGACATGCCCTGCCTTTTCATAACTAGTGCGTTCCTCCCCATTCCCTGCACAGTTAGCCCACACTCACTTCTAAAAAAGATGCTTCGGTAATAAGTGAAAAGCCCCTGAATTTGGCTGGGCCTGAATCAGGACGATGGATATATGCATGCTTATAAACACACACACTTTATGCGCTACGGGACAGTGACTGGAAAGGAGCTCCCCTTGCGTGGCTTTAGGGAGGGAAGACAAACAATCCTGTGGCTGTCTACTTGGGGGTTCAGTATGCATGACGTTTAATATCCTGCAAGCACAGTATGGGGGTGTCCTGCTCTTTGTCACTTGTAAAAGTCACTAAAGTAGAAGACGTGTAGACTCAGTGGTTCACTTTAAAGACAATTTAGCATATTACTTTTCAAAATGATTATTTTTTTCCTTTTATCAGTGTCTGCGTGTGTGTTTGTGTGTGCATGTGTACATGTATGTGTGTGTGTTTGCATGTTTGTGTGTATATATGTGTGTGTTTGGGTATTTGTGTATGTGTTTATGTGTGTGTGTATGTATATACGTGTGTGTATGTTTGTGTGTGTACTAGTGCACATGTAAACATGCGGACGCAAGGGATTGATGTCAGGGGTTTTCCTTGATTTCCCTCCACCTTAGCTATTGAACCAGGGTCTCTCATTTGAACCCAGAGCTGGAGATTCCGCTAGTTGGCCTAGCCCGCTGGCTCTGGGGTCTCCTGGACCCTCCACTTTGGCACTGTCATGTACAGGATTTGACAGCTCCACCTTTTAAAACTAATCTTTAGGGGCTAGGGAGGGGTCTCAGTGGGAAACACACCTGCTAACAAGCGTGGAGACCCAAGTTCAAATCCTCAGCCCTCACTTGAAATCTAGGCACGGCGTCACCTGTCTGTAATCTCAGCACCTGTTGGGGGGCGGGCAGGCAGGTGGATCCTGGGAGATTTCTGGACAGCTAGCCTGCCCTAGAGTGCAAACTCGGGATTCAGAAAGAGACACTATCGTATAAAAATAAGGTAGAGAGGTGATTGAGGAAGATACCTGACAGCAACCTCTGATCTCCATCGTTGCCTGCGGGAGTGAACACTACCCCCCCTCCCCACCCCGTGTGCACAGACACGTGATTGAGTTACCGTATGAAGTAATTGTCTTAGATAGGGTTTCTAGTGCTATGATACCATGATCAAGAGACCTGGGGAGGAAAGAGTTGATTTGGTTTACATTTATAGTCCTTCATGAAGGGAAATTAGCACAGAAACTGAAGGAACATGGAGGAAGGAACCAAAGCAGAGCCCTTTGAGGATCACTGCTTGCCGGCTTGCTTCTCGAGGTTTGCTCAGCCCTACTTCTTGTACAACTAAGGACTGCTTGCCTAGGAGTGACACTACCCGCACGCCCCTACGAGGACAATCTAATAGAGGCGTTGTCTCAACCAAGATTCCTTCTCAGATCTGTCTAGGTTTGTGTCAAGTTGACAAAAGAAAACCAGGATGCTAACGGACTACATTGCAACATTTAATATATTAACACAGTATTTAAAGGAGCGTTTTAATAAGAAGAACGGAGAGCGTATATGTTATTCACTATATCTAGACCTATACAATATAGATTCATGTCATGATCTGGGAGAGGGCTAAGAATCAGAAGGGAGAGTTGAAAACATCCCTGTTTGAGAAAAACAAAGGATAACCAGACTGTAATCCACAGCGCCTGGAGGACCCTGGGAGGGACACGTGGATCGCTCTAGGAAGGGGAAGTAGACGAGATCTCCTGGGTAAACTGGGGCGAGCAGGAGGGGTGGTAAAGGGAAGAGGATGGAGGATGAGAACACAAAGGGACCGAGTGGGAGAGCAATGAAGGAGAATCGTGATAGAGGGAGCCACTGTGGGGTTAGGGAGAAACCTGGTACTAGGGAAATGCCCGAGAATCCACAAGGATGACCCCAGCTATGACTCCTAGCAATAGTGGAGAGGGTGCCCGAGCTGGCCTTCGCCTGCAATCAGATTGGTGACTACCCCAACTATCATCACAGAGACTTCATCCAGTAACTGACAGAACCAGAGGCAGAGATCCGCAACAAAGCTCTGGGAATCCAGTCGAAGAGAGGGAGGAGGGAATATTTGCACAAGGGAGGCCAAAGTCATGAGGGGGAAATCCACAGAGACAGCTGAACCAAGCTCGTGGAAACTCAGGAACTCTAGACCGACAGCTGTGGAGCCTCCATGGGACCGAATTAGGCCCTCCATATGTGGGAGACAGCGGTGAAGCTTGGACTATTTGAGAGGCCCCTGGCAGCAGGACCAGGATCTATCCCTGATCATGAGCTGGCTAGTTAGAGCCCATTCCCTACGGTGAGATGCCATGCTCAGTGTTAACGCAGAGGGGAGAGGCTTGGTCCTGCTCCGACTTAATGTGCCGGCCTTTGTTGACTCCCCATGGGAGCCTTACTGGTTGGGAGGAGTGGATGAGGGGTGGGCTGAAGGGGAGGTGGGAAGGGGGAGGGGTGGGAGAACTGTGGTTGGAATGTAAAATGAAATTAAAAAAAAAAAAGAGGAAAACGGACCCGTTTGAAAATAGCCCAAACCTTACAGCTACTGTGTGCCGTGCTGGTTCAGTGGGTGCTGAAACTGTACACCGTGGTGCCTGCTCACACTTAGGGGGTCGCTCAGTTTGCCCAGTCATAGACTCTTCCTCATAGAAGCATGCGGGGGTTGTTTCTTGTCCACCCTAAATGCTGTTAAATTGACCATCAAGCGCACGCCTTTAATCCCAGCACTCGGGAGGCAGAGGCAGGCGGATCTCTGTGAGTTCGAGACCAGCCTGGTCTACAAAGCTGGTTCCAGGACAGGCTCCAAAACCACAGAGAAACCCTGTCTCGAAAAACCAAAAAAAAAAAAAAGAAAAAGAAAAAGAATAATTGTCACAGGGTCTACATATTAGGAGGAATGAAGCCGTGTTATGTGATTGCGTGTTCTTGGGATGAAAATGACAACATTGAAACAGGTCACATCCCAAAGGGGCTTAAAGCGGAGGGCCGGAAGAATAATTTACCGTTACTTAGAGCGGGGTGCCTGACAACGAAAGCCCAAATGCTGAACCAAGGAGAGCAGAATTAACTGTGTCGCGAGGAACTTTCAGGCCAGGTGTTGTGCCTGGAACACAGTGGGGGGGCAGCACACAGTGGTTCTCCTCGCCTTCTCTTTAATGTATGTGAACCGTTGCTTTCCATTTTCAAATTGCATTTAGTTATTTTTGTGTGTATGGGTGTTTTGTCTGCCTGTACGTGTGTCCCGAATGCATGCCGTACCTGTAGACACCAGAAGAGGGCATCATAGCCCTTGGAACTGGGTCCACAGATGGATTTGTAGCCACCACGTGTGTGCTGGGCACTCTGAAAGAGCAGTCAGTGCTCTTACCACGGAGCCATCCATAAAACTTGACATGTGAAGCTGTAGATACAAAAATTATAACGCCATTGGTCAGACACCAAGGCAACATGAATTTAGAGACCTTTTCTGCGGAGTGGTAAGTCAGAGTGGGTCATTTGCATTAAAACATGTTTGACCAACATTTACAGAACTGGTTATCTGTCTAGTGGGCAAGCTAGTTATAAAGAACAGATCCACACATCAATGCTAAACTGTAAACCTAACCCCCTAATGCTTCCCGGCAATAGTGCAACAGCCACACTTCCTGAAGGTTCTTGGGCTCTGTCTCTGTCTTTGTTTCATTTGGCAAGATAAAGTCCTACCAGACTTTTGGTTTGCTTGTTTGTTTTTTGGAAACAGGGTCTTTTTTCTGTGTATCCCCGGCTGTCCTGGAACTCACTCTGTAGACCAGGCTGGTCTTGAACTCAGCCATCCGCCTGCCTCTGCCTCTGAGTGCTGGGATTAAAAGCGTGCATCATCTGCACCTGGCACCTTATGTGTCTTTTCTTTAACAAGTATCGTTGTCTGTTCTTCTGTGTGTTTAGGAAAGCAACATGTTCTAATGTGGCCTTTTTCATTCTTAGTCTAGTAGGGAAAAGATTTTAAAAGTAAGCCTTGAGGGACCAGAGAGATGGCTAGGCAGTTGAGAGGCTACTGCCTTCGCGGAGGGCCCGACTCTGCTTTCTTTTTCTGTGCTTGGATTTCCTGCCTGGCTTCACTCTGCTAAGGCATTGGTTGAAACAGCTTTATTTCTTAGTCAATAAATGCAACATACATACAGAAGGACTTCCCACATCATTTTCCCTTTTCTGTCTAAATAAAAAGGAAGGTTTTAACTCATATAACAAAGCAGTTTTTTTTTAAATATTTATTTATTTATCTTTATGTATACAATATTCTGTGTGTGTGTGTGTGTGTGTATGTGTATGCCTGCAGGCCAGAAGAGGGCACCAGACCTCATTACAGATGGTTGTGAGCCACCATGTGGTTGCTGGGAATTGAACTCAGGACCTTTGGAAGAGCAGGCAATGCTCTTAACCACTGAGCTATCTCTCCAGCCCACAAAGCAGTTTTTTTTTTGAGACAGGGTTTCTCTGTGGTTTTTGGAGCCTGTTCTGGAACTAGCTCTTGTAGACCAGGCTGGTCTCGAACTCACAGAGATCCACCTGCCTCTGCCTCCCGAGTGCTGGGATTAACACAAAGCAGTTTTTAAATAATAATCACAGTTACAATATTTAGTCTATTTGTATTAGGCAATTATTTCCTCTATTATATTTTCAGCACTTGAGATTCTCTCTTCTATCTCTTTTATTCTGCTGTTTATACTTGCATCTGTGGTTCCTAATCATTTTCTCATAATTTCCATTTCCATAATCCCCTCATTTTTCATTTTCTTTATTGTCTCAATTTTAGTTTTCATGTCCTGATCAATTTCTTTCATCTGTTTGATTGCTTTTTCTTGGTTTTTGTTAAGGGATTTGTTGATTTCTTCCAATTTTTTTTGTTTGTCTTTTCCTTTATTTCTTTGAGGGAACATTTAATTTCCTCTTTAAGGGCCACAAACATTCTCCTAAAATTAATTTTTAGGTCATTTTTTTCCTTGCCTCTTCTGTATTTGGGGTTTCAAGTCTTGCTGTTGTAGGGCTACTAGTTTCTGTTGGTGTCGTGCTGCTCTTTGTGGTGTTGTGTTCTTACCTTGTCTACCCATCTGTTTCTCTGATTGGTGTCATTGGGACTCTGTTTCTGGTGATCACTCTTCCAAGTACCAGTGAATCCAAGGATCAGATGGTTGCTCCTTTGGTGCAGTCAGGGCCATGCGTTCAGTCACCCCGGAGGTCACTTGATATTCTCAGAGGTTGCTCAGTGCTCCTGGGGGTCGCTCTTCAATCCTGGGGGTCGTTTGGGTCTACTTGCACAGATGTTACTTACTTGGGGCTGTTCTGGCTGAGGTTGCCGCCTTGGGTCTGCTCCAGCAGAAGTCTCTGGCTCAGACCTGCTCCTTCAGTGGTGGCTCCCTCGTACCTGTTCCTGTGGTGGTCGCTGCCTCAGGCCTGCTTGGCTGTGGTTGCTGGTTCAGGCCTGTTCCTGCAGATGTCCTTGGCTTGGGTCTGTTCCTGTGGAGGTCCCTGTCTTGTGCCTGCTCCAGCAGACATCACCGGCTCAGTCCTTCTCTTGTGGAGATCTCTGTCTTTGTCCTGCTCCAGTGGAGGGCCCTGGCTCAGGCCTGATCCTGTGGAGGTTGCTGCCTCGGGCTTGCTCCGGCTGAGGTTGCTGGCTCAGGCCTGTTCCCACAGATGTCCTTGGCTTGGGCCTGCTCCCACGGAGGTCCCTGGCTTGTGCCTGTTCCCACAGATGTCCTTGGCTTGGGACTGCTCCCACAGAGGTCCCTGACTCGTGTCCAGTCCTGCAGAGGTCTCTGGCTTTGTAATAGATTGCTATATAGTCTTTTTTTTTTTTTTTTTTGGTTTTTCAGGACAGGGTTTCTCTGTCCTGGAACTAGCTCTGTAGACCAGGCTGGTCTTGAACTCACAGAGACCGCCTGCCTCTGCCTCCCGAGTGCTGGGATTAAAGGCGTGCGCCACCATCGCCCGGCTTTCTATATAGTCTTTCCAAACATCCTTGGTGGTAGTTATCCTCCCAAATATTTCATCCTTATTTTTATCTTATGTGTCTGCGTGTTTTGTCTGCTTGTGTGTAGTGTGCCCTGGTGCTTATAGAAGCTGAAAGAAAGTGTCAAATCCCTTGGAACTGGAGTTACAGATAGTTAGGAGCCACCATCTGAGTGCTGGGCGTGATCCCTTAGAAATGATGCTCCTAACCACCAAGCTATCCCTCCAGCCCCAGTTTCACCATTTTAAACACGCTATGTGGAGCACAGCAGCCTCCACTATAATAATTCATATTCATATTCTTGTTCATTTCCTATGTATAAACACATATGTATTAAATAAATAGATATGTGGATATGTTTTTAATATTTATAAAATTTAAAAATTTGAAATTAAGTTAACAATGCAATCTAGTAAAACGAGATATTGTATGCTAAGTAGACATTAAAATCATAGGCTATGGTTACTCTAGTGCTAGTGTAGTGTCTCTCGGGATTGGAGAGGTTCAAGCACTTGCTATGTAGGAATAAGAGGGCTAAGGCATTTTGAAACAGGGACCTTAAAATGTACTGTTGGCTGTTTATGTAGGTAAAAAAATCAGTTTAATGGTCTGGCCCTGAAACAGCCCCTTTTGTGTAAAAATCTAATGCTTTTGTTTTAAAGTTTTAATATACAGTGATTTTTCTTTTGTGTTAGCCAGGATCTAATCGAGAAAAGGGAAAACAGACCTGTACCAGGCCTTTTCTTTTTGAGTCACAACCTGCTCCCAAATCATGACACAGAGGCTTATTATTAGTTTTGAATGTTCGACCTAGGTTTGGAATGTTTCTGGCTAGCTCTTTTAACTTAAATCACCCTGTTTCTCTTTATCTATCCTTTGCCTCGGTGCTTATTGCCTTTCTTCTGCATATTTTACTTTCTCTGCTTCTCTATGTCTGGCTGGTTAGTGGCTGCCTGACTGCTTGCCCCTGTGTGTCCTTCTTTGTCTCCTTCTTCTTCTCTCCTTCTTATATCTCCTGAGCCTAGATTTCTCCTTCTATTTATTCTCTCTGCCTGCTAACCCTGCCTATTCTTTCTCCTGCCTAGTTATTAGCTGTTTGGCTCTTTATTAGACCAATCAGGTGCCTTGGGCAGACAAGGTGAAGTAAGTGCAACACATTTTTATATTGTTAAACAAATGCAACACAAACAAATGTAACACACCTTTACATAGTTAAATAGTCCACAATATAAACAATTATCACCTTTACATAGTTAACTAGTCCACAGTATAAACAAATGTAACTCATCTTTACATTGTTAAACAAACTCAACACAAACAAGTGTAACACACCTTTACATTGTTAAACAAATACAAGACAAACAAATGTGACACACCTTTACATAGTTAAATAGTCTACAATATAAACAATTATAACACACCTTTACATAGTTAAAGTAATAGTCCACAATACAAACAAATGTAACACACCTTTACATAGTTAACTAGTCCACAATATAA
>JABTXL010000827.1:3568542-3595621 GCA_025134845.1 Neodon shergylaensis
ACACACACAGTCTGTAGAACAGCAGCATGGAGGGACCACACACACACACATTCTGCTGAACAACATCATGGAGGGGCTACACACACACACACACACACACACAGCGGAACAGCAGAATGGAGAGGCCTCACATCAGACAACCTGTGTTGTGTATGAGAAGAGTCTCCGGAGCAATGGCTTCACTGTGGGGGAGGGGGGAGTGTGTCTGCTTATCACTGGTGGCCAAGGAGGGGGACCCAGGAGGGTGCTCCCTCAGGGCCCCTTTCTGCATGAGTTGAATCACAATCTGGAGGGTGAAGCAGAGTAGCGTTGGGATGTCGCTGTTGACCTGGCAGAGTGGGTGGATGACACCCAACGGTGTCGAACAACTGCCGTCACTCCCTTCTCCCATGAAATCTTCGGGGAGGCCCTGCCAATGGGGAGGAAGAACCCACAACTGGTTTGTGAGGGAACTGTAGAGGAAGGCGTTTTTAGCTTCACCCGGGCACTCCAGCTCGGATTTGCTGTTCAACCGTCCTGAAGGCTGGCTCCATAGTCTGCTAGGGTGCTTGTGTCTGCCAGGGAGTGCCCCACCTCTTGTCTGCTTGACATTTCCCTCTGGATCTCAGCTTTCCCTCCCTCACAGAAGCCTGTCTGGTCTGGTCTCTTCCTTCTTAAGTGACTCGCCTTGTGGCCCCTTATTTCAGTTAGAAATTATAGAATCAACAGTGACTATCTGGTTTATGGAAATGTCTTACTTGAGGTTTCTATTGTTGGGATAAAAAACGATCAAGCCGGGCAGTGGTGGCGCATGCCTTTAGTCCCAGCACTCGGGAGGCAGAGGCAGGCGGATCTCTGTGAGTTAGAGGCCAGCCTGGTCTACAAGACCTAGTGTGAGGACCGGCTTCAAAGCTAGAGAGAAACCCTGTCTTGAAAAACCAAAAAGAGATAAAAAACAACTTATACTTCTGCTTCCACATCACTGAAGGAAGCCAGGCAGGAACCCGGAGGCAGGAACTGAAGGCCTTGAGGGAGGCGCTACTTACAGACTTGCTTCTCCTGCTCAGTTTGCTTTCTTATACATCCAGGACCACTCAGCCAGGGGAGGCACCACTCACAGAGAGCTGAGCCTTCTCACACGAAGCATCAGTCAAGAAAATGCCCCCTCAGCTTGCCCCCAGGTCAGTATCTGGAGAGGGCATTTTCTTAACGGAGGTTCCCTCTTCTCAAATAGAGTCTGTATCAAGTTGAGGTAAAAACTAGACAGCACAGTATCTTAATTACTTATGCCCCATTTTTTTCCCTCGCCCAGTCACTGCCTGGATTACTAAGTATTTTCCCACATCTCAGAAGTACTTACTATGAATCGCTAAGGCTGGACAGAAGTCTTCTACCTGTCAGGGAAGCAAGACAATTTACAAACTTGTAGGAATGATTAAGCCAGGATTGTGCATCAATTTAGAACTGTTTTTTTTCTTTTTTTCTTTTCAGTACCACCTCCAGCCCCAAGCCCAGGCTCTCGGCTACCAATTTAGGGTAATGTGTGGCTTAGCTAGGAGGTGGCTGCAGAAGTTGAAATGAAGAGCCTTAGCCCTGTTCCTCCCGCCCCTGTGTGTTAAGAGAAACACTGGAATCGTGAGCCCAGGGCCTCCTTATGCTTTAAACAAAGGGACGGTCTGCACGGCGGCCAGGTGGCAGAAATTTGGGGCGCTGGAGCAATGTGATTAGGGTAGAGGTTTAGGAAAAAGGGGGTGTGACGCATTCCCAACGGTGAAAGTTGGTGGCCCGCGAGTGGCAAGCTTTCTGGGCCCCTGGGGTGTGTCTGCGAGGGTTTGCCCATCAGTCGCGCGCGCGTGGGTGAGATCGCCGGGGACGGTCGCCGCCGTCGTCAGCCCGCCCCCCCCCCCCACCTCCCTACCCACCCCGGGGCTTCTGGCCGAGCAGGGTGCAGGTGCGGGAGGGCGCCGGGGCCACGGGCTGCGAGGAGCGGCTGCGGGCGGCAGGAGGCAGCGTCGGCCCGGGCGGCGCGAGGGAGGCAGCGCGCGGTGATGTCAGTGGCGGCCCAGCTGGCAGCGGCCGGCACTTCCTGTATAAAGGCGGGCGGGCCGGGCTGCGACTCCCGCGAGCCGGGGTTGGGCTCTGGGCGGCTGGCGGCCGAGCAGCGGGAGGGCTGTCACCTCGGGGAGCCGGGCTCCCGGCGCGATCCCCGGGCTGTCCCTTCCGTCGCCCCGGCTCCCGGCGGCGTGACATCTGCGGAGCGGAGACCTGGGTGTGCGCGCGCGCGCGGGAGCGGAAGAATGGCAGTGCTCAAACTCTGCGACCAGGTAGGGGCGCGGGGCGCGGAGAAGGGGGCGCGGCGGGCGCCGAGCGAGCGGAGCGCGCCCGGAGCTGTTTACGCGCAGGGCTGGAGCGTGCACGGCCGGCCGCGGGGCTCGGCTCCCGCGCAGTCTCCGCCCTGGGCCGTCGCAAGTGCGCGTTCGCGGCTGGAGAGGGTCGGCGGGCTGCGGGGGGGGTCGCGGGGAGGGGGGGGGGGGGGGGGGGGGGGGATGCGGGCCGTCACCGCACCGATCGGGGGAGGGGAGCCCCGGGCCGTGCTGCGCAATCGGGAGCACTCAGCCAGGGGCTGTCCCGGGGAAGGCTACCCGCGGGGTCAGGAGGAGGAAGGTGGACGCCGGCAGAGAGGCTCGCGGCTCTGGAGCTCTCCTGCGCCAGGCAAGAGACTGGCCCGGATCCCCGCTCCGGTGGGGTCGGTTGTCTTCATCCGTTGGTTAGGACATCTCGACTTCCTCTTTAGTTGCCCAGAGGCAGGGTGTGGGTGCGGGATGGGGGTGCTGAGAGCTGAGAGACGCGCGCTCAGTTCGGATCTCCCAGTAGGAGGTGAAGTCAGGTCCCAGGGTGAGCTTGCAGACGCTGGTGCCCCAATCTGCTTTGTTACTTTTCTGACCGAGACATCACACCGGGCAGCCCGGGACTTCTGCTTGAAGCCATGGGATTATTTGTTGAACCCCATTGACAGTCCTTGCTATACGTCTGGGTCTTTGACACTCATGGAAGTCCAAGCAAGTTGCGAGACAAAACAAAACCCCCAAATCTCTTTGTAGCTCTTTCCATTGCGGGTGTGTGTGTGTGTGGGGGGGGGGAGGACCATGTTCCTCCAGGTCCGGGTCTACTCATCCTCAGTGAAACTGTTTTGGGGTCCTGATAACAGAGAGGCAGTCTTGACTCTGACACATGATGCCAGACAGGCCAATCCTTGCTATTAAACATCTCAAACTTCTTTGGAGGTGTCTTGCTAGTTAGTACCCGGCCAGAAGGTCCTGCGACTTCAGGACAGCCCAACCCATTGCAGGAGTGATCCCCAGTGATTTGTTTTGCTCTTTGGATTGAATTTGCTTCAGCTTCTTGTCATCCTTACATAGCTTCAGCCCCTTCTCTTTTCCCTTCCCCCACCCCATTCAGAAGTCACTGAGTTGAAAACTCTGTTAAATTTAGCAGGGAGAGCAACTGCTAATTGGGGGCGAACCTGCCCCTCCTCACTGGCTCCTGAGCAGTGAACGCAATTGTAAACTGATATTAGGGTTTTCCCTAGCCTTCGTTCATGGTTTTCGCCAACTGTTAAGACAGTTGCTTGCTTTAAATCTTACATTGTTTTGAGTCTGGGTCCTGTCTACATGGATGGTACGCGGACTTACGTTCTGTCAATTTCTAAACAACCTGGTTCTAGTAGGCATGGTTATGTTATATAGAGTAAAGGATTTCGTGCAGAATTTTACTTATAGTGACACAAATCACCTATCCTGAATTCCTTAGCTTCTAAGTGAAACAGCTGACCTAGAGAAGAAACAAGGCTACCTCAAGACCCTCTGCTGTTGGCTGGTGGCGTCGCCTCCCAGGCTGCTCTAGTAGCAGAGAGCTGAGGCCTAGAGATACCTCCTCCCTTTGGGCAGACAGCGAGGTAGGGGAAGGCACGCTCTCCTAAATCGCATCAGCCCCGGTGAAGCTTGTGCTGCGGGTTCAACCACACAGGAAGTTAGTCTCAGGCTTCAAAGATGTCTGTCTGTGGAAACGCTTCTAAGTACATACCCTCTGTTCCCCCAGTAACTACAATTGCCGCCAGGGAGACAGAGATAGAACTTCCATTGGATTCTGTCTCCTGACAGATGGGAAGAGCCCAGGAGTTCCGTGACTCCAGAACACCTGAACCCACCAGGCTGTTTGGGGACCAGGCCAGAGGAAGACTGGGTGGGGTGGTGGTAGGGCGGGGTGGGGTGTCAGTGGTGAGCCAAGATGGCTTCTGTATTTCTTTGGGTCCAGGAAGTGTGTTTCTCTTGCCTTATATAGTCTTGCTTTGTGTTTTGAAGTGTGCTTCTTAGCTCCTTCATTTACTCCTGCTAACAACCCTTTGATTAAGCTTCTTCTAGAAGAGCTTTGCCCCAGCATTGTGGATGGAGAGTCATCGGCATGGAATCCTGCTTCAGTCTGAGGTGGAGCAGCTTGCTCTCTACCTAGGGATGGCATAACCCTGGCATAAAACCCTCTTGGCCCCCCTCTTCCTGGTCCGCTCAATGCCTACTTGCAAGGCGAATCTTGGCTTTTGGCGACAGCTCTTGGGTTTTTGGGTTGAGGACACATTCTTGCCACTGATAACTTTGAATTGTCTCGCTTTGCTTTTGGATGTCCTTGAGGTGAGAGGTGATCACTGGTGACATTTTCTGGCCTACCAACCCCGAAGGCTGGAACTGGCTGGGTGGTGGTGGTCGCCACTTCAGCAGTCAATCCTGCAGTGGTCTCTGAGTCAAGCGAGAGAGAAGCATTGTGTCTTTTCTGTTTTGGGAAGGCTGAAAAGAAAGGGGGTGGGGGAGGGAGAGGCTGCTGTGGTTTTTAGTCTTCTGCTGTGAAAAGGAACTGGGAACCACCGCTGCAAACACGCTCCACTTAGCACTTCTGCATTTGAAAGTCTGTCCTTCCGTCATTCTTTTTTCTTCCCTCTCTCTCTTTCTTTCTGATAGTGTTTTGGGACCATTTTAGTTTGCCCAGGACTGAGGGGGGTTTCCCAGCTTTTGGTGGTAAAGCAGAGATAGTCCTGAGCAATTGGAGGAGTTGGTTGGTTCTCCTCTGCAACATTGTTATTCAGCAATGTAATTAATGCAGTCCTATACCCATTTCCTCATAGGTGGACAAGGACGCATTTGTTTACATCTCGGGAGAACCGAGATAATCATAAGGTTGGAGTGTCTTTCATCACGTCCAAATAGCAACGTGTTTAGCTGAAAATAAGCGTTCATGCGGCCTTTTACAATTGAATTTAATACTTGAACTTTTGTATGGAACTTGTAGGGTGAATTCCATAGGTAGAGAGGTATAAAGGACTATAGAGATTTCAGCTTCCGGCAGCATCAGCTTGGCTCTTTCCTTCAGTTTCTCCCCTCTCAAAGTTCTGTAGCCAGGCTGGCGGGAGGCGTCCTTGCCCATGAAAGGTTTGCTTTTCTGCCCTGAGTTTGCTAACGACAGCAGAACCGCTCTCCGGTTTGTAGAGCCCGGTAGATACTAGCTTCAGCACTTGGCTCTTTCTGAGCGTCCTGCCTGGAGGCCTTCTGGTTTAGCGTCTCCTCGCCAAGTCCTAGCTCACACTCCTGTCCCCCCCCTCCTTGCCAAAGGCACTGTCTGGCAGCTGGGGCCAGAGACTAGAAATCCTGAAGCTTTGAAAGCAGGATTTCTGGCCACAGTGTGGGGCCTTTGGACATGTTTTTATCAGGCTGTCCTAGATTCTCCAGCCACCCTTGGTCTGCAAGCCAACACTGCCCGTGCTACAGGAGCGAAGGAGGAAAAGAACAAATTTAACTTTTGGACTCTGTTCTGGTCGCCCGTGACCCAGTGGTACGGTTTTGGGAGTGTACCCGACGGCCGGCCTTTCATGGCTTGCACCTAATCGTGGCTTGTACCCTGGGCCTTTGTGGTGGTGAATCATCTCTTAATCCTCAGCCACCCTAGGTGGATGGTGCGGCTGTCAATCCTGCTGGATGGGCGAGGAAACAGGAGCAGGGAGGGAGGTTGATGGACTTGTTCAGGTCACACACCCAGAGAGCAGCTGAGGGCAGTGACCTCCCCTGCCCATCTGATTGCATAAGTGGGGTTCTGGTACAGGCCATACTTTTCATAGCTGACCAGGGAGCAGCAGGTACAGAAGGCAGGTCTCTTCCCTCAGTTACGGGGGAGCTCTGTGGAGCATCTGAGGGTGGGGTCAGACCCACCTCTGTCAGAGTGAGGACCTGCACTGAGGCCTCTGTCCCTAGCTGTTAGTCCCTGGCTTGTCCCATTAACCTTGCCACCCCTGCACCCACCGAGTGATGTGATAGAACATGTTGATTCTTTTCTTGATTGTATTTTTGTACAATATGGGAACTTTTAATCATCTTCAACACTGGGCCACCTTAGGAAATCAGAGAGCTGGACCAGCAAATGGCGAGTTTGAAGCCTCCGTAGTCAGTTGAAATAACTGCCCTTGACATCTTGATACGCTTCCTTTAAGGGTCTCTTTAGCCAGGTACAGACCTAACACTTCTGTGTGATAGTATCAGTATCTCCCGTTGTGGATGTCTGTTTTCTAGACCGAGGGCTTTTCGAAATAAAGATATGCGTCCCTTAAATCCCTTACCGTCTGCTTCAGGATAAATGAAAGTCCGGCCCAGAATAGATGGAGCCTCCTTTCTTAAAAGAATGCGCTAAGTTTCACTTCTCCTATTCTCAGAGGAGAGTAAACAGAAGCCCAGAAAGGCGCAGTTCTTATGCAAGACGTAGAACTGACACCATCCTGAGAAGGTTTCTATCTCAGCAACATAAATACGATGTATTAACCTACGGTGTTTAATGGGTTTTATATTTACAACGTAATGTTAAATTATTTAAAAAATTTGTAATTCTTTAATTTTTTTGCATTTAAAAAATTTAAGGCTTGTGTGTGTGTGTATTATTTTCCTGCATATGTGGAGGTCAGAGGACAACCTGTGTGCGTCTATTTTTTTCTCCCACCATGTGGGTTTTGAGCATCGCACTTAAGTCGTCAGGCTTGGTGACAGGTGCTTTTTACCTCTGAAGCCAGCTCTGCCTAACTTCCTATAAGCCAGACATCTGATAATGCTGTGCTTTTCGAAGTTAAGACATGACTCTTATAGGGGGCGACGGAGATGGCCCAGTGGGGAAAGCCTCTGCTGTAGAAGGCCGACAGCTTGGCTTAGATCACAGGAACCCATGCCATGCAAAGACAGAAGGACACCAGCTCCACAGAGGTGTTCTCTGTTGGCCACATACATGTTCATCATGGTGCATGTTAACTTGGGTCATCCCCCCATAAAACAACAAAAATCTGCTACAATAGATTTCCACATACACCCCCCCAAAGAAAATTTGATTTTGAAGCTAATATCTTAAAAATGG
This sequence comes from Neodon shergylaensis, assembly GCA_025134845.1. Classification (NCBI taxonomy): domain Eukaryota; kingdom Metazoa; phylum Chordata; class Mammalia; order Rodentia; family Cricetidae; genus Neodon; species Neodon shergylaensis. The sequence continues at coordinate 3,575,956 of JABTXL010000827.1, forward strand.
TACCCGAAGGATGGCTCACTGGATAAGGCATTTGCCACCAAGCCTAAAGACCTGAGATCAATGCCTGGGACTCACGTGGTGTGAGAGAACCGACTCCCGCAAGTTGCCCTCTGACTCCCACGCGTGCGTCATGGCCCACGTGCCCCTCCTCTCCGTCAAGAAACAAATACAATGGAAGTTAGGAAGAACGATAGCGGTGGGCGTAGCTGTTTTAAGAGTTACTGGCCTGTTTGTGGGGCCCCTGGCAGTGCTTCAGGACCTGGCCCTGATGCATGAGCTGGATTTTTGGAACATATTCCCCAGGGTGGGATATGCCTGGCCCAGCCTTGGTGCCGTGGGGAGGAGCTTGGTCCTGCCTCTTGCTTTGTTGACTCCCATGGAAGGCCTTATCCTTTCTGAATGGAGACGGAGGAGGAGAAAGAGTGGATGGGGGGGATGGGGACATGAGGTCGAAGGGAGGTGGGGGGAGGGGACGGGAGGAATGGAGAGAGGGAAACTCTTGTTGGTATGTAAAATAAATAAAAAAATGATTAAAAAAAAGAACTCTTGGCATTTAGCATTGTTTGGAAGTCTCTTTATGCGTGAAAACTCCTGGTTTACCTTTTTCTTCCTGAAAAAACATTTAAAAATTCTCATAGACGGTTGGGAGTGCACAGACTTTGGTGACCATGTCATTTTCCTCTACCCCATGGCCCTTTGAGAACCGTAACGGTGCTGTTAAATATTAACGGCCGAGGGACCTTCCAGGTATGTCTGTGTACACAGTCACACGCAGACTCCTATCTTGCCTCTGTTTGCTCGCCTGAGGTTTGACAGCGACAGGTTTGGCTTCTGTGAGTTCGGTTGACACTAGAGCCTGCTGGCCACGTGCCAGCCCGAGGTTAGAACACGGCTTCTACTTCACGCATTGGCTCTGGCAGGTAATGGTGGGTTGCAAGAGCCAAGCATTCTGACTCTTCTTGTCCAAGATGTGGGAGGCTGTGATGACCGAGGCTGTGTCGCTGTGGGCATAAGTTGAGGGGATAGCAGACGTGTGTATAAGACTGATCTCTGGGCTCTAGGCTCCTCTTTGTCAAGTGTAGACGCCAGACTGGATGTCTTGGTGGTGCCTGAGCTCTGCCTTGTTCCTCCCATGCTCAGTCCTTCTAATGGAGTCTGCTTTACAGTGTCTCCCCGCATGTGGCTCATGTGTGTGTCTACACGTGTGTTAAATGGTCTCAGGTTCCCGAAGAGGTTTATTCAACGTTAGCGGTTTAGAGACTGATTCTTGTTCTTTCCCTACTTCAGTTTATGGGGAATCTGAGCGCCTTTTTATAGGTGGTTTCTTTTATTACTCGACTCTTGTCTGCCTCTGGTGATTCAGAAGTTGACGGCAGACAGTTTTCCTGGCCAGTGTTCGAGTTTGTGGAGAGTTGGGGACCTGAAAGGTGAAATTAATGATTCACAAATCAAATTTCAAATTGTGATAGTCATTCTGCCTGGACACGGTGCACATGTCTGTAATCCTAGTATCAGAGCTGGAGGCGGGAGGATCGAGAATTCAAATCCATCACCGGCTCTCCTTGGCTATATAGTGAGTTCAAGGCCAACCTGGGCTACGTAAAGACCTGTCTCAAAACCAAAACCAAACCAAACCAAACCAAAAACCTTTCACTTGTCTCCCCTTTTGAAAACTCGTTATTTTTAATACTGGAAGACCATTTGCCCCAAGGAAGCTTCCAGAGCTTTTAGTAAAATTAATTAGATTTGTAGAGACACTGGTGTTTCCCTGACATGGAAATTTAGTGGCAGTTCTAACTTGTCTCTGGAAGTTTCAATATTAAATTACTTTGTTTTCGTTTATTTAAAAAATAGCATCAGACTGGGAATAAAGGTCTTAGGATTCCACTTGGGGAGCTCCTGGTATTTACATGGCTTTTCGCAGTCCCCGGCATTGGGTTTTCTTGCCTATATAAAGAGGCTGCGGGGTACAGATTCTTCTCAAGTTGAGAGAAAGCGTCCTCCCTCTTTGTGGTGACGGAAGCTTTAGCCTTTCCCCGGCCTGATGAATGTACTTTGTTTGAGTCTTGCTGAAGGACCATGGATTCGTTCTCCAAGAAGGTCTTCTGAGATGTCCAGGAACCAGGTGTGGAGACACAGGATGCTCTTAGTGTGATCCTTTGAGAACGGTCTTGAGTTGTTTTCACTTAGGGGAAGCTTTTCTTCCAGACCCTGGATCTCTCATGAGCCGTGGTGAGCTGGGCCAGCGTGGGCCAGCGTGGGCCAGCGTGGGCCAGCGTGGGCCAGCGTAGCCCAGCGTAGCCCAGCATAGCCAGCGTAGCCAGCGTAGCCCAGCGTAGCCCAGCATAGCCAGCGTAGCCAGCGTAGCCCAGCGTAGCCCAGCATAGCCAGCGTAGCCCAGCATAGCCAGCGTAGCCAGCGTAGCCCAGCGTAGCCCAGCGTAGCCCAGCGTAGCCCATCGTAGTCCAGCATTCTGAAGCTTCCATCCAGAATAGAGCAATCAGGGTGCTAGAACTTAGGCCATGCGGTCTTCCTTGCTCAATCCCTGCTCAAAAGTCTGATCCCGCCGAGTGAAAGCCAAGGTCGCTCGATTCCTTCTGAATCTCCAGTTTCCCCAAAGTGTGATACTGGAGCAGGTGAGAGGACTGGAAATGAGCCGGGGTGCGTCGTGAGACTTAATCCCGCCAACGTGGCCACGTGAGAGCTGACTCTCATTTCATTTTGCCAGTGAAGAAAACGAGAACCCAGAGATTGAGGAGTTTATTTAGGACCCGTGAGTCTGGGAATCATGGGGCGGTGGGCTCTGAGACAGGGCCACTGTCACAAGAGACCCTCAACACTGTTTGGATACCTGGAGAAGTCGGTCTGGATCTTTGCAATGCTCACTGCATGTGCTGATTTCATAGGCGTGTTATTTTACAAGTTAACTCATACCTGCCTCATCCCAGGAAGAAAACTGTTATGTAAACTGACATAGACCTTCTGGGGGTCTTCTGTATCCATGATACCCCCTACTTTGGTGGAACGGTCTGCTTGTCCTGGCAGCGTTCAGGGGCAGGTGTGCGTCTGGGAATAGCAAGGACTTCATAGAAGGGAGCTGGATGGTTTCGGTGCATGGGTAAAAGAATAGTGACGATCTGAGATGCTCTGTGTTTTAAAGTAAAAAGTTAAAATATATGGGCTCTAAGGAAACTATAGGAAGCAAATGGCCCTGTTTCTCAAAGAACACACCAGTCACGGAGCGGGTGTGGGGAGAGTTGAGAGTGAGCCGATTAAAGAGAAGAATTCTCACGTGACCAGTCAGAACTGGTGGTCTGGATTCTGATCTAAAGAAACAAAACTATACCTCCATAGGATGGTGTAAACTAAACAGGACTGGCTATGTGGTGGTTAGTGTGGGCACTGTAGCTTTTTTTTTAGGAAGACAGTCCTCTGGAAAATTAAGAGACAAAGCCACAAAACTTTACCATCTGCTGAGGTGAACCTAACAATAGCCCCAGCACTTCTGGAAGCAGCACCCCCCCCCCTCCTTCCTGTTCCCTTTGTGTGCTCTCAGAGGTGACCCCTCTCACCTGACAGCTTGTCTTCAAGCTCCTCATTGTCTTTGACTGATTGACAGAAAATCACAGTCTGAGCAGGGTATGGTGGTGCTCAACACTTGGGGAGCAGGTCAGGTAGATGTCCTTTCCTGCCTCCCCCCCCACTTTTGGATAGAGTCTGTCTGTGTAATCCTGACTGTTCTGTAGCTTGCTGGATAGTCCAGGCTGGCCTCAAACTCACAGAGATCCTCCTGCCTTGGTTTACTGAGTGCTGGTGCTGGGACAAAAGGCATGTGCTACCATCCTTGGTTTTCCTCCCCCCTGGTTACCTCTCTTTTTTTTTTTTGACAAGGCCTTACGTAGCCCAGGCTAGCCTTGAACTTGCTATATAGCTGAGGATGACCTATAATTTCTGAGCGTCTTTGCCTCCCGAGTGCTGAGATTACAAACCTGCACTACCACGGGGTTTCTTTGGTGTTCAGGATCCAGTCCAAGGCCATGTTTGTGCTATGCCAGGCAAGCAGCCTACCAAGTGGGCTCCCAAGAATCCCATCTTGACTGTTTTTTAAGAGAGCTTGGATTCGGCTTCTCCCTGTTGGATACCTCAGTTCAGATATTTGGAAGGGAGTTTAGGTATTAGAGCTGTCCTAAGTAACTATGTTGAAAGTGGCCTTGAAAGTGGGCTTTTGTTTCAACTGCAAGGCCTGATGGGACAGGGAGAAGCTACAAGGCCAGGGTGACTAAATGGTGTGTCTGTCTTCACGGTGGGTGGAACTGGCTGTCGTGGGCAGTGGTTTTAGGCATCAGGATCCTGTCATTTTTATTTCTACCCACGTGAAACTTTTTTCATAGCTTTTTTTTTTTCTTTTTTAAACAGAGTCCAGATTTAAGGATACCAAAAGCCACAAGGCTAAGAAGTGACCCCTGTAATCTGAGTAAACAGTACGGTCACCGGCAGTGGAGAGGTGCAGAGAGTCTAGACACTTTGGACCCTTGAGGCATTTATCTCTTGGGGCCACCGAGGTGAGCACAGCCCTTAGTTCTAATTAAAGACAGTTTTCTTCTGAGCCCCACTTTTTAGCAAAAAGTCTCAGATTAGGTTCTCTGGCACTGAACTTCCGCATACAATCCTTTAAATATGGCGTCTCATTTGATCAGTATTGATAAGCAGGCTGTGGGGGAACACTGAAGTTGATGTTTGGAAGTCTGGGCTGTACACACAGCTTTGATCTTAGCTTCCACCTTAGTCTTTCTGGGCCACAGTTGTCCTCGGCTGATGCAGGAGTATCTGCTTGTGGGGAGCCTGTGGCACTTCAGTGGGAAATGTCTAAGATCAGCAAGCGGACATTTGTGGTGCTTTGCCAATAGTCCCTGAATCTTGGCTCCTCGTTGGTCAAGTTAAGGAGCTGAGTATTTGAGGGTCAACTTCAGCTCTCTCAGAATAGGTTTAAGTGATAGTTTTTCTTTGTTTAATTTATAACCTTTACTCTTGTTTTATTTCTCTCTAACGTAACAACTGTGGCACACAGATACTTGATTTTTGTACGAATTTTCTTTATCAGGTACCCTGCGTGTCAGGTCCTACAATTTAAAAAGAAAAAGTTCTTTCTTTTTGTTTCGGGTTTTCTCTTGTCAATTGGCTTCATAACTCAACCCTCAGAATTTACATTTAGACAGATTCACCCGGATAAGTGTGCGTGGAAAAGGCTGGAGTTTGCGGACGTTCTTGAGCCAAGCTGGTGAAAAGGACTTTTGCTTAAAGGGGATGGAGCCCCGGCATCATTGGATACATATGTGTGTTTAAATTTAAAACATACTTGTTCTACCAGTAGAAACTTAGGGCACAATATAGCAAGGTGATAGGAAAACAAAAGGGCAGAGCAACCACAGCAAAAACAGAAGAAAGAAAGAAAGAAAGAAAGAAAGAAAGATGTGGGGGAGGGGAAGAAGGCTAGGAAAGGTTTTTGTTCTTTTTTTTTTATAGTGGAGGAAGTGTGGCTGGGTACACCTGTAGTCGCAGCACTGGGGGTTATAAACACGAGGGGCAGGAGTCCACCGCCAGCCTCAGCTACATAAGTGAGTTTAAGGCTGGGGACTGTGTGAGATGAGCTCTCAGAAAAATCTAAAAAAGAAGATGAGGAGGCAAAGGAGGCAGAAGAAAAAGCAATGGAGGAAGGGACCAGCTAGGGCCTGGCAGGAGGTGGATTGTGTGGGTTTCTGCAGGGCAGGGCTTCAAGGTCCCCAGATTCTGCGCTAAACTAATCAGCTAGCTTCTCCCCGAAGCGATTAACGTGCACACGTGTGCCTCCTCTTCTTAGGGGTGGAGATACCCACAGTGGAGGTTGTTAGTTAAGCCAAAAGGGAAGCACAGCCAGAGGCTGCATCTCAGAGGGCCCGGATGGGTACTGCGGCCCAGCAGAAGGTCCTGAGAACAGGGTGTGGCTGATTTTGCATAGCGGAAGGAAGTCTTGGGGCTCCTGCACCTAGGAAATGGTCCCTGTGGCATCTCTGCTGTTAAACGGCCCCATCTGAGCTCTGTGAAGAAGTCATTTTTAGAAATCATGCTTTACTGTTCCCATCCAGTGTTTTTTTGGCTCCATTCCCACCAAAAATTGTTTACGTGATCCTGGCTAGTCATTTTATCTTCCTGGGTCTCAATTTCCCCTTGCATGGCATCAGCAGGGAAGTACCCATCCCCGTTTCAATGGCGGACGTCGTGATCTAAGGTCACTGAATCGCCAGCCTGGGACGGCACGTCCTGCCTCATCCCAAGGTCTTGTTTAAAGATGATCATTCCCAAGCCCTACAGATGTGGGACTTTGGGGTTTGAGACCAAGCTGACCCTGGCTGAGTCTGGCGGCCGTAATAAGAGGTAGAGAGGCCACTTTGGGCCACTGCTGTCCGTTTCTGATGGTGTTGAAACACCAACCAGCAACCATCTTTTCCCATCGTCTGGAATTAGCAGCCCCACAAATGAGCCAGGCCTGCTTCCTGTCTAGAAAATAGAGGCCCTGGGGTTTGCTGTCTCAAGGTCTACCTTAAAGGAACCCTAGGGTTTCTGCTGCTTCAGCCATGATCACACAGCACCCTGTGGGGGCTAGTGATGCTCCCAGGTCTTAGCAAACCCCCGTGGAGCCTGCCTGGGCCTCTCCATGTGGGGGGTACCAGGCAGAGTCAGATGATGCTAAGGAAGAGGAGCTTGTTTTGCCACAGCCTTCTGCTGAAGAGGCTAGGGGTAGCATGGAGCACAGATGGCTGTGCCTTGGGGCAGATTCCTTTCCAGGCTGCTGTATTTTTTTTTTTCAGTTTTTTTCAAGACAGGGTTTCTCTGTAGCTTTGGAGCCTGTCCTGGAACTAGCTCTTGTAGACCAGGCTGGCCTCGAACTCACAGAGATCCGCCTGCCTCTGCCTCCCGAGTGCTGGGATTAAAGGTGTGCGCCACCACCGCCTGGCAAGGCTGTTGTATCTTTAAGGCTGGCTCTCAGAGTAGAGACCAGTCCTAATACATTAGGGACCTGAGGAGGGGGAGGAGGAGGAGGAGGAAGCTCTTGGTCCCTGAAACTCTAGCTACCGCAGGGAAGTGGGTAGGACAGGGGACAGGGGATGGAGTAGTCTTTTCTGCTGTGGTTTCCATCTTTGCAGCCGTGACCAGGGTCCAGATGTGACCAAGGCCATCAGGCCGCTGCTGACGTTGGCTTAAAAGACCATCCTTGAACCCAAGCCGATAATACCAGCCACCCTCACACGGAATAGTCAATGGAGTTGGTTTTTTTTTTTTTTTCTCTCATAAGGACCTAAAATCCTTCAGTCACCAGTGAAGTCATCAGGCAGAATAAAAACTTTAGGATGGGGCCGGGAAGAATACAGTTGTTGGTTTTCATCGTACAGGGACGCGTGCCGTCGGTGACTGTAAGGGTTGGCAGACTTCTGTTTCCTGGCTGAATCCAGCTAACCTCCTGCATTTTCTCAGTGCCCATGAGCTAAGAATAATCTTCACATTATTGGATAGTTAAAAAGGATCAAAACGATTGTACTTTACGACACACACACAATTCTAATAAAGCTCATACTTTGGTGTCGACAATGAAGAGTTGTGTGGAGCGTATCCTCTTTGGTTGGCTTGCATTGTTGGTACCACTTTGAGGCGAGGACAGAGACGGTAGGGCCAGCGAGGATAAAGATATTTACTATCTAACCCTTTGTAGACCGAGATTTTGGGGCCTGGGTGTCACCTCAGGTTAGGTTCAGCCCTGCAGGCTTCAGAGGGTGCAACACTCATTACCTGGGCTGCACTTTGATGTAGGTTTAATTAGATCGAGGTGGGGATTCTTGCTCCAGGGGAGCGTAGAAGCTTGGTTACCTTTTCTGGGTCCCGTTCTCATGTTAAAAAAAAAAATCCTCTTTGAAACAGAGTTTGTTTACCCTCCAAGTTTCTCTCCCTCTAGGAGCTTGGTAGAGGAGACCATGTGTTTATACTTTAAACTGGATGTTTAGACTCTTGGTGTGGACCCAGGGAAGGTTAATATGTACTTTTAATGCATTCAAAGAGGCCGGATGGGGAGGTGTACTTATGTTTGGGAGCAAAACAGAAATTCCATTTTCTGCTGGAAGTACTGTTTCTAGTTTTGAGTAGAGACTAGATCGGGAGATGACTTTAATTTTGTGGAAAAGGGTAACTTCAGGCAGATCTTTTGACTGTACAGCCTGCTATTAAAAAAGTATTTGAGCTGTCAGTTTATCTGTGTTCCTCGCCGTTCTGGAGGGTTCTTGAAGGAGCTGTTTGGAAGTTTTCGTGGGAGCTATGCATTCGGGTAAGTGTGTGTACCTGTGTGAGTGTCCAGTGTGCATTTATTTCATCATAATCATAAGGAGAATCCCCCCCCCCATTCTTTTCCTGGTCTTTGTCGCTTAGCCTATCAGCCTATTGCAACGCTTCCAGGCCTAGAGTCGGCCTATCGTGAGGCTTCCAGGCCTAGCATTGCAGTTGCTCTCGGATCAGCAAACCTCGGGGTCCTCCTGTTTCCACCCCCAGCGCTGAGATCAGCAAATCTGGGGTCTCTTCTCTCCACCCCCAGTGCTGAGATCGGCAAACCTCGGGGTCCCACTGTCTCCACCTACCTCAGCGTAGAGATCACAGGTTGTGTTTTCATGCCTGATTTTTCACCTGGGTTCCGAGGAGCCGCCATCCACTGAGCCATCTTCCTAGCTCCAGAGGAATTAACATTTTCATTTTATTTAAAAAAATTTTTTATATGTATGAGTGTTCTGCCTGCATGTATGTCTGGACACTACATATATGCCTGGTGAGTGAGGAGGTCCTAAAAGTTTGTCATAGCCCCTGGAAGTGGTTGTGGGCTGCCGTGAGGATGGACCCGGGAATCAACACTGGATCCTCTGGAAGAGCAGACAGAGCTCTCAGCCATTAAGCTATTTCTCCAGCTCCTGGAAATTTTATTTTGTTCATCAATTTCTGTGTTCTGAGGATTTTGTCTGTGTGTATGTTTGTATGTATTCATATGCATGTAGATGTATATTTGTATGTATTCATATGTGTGCAGGTGTATGTATGTATTCATATGTGTGTAGGTGTATGTTTGTATGTATTCGTGTGTGTAGGTGTATGTTTGTATGTATTCATATGTGTGTAAGTGTGGGTATGCATGCATAGAAAACCAGAAGTTAATATTAGGTCTTCTTTAACTGTCTCCCTCCCTCCCTCCCTCCCTCCCTCCCTCCCTCCCTCCCTCCCTCCCTTCTCTCCCTTCTCTCCTTTCTTTGTTTCTTTCTTATGTGCAGTTTGTGTGCAAGATGCATGTGTGTGGGCACACACGTCACAGTGCACATGTGGAGGGCAGAGGATAACTTTGTGGGATTTGTTCTCTCCTTCCATCTTGGACTTCAGGGATCCAACTCAGTTGCCAGATATGTGTAGCAAATGTCTTTTATTATTATTATTATTATTAATTATTAATTTATTATTTCTGAGACAGGGTCTCTCTATGAAGCCCTGGCTAGTGTGACGCTTACTATGTAGTCCAGGCTGGTGTTGAACTGAAATCCTGCTGCCTCTGCCTCCCATGTGCTGGGATTAGAAGTCTGTGCCGTCATGCTTAGCTTGAGTGTTCAGGGTGTCCCACTGAACCTAGAAGATCAGGGACTGGCTAGACTAGTGGTCGACCAGTAGTCCCTAGAGACCTTGCTCTCTCCCTGCCTCACCCAGCACCGGGATTAGAGGTGTGCTCTGCTGTGCAGCCTTTTTAGGTAAGCGCTAGAACTCTCTAGAGATCTGACTTTCGGTCTGTGCTTGCTCAGCAAGCACGCTTTGGACTGAGCCACCTCCCCAGCTCTTCTTCTGAGGGTTTTTTAGTCAGGCATTCACCAGGGCAGCTTTTAAAAGACCCCCACAGGAAGTCACGGTCCCTGTGCGCACACTCTCAGTTTCAAGCTCTTAGCTTGGCTGCACTAAGGAGCCTGTCCTGGGTGGACTGGGGAGCCCCAGCCCAGAACATCTCAGTGGGGCATTTTCACCTCTATCTCCAGTCTCTACAAGGTTTTCTTAAAATATAAACCGCGTATCCCCTGCATGTTTTTTAGTTGGATGTCTAAAGATTTTCTTTGCAAAGTTAGAAAGATACAAAGGATGTAATTTCTGGCATAATGTAAATATTGATTTTTAAAGTGAAAACATTGTATCACTGTTTAAATTGTATTGAGTGGAATTTAAACACTATTGTGATCTGATGTGCCTGTCAGCAGTCCAAATTTTATAGTGTTTCCTTTTCCCCTTGAATTTTATTCAAGTGTAGTGCCTTTTTTGGATGGGTGGGGGGCAAGGTTCCAGCCCAGGCTGGCCTGGAACCTGTCATCTCCCTGTCTTAGTGTTGGGATTGAAAGCATGCACCACAATGCTGGCTGTGATGCAGTTTTGCAAAAAATCGTTTTTGTTTTTTTTTTAAGGTTATAATTGCATCATGTTTCCCTTCTTTTTCTTTCCTCCAGCCTCGCCCGCCCTTGGCCATTGCTGGGATGCATTTAAAATGATTTAATCTATGACAAATTTTGGGGTTGAGTTTGTAATGATTATTAGCAACGTCTCAACACATAGCTTAAAACTGGATTAAATATTAATAAAACATGCAGACTTAGACTCTTATTGAAATACATTTCTTGGTCTCAGAGTAGGGAGCTATTTATTTTAACACTATTCACTAGTGGTTAAGATAAAATAGACAATATGAGTTGATAACAGTCCCATACTACGAAATTATCTTCTTGACTTCTATTGAACTAGTAACCCAAATACTGAAAAAATTGTGTTTACCAGTAAGCAATGAGTTGACGTAAATAAAAAGCATGGAGGTCAATAATTTATATTACCATGTTTTGGTCATTTATATCATCAGCTTAGGTCAGAAGGCCCTAAACTGCCAGCGTCTCTAACCATTTGATCTATTTCCGTGAATGACCTTGATAATCCTCGGATCCTCACTTTTGGTGCACAAACTTCAGCTTTCTGCTTTGAATCAGAGGAGCCTTTCACGTGTTTTCAAGTCTTGCTTAGCTAATTAAAGCTGACTGGCATTGCCCAGCTTCCTGGTCTTGACCCCACCCATCCTTAAAGGCAAGCCCACTGTTTATGGAGAACTTCCTTCTGAGAGGCGGGCACGGGGCTGCTTGTCAAAGGATGGTCTCCCAACTTCAAGTGACTTTAAATGGACCATTTCTCAGGCGCTGTGGTCTTTTTGTGCCTGAAGGGCAGCTGGAATCTCAGAGGGTGAGGAGGGCGTCTACCTTGCATCCAGGAGGAGAAGGAAGCCGCTGAAGAGGGAAGTCTAAGGGTGGAAGATGTCCACACGGAAGCTGAAGCATTATTTCTGCAAATGCTCCATTCTTGCAAACTTCCTACCGAGCTTTACCCTACTCTCGGGAGACAGAGTCTCAGCATGGTGGAGCTTGTGCTAACTTGGGGGGTGATCTTTGTCGCCTCATCCCCTGGGTTCACATCAGGTTGCCGTATGGCGTCACCAAGCATGCAGGACAGACACATAACTCTCGCAGGAAGTGCGGTTGACCTTTTTGCAAACCCGTGCTGCAACTGTGTGCTGTGCATCAGGTACTGAAACTTTAACATTTGAAGGCGAAGGAGGGAGCAAATGTAACTGCTCTTGGCACATTCGGATTAATGAACTCAAATGGAGTCTTCACAATTTTTCTGTAGCACGGTTCCAGCGAGTGATGATGACTAGCTGGCTTTGTATGTGTGGGTTTGGGGAAGCAGTCTCCTCGACATTTGAGTCTCTATCTGAGTCTGATGGAGACTCGCTTTCAGACCTATTGAATGTGTCGTCATGGCTTCTCCTTATGCTCTACTCTGCGTAAGTGATTGGCTTAACAGCACGATACAAGTAGTAGTGTCTGAATTAGGGGTTCTGCTGCTGTGAAGAGACACCCTGGCCACAGCAATTCTTCTAAAGGAGAACATTTAATCGGGGGGGGGAGGTGACTTACAGGTTCAGAGGTATAGTTCGTTCTTGGCATGGTGGGAAGCATGGTGTCAGGCAGGCAGACTTTGTACTGGAGATGTAGCTGAGAGTTTACATCTGGGTTTATAGGTAACGGCGTGAGAGAGCGACAGTGGGCATAGCTTGATCATCGGAAACCTCAAAGTCCACCCCAGTGACACACTTCCTCCGACAAGGCCACACCCCCAGAAATGCCACTCCGTGGGTCTATGGGTGCTGTTTTCACTTAAACCCACCACAAATGGGTTGGAAATGTGATTGAAGGCCAGAATATTTGAAGGCTAAGCTCGAATATTGATACATCCAGGTGTTGTTTTTATAACGGAAGACTGGTACGCCTTGCCTGAGGGGGTGCATCTGTGGCGACTTCAGCTGGTTTTGTTGCTTTCTGAATTAGCCCCAATCTCCTGATGATTGAAGGTAGATTATGGGACTGGTTACCTTACACTAAATCTATTACTGAGATTCAAAATGATGCATATTTGCTGGTGGATGCCGAACGGATTTCCCTGGCGTTTCTGTGTAGTGTTCTCTAGCATCAAGAATGGATTTTCAACCCGGACAGTCAATCTGGACAGTGGTGGTACTTACTCTTAATCCAAATCCTCAGGAGGCAGAGGCAGGCAGATCTCTGAGTTCAAAGCCAGCCTGGCCTACAGAGTGAGTTCCAGAGAAACTCTGTCTCAAAAGAACAAAAGGCAAAACAAACCAAAACAAATAGACAAAAGCAAAAATCCCCCAAATCCCCAAAGCACGAACAGATTTTAGAAGATAACACTGGTATCTGATGGCTGGTGTTGGCTGGCTTCTCTTGCTCGTCTCTAGACCAAACAGAAACACACACATCCTCTCTGCCAAGTACTCAGTGACGTCACAGGCAGGCCCTACAACATAACTGCTTTCACGCTTCTCCTTTTCTGCTTGCTGGAGAATTAACCTCTTCAATGACTTAACTCATTTCTTTAAAGATTTATTTACATATCATGTATACAATGTTCCTCCTGCCTGTACACCTCCGTACCAGTAGAGGGCACCAGATCTCATTGCAGATGGTTGTGAGCCACCATGTGGTTACTGGGAATTGAACTCAGGACCTCTGGAAGAGCAGCCAGTGCTCCTAACCTCTGAGCCATCTCTCCAGCCCCGACTTAACTCAGTTTTAAAGTGGGAGGATATATACTGTTATTTTTTTTCTGTAACATCTGAAGGTTAAAAATTTTTAACAAAAATAGACTTGAGAGCTTAGCAGGGAGGGATGGGCACAATTGTTGCAAAGGATCCAAGTTCAGTTCCCAGCACCCTCAGCAGGCTGCTCACCACCACTTCCAGTGGCTCTATGGGCACGAGCGCTGTACTGTGTGACTGTGTGTGCCAGCAGTAAGAATCTTTTAAAAGAGACTTATTGTTGAAAGCAATTATAAGTTTATAGCAAAATAATCAGAAGCTGCAGGCTACTTCCATATAGTCCTTGCCTTGCCTCATTCTCCCCCACCAGGTCCTCCCCCACCCTCCCAGTGCTCCTAGAATCTTCCACCAGCATATTTGTTACATCAAATCTGACTGGATGCCAATACACCGTGGTCACCCAAACCCCGTAGCTTACGTCAGGACTCACTTCTGGTGTTACCTGCTCTGTGGGTTTTAACAACTGTCAAGGATACAAATTCACTTCAGTCTTTCTCCGAGTAGTTTCACTGTGCCGAAAACTTCTGGGCTCTGTATGTTCGTTTCTCTCCTCCCAACCCATGGTGGCCTGGGGCTTTCTACCGTCTCCATGGGTTTTCCAGGTTATCACGGAGCTGGATGACTTTTGTTTATTAGCAGTAAGATAAACCTTCTAGAACTTTAAGGGAAGCTTAGAGATTTTTCATTTCGTGGCTTGAGACTTAACCAAAGTTACACGTTTTCCAGGTTTGGATAGAAACAAATGCACTCAGCCTTCATGAGCTGAAAATGTTATCTAGTATTGTTTAAAGTAAAATTAAATATTCTAGGGAGTAAAGAGATGCATTCTCAAAAGGGTCAAGGTGGATGGAGAAATTCTCACAGGGTTTAGGAATTCTTTAAAGAATCTTCAGGCCTAGTCAGGGGGCGTGGTGGTGCATGTCTTTAATCCCAGCACCCTGGAAGCAAAATCAGGCAGATCTCCTAGCCAGCCTGGTCCACATAGTGAGTTCCAGGACAGCCATGGATACACAGTGAGATCCTAATTGAAAAAAAAATGCCTATTTTGATAGCATTTAGAAAATAAAAGAAGATTGTTTTTAAATTACGACAAATGCTCTTACATAGAACTATGCCCTGTTTTATTTTATTGCCAGGTAGGACTGGAATCTATTCAGTCCAAGATGGTGAGAGAGAATCATGTGATCACAGCCGGGGTCATGGGGAATCCTGGTAGAGTGTCAGGACTCTATTGGCCGAGCACTGCAGTGGTCAGTTGGACAGACTTCCTTCCCTTTACTTTACAGATTGGGGTGGTAGCACTATTGGCCGCACCCAGAGTTAGCTGCGGGGTCAGACCTCTTGTGTAGGTGAGGGAATGGTTGATTACTTTTACTGGTACAACATAAACCTGGAAAATTGATTGATCCCCAGAAGCGATCACATTGAACACGCTGATATTGGTTGCATTCAGCAAAAGAGAACCTGGTGCTGTATTATTATGTCAGTTTATTGATCTTGTCAGTTCATTGATCTCTTTAAGCCTTATTCAAGTTGTATATCTGTCAGAATGGAGTTTCACAGTTTCCCCCTTTTGATTCTCCTGCAGTCTGCTCAGCCGAGGTATATTTTGCAGGAGCTTATGACCAGAGCTTGCCCGAGAGATACAGAAGGGCGGTTGGCTTTACAGCTCTCGCTGGTGATAGCTTGAGAAACTCCTGGAGGTGAAGTTAGTTGCTAAGTCACAGAAAAGGGGTTAGTGTCTGTGACTATCTGCTTGGTGTGTTTACGGGAAGTCAGTGAGACTCATTAACCCTTTAGAGCTAATTCCTGGGCTCAGAGGATCCACTGCCCCATTTTCTCAAGTGGCTGGGGCTACAGGTGCTACTGTCCCTGTCTCACAGTTGGCCCCATGGTTCACTAGGAGCCTAAAACACTGCGTAATTTAAATCCCTTGGCTTCTGGTGACTTCCTGGAGAATACGCTGTGGGATTCTAGTCCAACTCATGCCAATGAGCTGCAGTCGAACGAGCATGCGACCCTTGGACTTACTCAGAGGGCACGACTTCTGGGTAGCCTTCAAAGTGTCCAAGTGTTCAAGGTGCCATGAAATTATGATTGCATTATTTCTCTCACGTAACAAAGGCCCGACTTAGCCAGCAGAAGAAAATTTTATTGTAATAATGGAAGTTTTATATCTTAAAATTTAATATGTAAGACTTTATTTTTTTTAAGATTTTTTAAAATTTTGCCTATGTGTATGGGTGTTTGGCTGCATGTATGTCTCTATACCATGCAAGTGCCTTTGTTTTATGTGCATGAATGTTATACTTCATGTATGCAGGTGCACCATGCATGTACCCAGTGCCCAAGGAGGTCAGAAGAGGGTGTTGTATCACCTGGAACTGGAGCTATGGATGGCTCTGGTGTTGGAAACTGAACCTGGGTCCTCTCCAAGAGCAACAAGTGCTCTTAACTGCTGAACCGTCTCTTCAGCCTTCACAATGTGTTTCTGACTATATGTTATTTTAAATTTTTATTTGATCATGTGGTAATTGGCACTAGAATTTTGGGAAATTAAGTGGAAACATTTGAAAAGGGTCTGTGTAATATAAATGTTTACACGTTTTCCTCTGAAAATTGGGGAAAGGCCTGTTTGGTTTTCGTGGAGAGCCCATTTACTTGATCACAGAACCTGAGTGACCTGAGGGATGGGTGCTGGAAATCTCTAGAATCAAAGCTCAGGGAACACTCAGGGAATTCTGTTGGCATAGCAGAGGCCAGCATGACCCTCATTTGTGCATTCTGTTTGTGCGGTTCTTCAGTGTTTTTTGCAAATGGGTTTCACAGAAGTGCGCTCCACCTGGTTGTGTGACTAGATATGCATGTCTGCCTTCTTGAGAGGTGCTCAGGAGCAGGACACAGCCATGCTTATGCTACAAGCCTGTCCATGTTAACCCCAATACACTATCTTGGCAGTGTCAGGTCTAGTATGCAAGTCTGTCTCACGCTTTGTCTTCCATGCTCCTTAATTTGGCAGAGACAATGTCCCGAGTCGTGCGGGGTGCCGGATCCCCAACCTTCTTTTTATTTCTTCTCAGTAACATGGGATTCATTTTGTGTAACTAGAACTGGAAACCATTGCCAGCCCCTCTGGAAGGCATCGGTCCTTGGACTAGTTCTGTTTGAGGCGAGGAATCCTTCGAACCCACAGTGTAGGCAGTTTCCTCTCACCAGGATGTAGAAGTTGGTGAGCAATGGTGACAGCTCGGAGCATAGTCATCTTGTCTGGTGCAGGGCAAATGGTGCCACACTGTACCGATCAATCTTTGCCGTGGAGGCTCATTTAATTAAAAACTCATCAGGAAGAAATCCTCTTGACACAGGCAACATGAGACATGCTTGTCATTTTCTTTTGGCCAATAAATATTTATTGAGTTTTTATAAGACAAACAAAAAGCTGTTAGTCACTGAGCAGACCTCCCAAATACATCTTTTAATACCCGTTTTGCTGAATGTTTAATATTAATTTCCGTGTTCCTATTACAGCAACTCAAGTAAAAATCGTGAAACAGTTGCTAGCATATGACGCTTTAATTATGGCAAATATTTCATGTTTCCTAACAAAATAAATAATTGTACTAATACAGACTCAGGCATTGAAAGTGAAACCGAGAAGTACTTGGATAACAGTATCTTTCAAATAATACATATTTTAATAATTTAAAGGGGTAGTTTTTTAAAATAAAGATTAATGTAATGAAATCCCTGTGATCACTATTTGATGCATGGTTCAGGTTGGCCTGGGATGTGCTGTATAGCTCAGGATTATCTTGACTTCATGACCCCTCTGCCTCCGCTGTGATCATGGGTGTGCACCCCCAGACCTGGCACTAAATTAAGTTTGAAAGAATGGCCGTGTTTCCTCGTGTAACCGTGTTTATAACGGCAAAGGGGCAGAGTAAAGTTTGGGAGCTGTGTCAGGCCTGACAGCTTAAGGGTCTATCTGGGGACAGCGGGACTCCGATTCTGGCACGGAAGGATTTCTGGTGGTTTAGCGTGTCACTTGTCGCTATGGCGGGATATCTGACAAATGGGTTGGAGGGAGGAAAGGCTTATGTTGAGTGTGGCCTGAGGGAATGTGGTCCAGGATGGCAGGGACAGCATGGCAGCAGAAGTGACTTGAATTTGTGCAATATATATGCAGACTAGGGGTTGACCCATGTGTGTAGCTGATTTTTCTATCCAAGACACCCCTTGGTGACTGACTTTTGTAGTTCAACAGTACAGTCCCCCTCTGCCAAAACACGTCATCTGTGACGCTTCACGGGATGGTCAGGAATTTTGTTGCCCAAGGCTTCCACACTCTGTCTGTCCGTCTCCACATAGGCTGTTCTGACAGATCCTAAACCAGGAAGGCAGCTCCAGCCCTGTGAGCCGCGGCTGGGGTACAGGTAACTGAAACCATATGTGCCGAGCGAGGCTGCGGCTTTTCGTGCTGAGCATCTGGTGGCTGGGGGCAGGGAGGGAAGCCGCTCTTTTACTGACTCTTTTGTGCTTTTGTGACTTGCACATTTCCCCGCATCTCAGCAGTGTTTGCCCGTGTTCTCGCTGGGCATTTTCTGGGAGGGATGGTCGGTAGGGAAAGAGAACGGAGCATCCATTTTCCCCCATGCTAATCTTTCTCCTTCGTCTGTTTCCCGTCTGTACACGGCACTTGGCCCTGTGTGGCCCAAGCTGATTTTTCTGACCTGGCAATTACCTGCTTGGAGACCAGTTGATGGAGGCCCCCGGAACCCACTAAGAAATTTGGGGTTTGTGTTGTGACTGTGGGAAGCAATGAAGACTTCTGTTAAGGTGTGTGTGTGTATGTGCGTTAATGCATGTGTGCACGCGTGCGTGTGCGTTCTTGCTTGTGCACACATGCAGAGCTGTATCCTAAGACTCAGAGTCTCGCTGGATGTAGAGAACGAAGGCTTCTTACGGGTTTTTCCCAATTAGATCTGACCATTTTTGTGCACAGGTGGGTACCTCCCTGGCATTTGGTAGGATCTGGCACTCACAGTCTGGCTCCTTAGAGGGGCATGTGTTGTCACTATTTTTCTTTTCCTTAAAGTCCCCAGAGGCAATATTTTATCAGTCTCTGAAATGTGGGCAGCAGGAGGGGTGGGCAGTCTGCTCTTCAGTCTGGCCCCGCTGAGCTCAGCCCTGCAATCTTGTGGTTCCAAAATACTACCCAGCCTGAAACCATAAGAAAACCTCCGCTTTGTCTGACGTACACAGGGGGCTGGGCATGAGACGCTAACATGTGAAGGATGTGGAAAAACCAGAGAGTTGCTGACTGCGCAGAATGCTCATGAGAATTGCGCGCGGAGAGGGGCTCTTCCATTAGGATCTGTGGTATTTTCTTCTCGAATGTCCACGCCAGCTCACACCACCTGTTTCTGCTCCAAATATTCCCAAGGTCAAAGGTCTTTAGCCTCAGAGGTTTGAGGCGCTCGCTAGCTGATGACTTACATATCAGCCGAGGGAAGAGGAGGTAGGTAGAGGGGTCTTCAGGGCAATCAAAGTCGAGACCACATGGCCAGTGGCATGAGTGTCTATCTCTTTCCCTTTATAGAGATATTTGTTCTGGGTGCACATTCAGAATGCAGAATACAGTGTAGAACTGGGACATTTCATCTCATTGCCGGTCCCCGTTGGTTCTTCTGGGGTTTCTGTTTTAGATGAGAATCTTCACACTTGACGATTTAACAGCTAGTCCAACACCCCTTAACCCCTTAGTACTAGCACGTTGCCTCCACCCTGTCTCTGTCCCCACATTTACCCCCCAGTCCCATTCTTATTGCTGCAGTCACTCCTTAGGAGGCTGCCCTGGGAGACCTTGTCCCGACCCTCTCTGATGAGGTGGGGATTGATCAACACAGGCTGCTTTGTCAGTGGAAGCCAGGAGCACTCTGGTGCTGAGCCTCTTTGCAGTTTGCTGTATCTCCACTAGGCTACTCTTCTGTGATGCATGGCTTGTTACCCCGTGGGTGAGCCCAGAATATTCTTCCTCGAGTCTTCCCAGCCTTGTGTAAAAAGATCCCTCATAACTCTGGTGATTTCTAGCTATAATCCAGATGATGCTGTGGACAAGGCTAATGGCACAATGTGCTTGCCTATGGTCCCAGCGCTGGGCATCTCAGAAGGGAAAGTGGGGAGTGATGGAGGGAGATACCTCACATCAGCTTCTGGCTGCCATGCGCGGTGTGCATTTGCACACACGCATTCACACAAGCACACATATATAATGTTAATATGAGAAATATGAAAATGATTTATAGTTAAATAGTGTAGCAATATGGATAGCCATATTGAAGATATGAGATGGCCATATTTCATCTATCTATCTATCTATCTATCTATCTATCTATCTATCTATCTATCTATCTATCTATC
>JABTXL010000827.1:3608667-3640119 GCA_025134845.1 Neodon shergylaensis
GCAGTGAGCCTTGGATGCAGTGCCGCAGTGAGCCTTGGATGCAGTGCTGCAGTGAGCCTTGGATGCAGTGTCACAGTGAGCCTTGGATGCAGTGCTGCAGTGTGAGTTGGATGTAGTGCTTCAGTGTGCCTTGGATGCAGTGTCGCAGTGTGCCTTGGATGCAGTGTTGCAGTGTGCCTCAGTTTTGCTGTTTTCAGGGTGGGCAGGTCTGCCCGGATGTCTACTGGGCCTTGCTCAGGTGTGTCTCCTGTGAAGCTGTTACTGAGCAGGGATCATGTTTTGGAACCTCTAGGTTAAAAGGTCCATCAAAGATGGCTGCAGGAGCCTTTTCTAGGGAGACCCCAAGAGCTAGGGTTTTAGTCTTCCCTCCCTTGGAGTTCAGAGTCCCAGACAGAGCAGCCTGACCATTGTTTCAGTTGCTGAACCCCTCCTCCGTCTGACATCTTGTGTCTTTGTCTTTCTTTCTTTCCCCGTTGGTTTTAGATTATTTGCTTCTCTAGAGAATTCCACGGAAGCGCTGTGTATTCCACAGAGTTCTACCATAGCCTTGATTATGGTCTCACATCATATCCCATCCATCCACTTTTCTTAAGTCATTCGTATTCAAAATGGTCCCCATAAAGAAAGTATAAGTTTAGAATATTTCAAGATTCCTTTCTGAATGATTTTTGTAGTTTCAGAGTCGTTAGGTCAAGAGTCCTTATTCTTGAGCAGTGTATACAGGCAGAGGATTACACATCATTTTTATCTGGTGGAAAGGTTCTTAGTCGGGGTGCTGTCAGCTGGGCCAGCATTCCAAGCCTGCGCTCCCTGCTCACTTGTCTGGGCCGGTGTGGAGCTGTTTGTTGGTGGGACACCTGGCTGGGCGCCACAGGCCACTCTTTCTGCACCATAGGGGGTGGCAGCCGTGAAGTGGAGCAGCCAAGTGGTGGCCTGGCAGAAATGCGCTCCAGAGCGCTGCCCCAGTGCAGGCCTGTGGTTTGCATTCCGACTCGTAGCTTGTAATTTTCAGATTCCCAGTTCTAAATTATGTCAGTTAAAGGCAAGCTAGATCTGCTTGCTTCTCGCTAGGTAAGCAGGATTCCAGTTATATGCAGGCAAGAGCCTGCATGGTTGTTAAGTTTTGTCTCCCTCCCTCCCCCTCTACCTCCCCCACCTCAGAATTGTTGGGGCAAAGCATGATTGAGCACGTGATTCTCCTCAGCGACTGGGGCCTCAGATGGTCTTAGTTTGTCTATGGTTTTTGTTATTTAACTCATGTTTCTCAGATGAGTGCATTAGCGCATGCTGAGGCAAGCACCTCAGGCAGCTCAGCCTCGACATGGATGGGTATCCATCCCAGAAGGATGGTGCGTGGTTTGGACATCCACAGGGAGACAGGCTAAATTCCCTTTCACTTCTCGCCTTGGGCCTTTGTTTGCATTGTCTCACTTTCTTGTCTGAAGACGACTTTTTCAGACTTCTTGGAAAGTCAGGCTGTGTTTCTGGACCTCAGTAGTGGAATACCTGCCTACAGGTTCGGCCGGGGGGCATCCACTCTTGCTCTGTTCATCTCTCTCTCTCAGGTTCACACCTTAGGGCCCTCTTTGGCTTCCCTAAAGTAGATGCTATCCCGGTGCAGACAGCTGTGGCCCAGGGTCTTTGGGCAGCACGCAGGACAACCGTCTCAGGAGTTGCTTTTGGGTGTGTTTCACGGATGACACCGGGAGCATCGTGGACAAAGTAGATGATAATAGGTTTGCACCTCATTTTATTTCTCTCAAAATGTCTTTATCAGCATATATTAATTGCATATGACAATTGGTTTCATTATGACATTTTCACACATATAATGTATTTCAATCCTTCATCCTCTCTTGTCCCTCCAACTCTTGTTAATCCTCTTCCCACATAGTCTCCCATGAAAGTTTGTCTTTTTTTTTTTAACAGCTCAGTGAGTTTCCTTAGTGTGGTTTGCAGGAGCCTGGGCTGGAGCTGACTTTCAGGAGCATGCGCACTGTCGGTGGCTACGCCACTGAAGAAGATGTCTCTCCTCACCCCTGAGCTCTCATTTGTGTAAGCACTCAGGAGGAGGCGAGGCTGTATGAGCCACCCCTGCCCCTCCCGTGGCAGGGCGGTAGGCTCAATCTTGTAGAGATCTGGTGCAGGAATTTACATCTGCAGATGTAATTACTCCAGGAAATGAGATTTCTTTATCACGCCCCCTCCCTCCTGCCCTCACCTTTTCCTTGCTTTTATGCTCTTTCTGCAATTCTTCAGTGATGGACTATTAGCTTTAGGCTCAGTGTCAGCCTCCTTCCCCAGTCCCCCCACCCTGTTCCCTGAGATAGGGTTTCTCTGTGTAGCCCTGGGTGTTGTGGAATTCACTCTATAGACCAGGCTGGCCTTGAACTCACAGAGATCAGCCTGCTTCTTTCTCCCAACTGCTGTGATTAAAGGCCTGCGCCACCACTGCCCCGGCTAGACCTAGCTTTTAAAGAAACATAATTTTGGTATTAAAACAGATATACATAACGTTTATTTCTAAGTATATTTAGGGAAGCCGGCACACTTTCTGAAGATAACCATGAGGGGACACAGGGAATGTCACACTTGGGTCATCATGCCCCTCTGCTGTTAGGAGCCTTTAGCAGGCTCGTTCACGAAGTACTGAAGTTCCTGGCCAGTCGTAGGATCCAGCCACAAGTCTGGAGAGGAGATCCAGCAGGAAGATACTGAATACCTCTGGTTGTTTCTGTTCATGGGGGCCAAGGATTTGCTTCCTGTGTGGTGCAGAATTGGATAAAGAATACTCCCACTGGGGTAGTGGAACTAAGAAACGTTAAATAATCTCTCAGTGGTCCTAGGCAGATGATAATGTTATTTCTAGAATGAGGAGGGCTAGTAAGGGCTCTCTGGTGCTGGAGGCGACAGTGTGCGTCTGGAAATGACCATTCTTTTGTCGACTACAGGATCACTGGGTGCCGTGTACCTGCTCCTAGCCCACCTCATACCGCGTTTCCTTTTCCTGGTCTGCACTTGGAATATAAAGCTAAACGCAGGACCTTATCCCCCTCCTTTCCTCTCTCCTCCCTCCCCTTCTCTCCTCTCTGCTCCTCTCCCCTCCCCTCCCCCCGTGGAAAGGGCCCTGCTGGAATACTTTTGGGGATTAAACATCTACCTGGACAAACCAGGAGAGTTGGCATAGAGTTGGCATAATTAAAGCATCTGCATTAATATCCTCCCAGCTTCCAAATTCTTCCCTTTGTATAAGATAATTCATATTAACAGAATAGAAAAGTTGACATTATTGGCGATGTTATTGAACTACCATTTTATTGACCTGTGTGGAATATGAGTAGATAATTGATAATTGCCTAGTGCATATATCAGTATTATTGAATACTTTGACTGTTGTGTTTACTGACAACTTAGAATAAGTTTGTAACAATGTGTAACTGACAGGAAGGGGAGTTCCTTTTTATTTGGGAGGTAAATACATTGGGAATGCCACCAGATTTTATGGATTCTCATTTATTTTTCCCTAAAGCATTAAGATAGCTTTCACAAAACACTTAAGAAACATTTGAAAAAGAAAAGTTATGAATGGATATACCACTTTCATTCCAGGAAATTTTGCTCCTTTTTGAGTGTTTTTTTAAAAAATAAAACAACCTCTGGGCCTGGTGGCACTCTGTGAGTTAAAGACAGGAGGATCTCTGTGTGTTCGAGGCCAGTCTGGTCTACACAGTAAATTCTATCAGGAGCGCCAGGGCTATAGATAGAAAGACCCTGTCTCAAAAAGCAAAGCCAAACAAACAATATGCGCCCCCCCAACAACAACAACAGCACCAACCAATGATAAAGCAAACACAACAGCCATGAACTTATAATAGCACCGAGGACTCCCGAATGCTTCCTTGAGGGAGCAGCTGGAGGTCAGTTGCAGTTAGGCTGTAGATCCTGATATCACATGACAAAAGCTGGCCGTCAAGAAGGGCAACCTGGGACTTTCAGGTGGTCAGGAACTACAGAAGCCCACCGTGTCTCCGGCCCTGCCGTCTTGTAGGCGAAGGCTAGTTCAGAATGAGCGGGTCCTTAGCAGCGCTTTCTCAAACACTGCAGAAGTGCCCGGCGGTCGCAAGAGCCAGAAGTATTAGCTCACGGCTCTTCCCAAGGCTTAAATTGAGAACGGTTGAGAGGAGATATTTGAAAACTTGGGGCATAATTTTGAGAGTGTGAATTTAGAGGCTGTGTATTTTTTTAAACCACTCTCAGCGATTCTGGTTTGAGAATAAATATTTAGGTCACAGCAATATAATAAAAATAAAGGCAGAGTGGAGGAGTCTAAAAAGTGAGGTCTATGGCATGTGTTGAGTAAAACAGTCTGAAGATGTCGTTGTTTCCTTCTGATTTCATCCCTACCAGCAATTCCGGGATAAGAGCACAAAGTGTAAGGCTCACAATGATGGTTATTACAGATAAAAGAGTAGTCCTCCATGCATAGACCGTGCTTGACCATGACAGCAAGGACTGGGGTGTAGACATCAAAATGCGGCAGTGGAAATATCCTTGTTTATAATTTTATACTGAGGTTGAAATTCCTGCATTTGGGAGACCGGAGGAAGCAGCTCAGATGGGTCTTCCCAGTGTATGTTTGCACAAAGGACACTAAGCCAGCCTTGTTTTGAAATTTGTGAATTGCAGAAGGACTAAGACCCAGAAAGGTTAGGGGAGCAAGAATATGCAGTCTTTCGCAGGAGGAAACCCCGCCAGCACGCGTGGAGGAGTCTCCCATTACATTGCAAAGAAGCTAACGGTGCAAAGTTATGGTCATGCGGAGAATACAAGTTTGAACAAGGTGAATCTGGGGAGACTTCAGGAAGTGGGGTATCCTTTCATTTCTGACAGTGAGTTAATTGGTTCATTCCGTTGGAGTGCACAACGGCTTTGCTGGTTTGTGTTTCTCCGTTCTTTGAGACAGGGTTTTCTGTGTGTAGCCTTGGCTGTCCTGGAACACCCTCTGCAGACTGGGTTGGCCTTGGACTCAGAGATCTGCCTCCTAAGGGCTGGGATTAAAGGCTTGTGCCACCACCATCCAAACATATTGGCTTTGGAGGGAAGAAATCACCCAAATGCTTAAACCCAGGCATTCCACTCTTTGGAACGTATTCTAAAGAAAGACTTCGAATGGAAAGGAACCTATAAAAACAAAGATAATCATTATATTTTTATTTCTGATGCTAAACATTTGAAAGAATTTAGTCAGCCTGGTATGTGTGAGACCCTGACTTTGAGCCCTACTTCTGCAAAATAAACACAATTGATTCAATTGATTCTTTTTTTTTTTTTTTTTTTTTTTTCGAGACAGGGTTTCTCTGTGGCTTTGGAGTTTGTCCTGGAACTAGCTCTTGTAGACCAGGCTGGTCTCGAACTCACAGAGATCCGCCTGCCTCTGCCTCCCGAGTGCTGGGATTCACAATTGATTCTTAACAATATTATGTGGACTTAAATTTTTTTTGAAAATTGATGCTGGCGACATGGCTCAGTGCTTAAGAGCACTGGTTGCTCTTGCAGAGGACCTGGGTTTAGTTCCCAGCACCCATATGGTAGTTTTCAACTGTCTGTAACTCCACATTCCAGGGGTTCTGATACCGTCGTGTGGTCTGTGTGGTTAGCAGGCACATATATGGTGTACAGACATACATGCAGACAGAGCACCCATACACATAAAGTCAAAACTAAAAATGAGAAAAACCTTTAGTAAATACTTTAACAATGAGAACTAGGAGATATTTTCAAAGGTATTCCCACCATAACACATAGGCGGAAACCGCTCGTTTGTTTCCCGGCCACCCAGACCCAAATAATCACACAGAAACTATATTAATTACAACACTGCTTAGCCAATAACTTAGGCATATTCCTAGCTAGCCCTTACATCTTAAATTAATCCATTTCTATTAATCTGCCATGAGGCTGTGGCCTACTGGTAAGATTCTGGCGTTTCCTCCTTCAGCAGCTACATGGCATCTCCTTGACTCTGCCTTCTCTCTCTCTCTCTCTCTCTCTCTCTCTTTCTCTCTCTCTCTCTCTCTTTCTCTCTCTCTCTCTCTCTCTCTTCCAGCCTAGCTATATTTTGCCCTGCCATAGACCAATAAGAGCAACACATTTACAGAAGGACTTCCCACGTCTATAATGTCTGCTGTATCTGTGTTCCCAAGTATAACTTTTGTTGTTTTTTTGAGACAGAGTTTCTCTGTGTTGCTGTGGCTGTCCTGGAACTCGATCTGTAGACTATGCTGGCCTCAAACTCACAGAGATCCACCTGCCTCTGCTAGGAGTAAAGGCATGCAGCACCACTGCCTGGCTGGCCCCTTACCCTTTAAATCCTCTATATACAACCTAGCTAGGTGCAGACCTTGGGGAAGCTCTGTGAGCACCCTTTGCCTGCCTTCTCATCTGAGAAACAGAGATGATAATGACTCTGAGCTAGAAAGAACTAAGTGAGGGAACGCACACTTGATACATAATAAAACATCATAAAACATCGTATACTCTGAGTATCCATCAGTACAAGCTACTCATGGTCCCTGCTTGGGAGGGCCCCTGGATGCCACACCTCCTTTCTTGCCAATGGAATTCCAGACTAGTTATACGTCTAGAACGAGGGTTTCTCGGTTAATTGGGACCATCCTATTCTCACTTAGTAAAGATTGCTTTGAAATGAGCATATGATTCTGGTCTGGTCTGTGGAATTTAATGGCAAGTCAGCTGAGGTCTCCTGAGAAAGATATTTCTTCCTTATAACCAAGAGACGGGCGTAAGGAGATGGGTCACCATTTTGCACCTCTGCCCCCAGCTTGCCCGCGTTGGACCTTCTTGTGTGATGTGTTCTTCTAAAAGCCATCTTGGAGTCATGAGACGATGGTTGTCATAACCACAGCTGCAGAGCAAGAAGGCAGGCAGAGCCTGAACCTCTGATGACATCATAGAGCCTGGTTTTGCTTGCCTCTGAAAAGAGGAAGAAATGTCCAAGTTGCTTGGGGAACTTTTACTTGGCTATTCTGTTATTGCAGTGACAATAGCCTCCTTAGGGAATTTTGATTGACAGCATCTAATATAATACTTTAGGAATTGATGTGTATGAATGTTCTGCTTGCTTGTATGCTTGTGCACCATGTGTGTTTCTGATAATGAAGAGTTCAGAACAGAACATCGGATTCCCTGGAACTGGAGGTATGGATGGCTATGCGTGACCATGTAGATTCTGGGAATCAAACCCAGGTCCTCTGGAAGAGCAGCCAGTGCCCTTAACTGCTGAGCCATCTCTCCAGCCCCTCAAGGAATACTTTTAATCAATTAATTAACTTACCGCAGTACTTTTAAAAATTATGCCACCAGCCGGGCGGTGGTGGCGCACGCCTTTAATCCCAGCACTCGGGAGGCAGAGGCAGGCGGATCTCTGTGAGTTTGAGACCAGCCTGGTCTACAAGAGCTAGTTCCAGGACAGGCTCCAAAAACCATAGAGAAACCCTGTCTCGAAAAACAAAACAAAAAAAAAAACAAACAAAAAAAACAAAAAAAAATTATGCCACCAGGAAAAGTTAATTCATAAAACAGAGTCACGTTTCTGGAATGTCTTTTCATTGAAATGTAAACTCCTCGTCACATAGAACTTTACAGTTTAACCTGGATGCGCAGCTATCCTGTCTTCTCTGCCTAGAAGTTCTTTGAAGCTACATTGTAATCAAAGTGAAACGTGGGGGAGAGTGGGGGAGAGCTCGTGTGCTTTAATTATCAGCAGGAAAACTATTCTCAAAGGCAAGATTGTAATGTGGTAAGACGTTTGGTGAGGCTGGATATAAACCTGTACCCCGGTGATGGATGGTCCAGCTGCAGCTGTGGCAGGAACAGGCCTTCAATATTTGGACTGTGCGTTTAAAAATAAACTTTCAGGCAGCTGATGGAAAGAGGGCGCGTCTTGATGGCTGCATTTGCTGAAATTACGCATCTAAAATAAATAGGAGGTTGTATTTTTTCTTTGCTCTGTTGTTAAAAAAAAAATTGGATTCCCAGTGATGTTTCTGAATGTCACTGTGCTGCTGGCTGCCACCTTCTGAGCCATGTAGCGTGGACAGAACTGAAGAGGTCCAGGTCTTCCACAGCCAGAATCTTGCCTTATTTGAGGAAGGTTAACTGACTTGATAAAAATTCTCTGTCAACTGCATATTTTAGGAGGATCTTCATAACCAAAGTGACCTTTTATATAATTAGAACCAAAGATCACATTAACATAATAAAATTATTGTTAAGTCATTATATGCTAAGTAGAGTTAATTCTCCATGCAGAGGTAAAAATGCCAGTCCTCCCTAAGCAAACTTCTATCCAACCCTGGTGCCTTCACCAACTCTCACAGACACTTCAGTATGTCCTTTTGTGTGGACACCACATGCCACTTTGCTCTGAGTCCCTCCCTCTTGTCTGTCCAGAGGGTCTTCTCCCTTCATAGTGTGTAGTTTGACTTTTGTCAAACTAGGGTCATGTAGGAAGAAGGAACTTCAGCTGAGGACGAGTCCCCTCTGTGTGCTGTGATTACCGTTAATGAATAAAGAAACTGCTTTGGACCTATAGCAGGGCAGAATTTCACTAGGCAGGGAAAGCTAGGCTGAATCCTGGGAGAAAGAAGGAAGGGGTCAGAGAGGAAGGCACCATGGAGCTGCTGGAGACAGACACTAGGAACTTTAGCTGGTAAGCCAAAGCCATGTGGCGATACACAGATTAATAGAGATGGGTTAAATTAATATAAAAGTTAGCCAATAAGAAGCTAGAGCTAATGGGCCAAGTAGTGATTTAATTAATTCATACAGTTTCTATGTGATTATTTCAGGTATAAGTGGGAACAAGTGGCCCCCTTCCTCCTACAGAGGACTTAGCTCCCTCAGATTTGCCTATGGGCATGACTGTCAAGGCATCTTCTCAATTCATGATTGATATGAGAAAGTCCAGTGTACTGTGGGCAGTACCACCCCTGAATTAAGTGTGAATCTTGACTTTAATTGTCACCAGACAAAGCCCGTTTTATACAAATCTGCCAGCTGAGCCCTCGGTTCCCAGGACTCCAGCTTGTGGGACTTCTATGGTAGACCAGTTGACCCTTCTTTTAAGGAAGGAAAGGAGAGGCTGTGCAGAATGAACATTCTGAACAGGGAAGCCATGTTTCACCAAAATGTACCTGGCGGTTCTCATCCGCTGGGGTCTGTGACATGCCTGGATGCAGAGCTGTGGATGCTGAATTCTTTAAAATGCCCACCCCACCCCCAACAGTGAGGAATGAACAATTCACCTAACGAGTTCCTTTGCATTTCTTTCTTTTTCCTTTTTTTTTTCTTTTTGCCTTGTGTCATGTCCAGAGATGAGCCTTCAGGCAGAAGCACAAATGCTTGGAAAATAACGAGCGTGCTAGGATGAAATAACTGTTCATTCATTAGCATACGTATTCTTAATCAAACCATAGCCACCGTAACATGAGTCTCGAGGAAGCAAGCGAGAGAAGGACCGCGTGTCTGGAAAGCCTGGGTTCTATGCCACTAGAACATGGGTTATAGATACCGAACTTGGACCTGGGTCACCTGGTTCCACTTCTGGCTGTCTTTCTCCTAACTGTGCAGCTATGAACAAGTTACCAAACACCTGCACACTTTAGTTTCTGTTCCTGAAGAATGGGACTCTGAGCAGAACTCGGCACTCTGAGTTTAAGCCCCTCTCGGAGGGATGCCGGCAGGCTGAGATGAGAGCCACGCGTGACAGGATGCAGGGGTTTGTGGGACTGCAGGTGGATCTCAATCTTTCCTGCCCTCCCTCCCTCCCTTCCCTGTCTCTCCTCAAAGGCTGGTCAGAATCAGCGCCCACGTGACTGCGTCGTGTTCATGGCGTCCTTGACTGGGCAACGGGTCACCAGGTGCGGGGCTTCGAGGAGAACCCGAGATGCTTTGCGCTTCCTGCCTTCCCTCCCTGCTCCCTATCCACACTCCACCCTTCAGATTTCATCTGCTTTGTAAATCAAACTTTTCACACACCGTTCTGAAAGGAAGCCTCATGTGCACACCTTCAGGATCGGCTGCCCACAGTCTGCCGCACACACTTGTGCCATTGCTGTGACTAGAATATAGATAATGAACTTGGGTCAGCCGAAGAGGTGGTTAGCATCGCTGTTCAGAGGAAGCGTGGGCTCTTCAAGAGTCAAACCGAAGCTGGTCCTTGGGTGGGTTCGTCATGGTAAAAGGTGAATAGTAATTTGCCCTCGAGGATGTTGTAATGGACCCCTCCTCTGTTTTCCTATCTTTTAGCAATGGTTTTGACTGACGTATGAATTCTGGGGTTTGAAACATGCAGGGTCTCGCGTGACAATTCTATCCCGCCGCGGTGACAGTGAACAGAAAGGGTTATTAGCGAATCATATCAGGAGTGTGATAAACAGGCAGCACCCCAGGAAAAGGAGGTTGGAGTAGCCACCGGCCCTGCACAGAGCCCCTCCAGTCTCTAGGCAGGTGACACGTGCTGCCTGCCAAGTTGATAAGAAATAGGAAGTATTTTCCTTTACGCGCCAGCTGTGTATTCCACGATGCACAAATCCATCATTTTCCTATTATACCAATGGGAGTTGTTGAAGAGTCTTGTACATGCCTTTAAAAAATTACCATATTTCCCTCTGGTAGACATGAGCTGCTACAAGACTTGAAGCTTTGGCTGCAGCTGCTGCTTCTGGCATTGACAGCCTTCATGGCTGGTTTGCATTTCCTCCTGCTTTGGAGGCGTGGCTGGCATTGGCGGAGGCGTGTTCAGTCACCTTCCTAGGTTTTAGCCTAAGATGGTGTGCTTGTTGGTTTTCATACATGTCACTGTATGTTTGTGTTCCCGGTTGCCACACAATAAATCCCATGTTTATTAGTAAAACTCTTCGGTTGTTAGCCCCTTTATCTTGGGGCTACCCATCTCTCCTATCCCCCCCTCTGATCTGCATGTGCATACGCCCCAAATTCCCATGTTGGAACTTAATTCACAATGTGGTAGTATGAAGAAGTGTGGGGGAGGGGGTTAGAGAATGAATGGTGTTCGTGTCCTGACGGAAGATGGTTGGAGTAGCCCGTTTTCTCAGCAACATGAAGATTCAGCAAGAAGGTGTCTCTGGAGAATGGGCCCTCACCAGATGAGCTGTGAGCCGTAGCCTTGAGCGGCAGAAGTCTGGATCAAGCGCTCTCAACACCAATGCCTCCCCTGCCCGAGAAGGTGTGGACCTGCTTTGTGTATTCATTTAGTAAATGCATTGGGCATTTCTTACATGCTCACCTGTGTACTGAAGGTGGGAAAACAGGTCTCTGCCGGCAGAGTTTGTCCAGTTAGATGTCGGCCACTAATCCGAGCCCCATACGGTTTTATAAGGGTTCTGCAAAGAGAGTGCTCGGGATGCTTCCGGAATGCATGGGACAGTGCGTGTTGTGTGCGTGTCAAGGTTAGCCCATGTGTGCCTGTGAAGGCTAGCCCGTGCGTGCGTGTGTGTGTGTTGTGTACTTGTGAAGGCTCTCACTGGCTATCTCTTGGATATCTTGTTGTCCTGTGTCATGGAGGTCCTGCTGTTTGGGATCTGTAAGTTCATCTCCTTCCTATGCTCCAACAGTTCACAGATGAGGTGCATGTTGGGGTTGGCCAACTCATAGCCCTGGTTCTGAGCCTGGATGTTAGCTGGGTTGGTCAGCCTGCCAGCTGTCCCTCATCTTCACTGCCTAGGTGAGTTCTCCAGCACCGCCCAGGCTAGCTCCAGGGTGCAGCCCACAGCAAGGTTCTCAGGTTCTTAGATCCAGGCCACCCACACTCACACCACCAGGGCCAACTCTATCGTTTGCCATAGTGAGGTCCAGGACCCTCTCTCCTGATTGTTGTGGGAGACAAGGCGGGGGGTGGTGGTGCAGGGTCAGCTTGTATGTCCCTAGGGCTGACTGACCAACTAGAACCCTTTCTGATAGAAAGAGATCTCACAGAGTCTCATGACTATAAATGATTTCAATTTGGGGCCCAAGCAATGTTGATGTTCCTCCATTTTTTTTTTTTAAATTTCTGAGACAGGGTTTCCCTGTTTAGCCCTGGCTGTCCTGGTACCAGACGACCAGACTGGCCTTGAACTCAGTGATCCCTCTGCCCTTGCCTCCCGAGTGCTGGGATTAAAGGCGGGCACCGACACAGAAATATTACTTTTTAAGTTAATGAACAGCATGAAAAGGAAAAAGAACAGAGGTAGGGAAATCGTTGTTTTCCAAATGTGTTTTACTTACAGATCAGCGCAAGTTCACAGAAAAGATGATTTAATAGTTGCTTCCTTTTCCTTTTGAATAGATACAGTATTTTGTGCCTATTTCTTCAAGCATAGCAACCAGCCCTGGAGTATTCGAGGATGAGGCACTGTAGAAGAACAAAGGTCTATTCTCAGGGATCAAATAAGACAGTCGGCTATTGTGCACGGCCCACAATCGATGGCAAGTGATTTAAAAGAGTTGCATTTGGTGTGGAACAGGGTCTGCCCTGGCTCTCCTCAGCCCCGATCCCCGGCCAAGCTGCCTGCTGCCGCGGCCCGCTGGCCCTCAAAGAACACTTTGTTCCCGTCCGTTTCCTTGACTTGAAGCGAGGCACTGCTGTCTCGCTCTGCCCCTTTCGGCCTTTAATATTTCTGAACGCAGATGTGAGTGAAGAGCCGAGTCGTGCGTGCGCGTGCGTGGTCCCCCCCCCCCCCCCCCCCCCCCCGCTTGTATCGCTGCAAACACGGCCATTGCCTCCTTTCCCCAGGGGGACTGTATTTCCACTCTTCCCTGTTTTCTTTCTCAGACTCTTCCCCTCCCCCCGCAAGCAGTTTGTTGCAGGAAGAGATTAGTAGTTCAGGATTTAGGTCAAGACTGTTTTTGTGATAAACAGAGAAAGAATGCGGAACTCATTTGGAAGCTCTATAATAAGGAGACAGGCCACACTTCTAGCAGCAGACTGGTAGACGGTACCACACCGCAGCACTGCCGGTACCAAGGCCAGTTTCAGTATCACAGAACCAAATCAAAACAAGAAACCAGTGTCCGTCCGTCCGTCCGTCCACCCATTAATCCATCCATCCGTCCATCCGTCCTTCTGTACGTCCCTCCATCCATCCATCTACTCACCCATCCGTCCGTCCATCTGTCCCTCCGTCCTTCTGTACGTCCCTCCATCTGTCCGTCCATCCGTCCACCCATCCGTCCATCTGTTACACATTATCCTTCTTTTTAATGGCTTTGGTTAAGAGCATTGCCTGCTCTTCCAAAGGTTCTGAGTTCAATTCCCAGCAACCACATGGTGGCTCACAGCCATCTGAAATGAGATCTGATGCCCTCTTCTGGCCTGCAGGCAGACACACAGAATGTTGTATACATATAAATAAATAAATAAATATTTTTTAAAAAAAGAAATATCCTATTCTCCACTCTTTCAAAGATGCTGCAAGGCAGAGGCTGTGTCTTCACACTTAGCGTTGAGCCTACGCTCTTGCATGTGCTAGGCAGCTCTTTACCACTGAGTCATGTCCTCAGCTCCCAGAGGTTGATTCTTAAACTATTTTTTGGGTCCCTTTCAGGACAAAATAATAAGTACTAGAATTTGGAAGGCTCAAGTAAAGGTCATGTTTGCTCATGTAGATGATTCTAGCAGTATCAATCCATTTTGTCCTTTTATATAACCCCAAATGTAGGACCCAGCCACGACAAGCTCAATAGAGGTCCGAATCTCAGGTTACCCTAAGGCAGTACCTGGTTCCAAGAAAGACCACAAACCGAGACCACCCAGGCACCACCCAGGAACAGACCATCCAAAGGTAATTCCTAATGTTCCAACCACTATAGCTAGGATCACCTGTCAGCACACACCCATCACTTTTCACCAGGACACCCCTAGATAAATGTCAGCCAATCAGGGGTCCTGAACTTTAGAAATTCCTCACCTCAACCTCTGATATTATACAAACCCCACCCCAACTGAGCTTGGGTCTCTGATTGCACCAATACATTGGACACACAGAATCTAGGTTTGAGCTTCAATAAGAATAAAGTCTCTTTGCTTTTACATATGGGACTCAGTCTCCTGGTTGGTTTTTGGGGGACTCTGTGATCTAGGCATAACACAAACATTTTAATAAATAGGTAATTCCTTAGAAGGAATTCATTTGCATCTTTCTTTAGTCTTGAGGGAGGGAAGGAGGGGTAGTGAGGAGAGGGAGAGAGGAGAGAGGGAGAGAGGGGGGAGAGGAGAAACAACATGGGCTGAAGTTAAAGTCTGTAGTAACCCATAGGGGGGCCCATAGACAAAGGGCCAGACTAGGTGTTTTCTAGCAATTGTTCACTGGTTGGAGATATCAGTATCCGGGAAGGGCGATGGTGAGGTAAGCGGGTATCACAACTTCTCAACACACAAGAGCACTGGTGACGTCATAACTCGAATCACAAAACTAGTAAGTGACAGGGGCATAGTGGTTCTCTGTCCACATCGTGATACCCTGCGTCCTAGCAGGGCTGTCTGAGCGTGGTGGCTGTGTACCAGGAACTGTTGTCAGTTTGATGCCAAAAACAAAAAACAAACAAACAAAAAAAAACCATCATTGAAAGGTACCTGAGAGAACTTTAGGACGGAGAATAGCGAAGGAGGATCAGACAAAGTAACAAACACGAAGGAAGCTTCCTGAAAAACATTTCCCAAGCCCGAGGTAGTGTGCCGTGGGTATAACACCGAATTCTACCCTTGCTTGGCTGACTTGTGTTCTCTTTCACACGGGAAAACAGACAGGGAAAGAGTAATGAGGAGGAAACACGGGCAGCAGAGGGGCCTCGTAGCCTGACTGCTGCTTGGGCCAGATGAGCCCTGCCTTCAGGGAGGCTGTCGGAGCGAGTGGGCTGAGAGGCAGTCTGGGAGGAGGTGACCGGCTTCTCAGACAGGTTCAGCACGCAGGCAGGTGATGTTAGCAGCTTTGAGAGCTGTTGTTAATTATGGTCACGGATCCCCGACATGCATTCTTTTTTGCAGAGACTGTCTGATTTCGCTAAGCAGCCTGGGGAGTCTTATTTACCTCTTTTTTTCTCTTGGCTTTGCTGAGTAGAAACCGGTTATAAAATTCCCAAGTAGGCGTGGAATTCCTGTCCAGGCTCTGAGTGATTTCTCTTCTTTATGGATAGATCTTGAATGACAAGAGGCTGTGGAATCGTGTTCACCTCCAGGTGCCAGTTTTTGGACCTGGAGAAGCAGACGCTTTTGTAGAGTTCAGGTCAATTACAGTCTCCCTTGCGGCTGCCCACAGGTACGGCTGCCCACAGGTACGGCTTTCTAGAACTCAGGTGTGTGTGAAGTTTCGGTGCCAGCTAATCATGTTTCGACACACTTGCCTCAGCTGAGAACTACTGTCCCCGAGGAGCATGGAGCTGCCATCCCATCGCGGGGCAGCATGGTATTAATTGGTGGATGACTCAGCCTTAGCGGAATTTCTCCT
Organism: Neodon shergylaensis; assembly: GCA_025134845.1. Taxonomy (NCBI): domain Eukaryota; kingdom Metazoa; phylum Chordata; class Mammalia; order Rodentia; family Cricetidae; genus Neodon; species Neodon shergylaensis. The sequence goes on from JABTXL010000827.1 coordinate 3,624,195, forward strand.
TAAGAAGCATGGGCTATGATAGCAACTCAGGCCATCTGTCTCGTTTTGAGAAATCCAAATTGGTTTCCTTCTGCCTTCTTGTGTGGCAGCCATGCCATTATTTTATCAGATCCTTTCCCTTCTGGGCCTGTTTAGGGGTGTGTCTTTCAATGGGGTGGGTCCAGGTAACCAAATTCTGGACAGAAAATCCCACTCCCCCCCATGTAGAATATGGGGGCAGGGATGATATGACCACTTTCTGGGCTTGTCTCTGTAGAACCTCCCAGGTGCTTTTTGTTTATTTGTTTGGTTTCTTTTGTTTTTTTTAGAGACAGGGTTTCTCTGTGTAACAGCCCTAGCTGTCCTGGAACTCACTTTGTAGACCAGGCTGGGCTCACAAAGACGCACCTGCCTCTGCCTCCAGAGTGTTGGGGTTAAAGGTGTGCGCCTTCAAGCCCGGCTCTCCCAGGTGCCCTTTACCACAGCTCTCTTAGTTTGGAGAATGCAGCCCAGGAGCTAGCGGGAGACCCGGAGGTTGTGGGATATGGTGAGGCCATTAGAAGAGCAGACCCGAGACCATGAGTGACCCAGGGAAGCACAAAGAGAAGGGAACTCTACTGTGGTCTACCCCTGAGATTTAGAGTAGCTCGGCTAGATGCTGGTCACGGTGTAAGGGTGTGCAGTGTTTCTTTTCTCTTGTCTCCCTGGTGGCTGCCTCGTGGCATGGCCCTACCACAGGCAGTACCTAGGACAGAGCCGGGCCTTCTCCCAGCGCCACACAGTTTTCTTTTTCAAGTCTCTGAAGGAAGACTGGATCTGTCCCCAGCTGGCCTCTGCACTAGCGGGTCTACGGTCATGGTGTTAGGGTTTTGGTTGCAATCCAGGCCGAAAGGATTTCTGAATGTTGAGTTCATAATTGCTGGCTCCCCTGCACAGTTCAAATGGTGACATCTTAAGGCAGGAGTGGGGAGAACAGTTAGCCCTTTATTTCGTTCTGGCAAGACCGTGGTTTATGGGGCTCTGGGGAGAGGCAGCTGCGGATCCATTTTAGGGACCCTGGCGGTCAAATAAATCTTTAAGTCAAACCCCAAACACAGACAGCACATCCTCCAGGAAGGCTCGTGCTGACCCCACGTGATGGGGACACCCCGCTTTCCAAGCAGAATCCCGCCTTTGCTTGTGGGATGTTCGTTCTTTTCATTTGCTCTCGGTCAGCATTGGTTGCTTAGATCATTCAGCGGAATTGGGATTTTTGCTCGTTAGACACCATTTAGTGAACTGTTCCGGCATTCACGGTTCTGTTTGTATCTCACTGCGGTGGAACGAGAGGTTATGAGTGAGTTCCTTTTCAGAGTCTGTAGCAGCAGAGTTGGGCTGAGAGGCCCCTAGGGCAAGGTGGTTAAGAACTTGGACTGCAGGGTTGAGGGTGTAGAGGGCTTGATTAGCATGTGGGATGCCCTGACATCATCCCCAGGAATGCACAAAACTGGCAGTGCTGACACATCTGGGAGGCAGAAACAGGAGGATTAGCAGTGCATGGGTCATCTATGGTTCTGGGACAGCCTGGGCTACATGAGACCATGCCACAAACAAAACCCCCCAAAACCTCAATGAATGTGGATTCCAGAGCCCTCCTACTTTGGTGCTAGCCCCATATGGCATCTTACCCGCGGTGTGACTTTTGGGTAAGACGTTTTGCCTCATTATACCTTTGGTCTGGACCAGTAGAGTTTGTATGAAGTAGAGGGTTAATTTATGTCTGGACTTTAGGGAGCACCTAGTACAATTTCTTGCTTTATCAATATTATCTGTTAGTATTAATGAAACAACAAGCACTATATTTTCAAGTCTTAATGTGTGGTAATCAAAATGAGACATTGTATTTTTTTAAGATATTTATTTTATGTGTAAGAGTGTTTTGCCTTCATGAATGTGTACTGTGTGCATGTAACGCCTTTGGAAGCCAGAAGAGGGGACCAGGTCTCTTGGAACTGGAGTTACAGATGGTTTTGAGCCACCATGTAGATGCTGGGAATAGAATCCAGGTCCCTTGCATGAGCGCCCTCTCCTTCCTTTCTAGCTCCCTCTTTTTTAAATTAATTCTTTTTTATTTATTTTACATACCGACGCACTTTTCCCTTCATGCCCTCCTCCCCCCCCCCACCTGCCCTCTTCCCCAAACCATCCACTCCTCCTTCATCTCCTTTCAGAAAGGGCCAGCCCTCCCGTAGGTGTCAACAAATCTTGGCACATCAAGTTGAGGCAGGACTCAGCCCTTCTTCCTGCATCAAGGGTGGGTGAGGTACCCCTGTATGGGGAATAGGTTCCCAAAAATCAGCTCAAACACTAGGGACAGGTCCCTGATCCCACTCCTGGGAGCCCCACCCACAGACCGAACTAGACAACTGTCACACACAGAGACGGCCTAAGCCAGTCCCATGCAGGCTCCCTAGCTGTTGGTCTAGAGTCTGTGTGCTCCCGCTAGCCCAGGTCAGCGGTCTCTGTGGGTTCCCCTGTAATGACTGGCTCGTACAATCCCTCTTCCCTATCTTCTACTGGCTTTCCAGAGCTTGGCCCAGTGCTTGACTGGATCTCCGCATCTGCTTCCTTTAGTTCCTGGATGAAGGCTCTCTGATGACAATTAGGGCAGTCACCAATCTGATTACGGGGACAAGGCCAGTCCAGGCGCCCTCTCCACTATCGCTAGGAGTCTTAGCCAGGGTCGTCCTTGTGGATGCCTGGGAGATTCCCTGGCATCACTTTTCTCCCTAACTCCGAAATGCTCCCCCCCCCCATCAAGACATCTCTTTCATTACTCTCTCCCTCCGTCCTGTCCCCAACCTGCCCCACCCAATCCCTCATGCTCCCCATCCCCCAATTTACCCAGGAGATCTCATCTATTTCCCCTCCTCAGGGCAATCCCTGCATCCCTCTCTGCAGCCAGTACTTCAGCCCGCATTTGTGCTCTTTAAGGACATAGTTAGTGAGAAATAGAATTTATTTGGAGAGAATGTCTATTTGTATATACACATGGGAAAATGAACATGTATCTGAAGACCAGTGGCCTCATCTCTGAGAGATACGTTGACAGAATGAGTATCAGAGGAGCATGGATTGGTAGAAACAATAAAGGAAGCCATTAATATAGATTGAAAATCAGGCTGCTGTTTTGGGGTGAGCGTGACGGGGATGGTGTGCACCACCTCACAGCGAACAGCTGGGCATAAAGACAGCTGTAGCCTGGTGGGTGAGGCGATGATCTCTGGTACCTCTTGGGGCATCACGTCCAAACTGGGGTCCCAAACCCTGAGATTTGTCAGAGAAATAGTTAGGAAAGAGGGTTGTAATACATAAGAAAGAACCTGATGATTTGGGTCATAATCCCAGTGGTGTGACTTTAGGAATGTCATATGATGCAGACTGAGGTGGTTGGACCAGGGCAGTGGTATGTGGCCTCTCCTGTGCACCGAAATCACCTGGGAAATTTTGACAGGGCCCCATCTGACTTAAGTGATGAGTATTTGGTGCCGATTTAATTGATGTGGGATTTTCCCTGGCATCAGTATTGCTAAAGCTCCCCTGGGATTCAACAGTCCGTGTTAGAGCAGCGCTAAAGTCCCCTCTAGTTTTCACAGAGTTTAAAACATACATATCGCCGGTCTTTTATGTGGGATGTGTGATCTATTACCTTGTGCATGGCCTTGCTGTAGTAAAAGATACTGATCATTTTTATCTTAGGAAACATAGAATTGTTATAAGAGATGCTGATGCTTTGTTATTGATTTGTAAGGAGAATTCTCCAGGGAGAGCCATGAAGCATTTCTTTCCCGAGGCATGGAGGATGGCAGAGAGATCTGTAGAGATTTTATATATCTAGAATGGGTTTATGTGCAGACTTTTGCGTTTTCACTCAAAGGTTTATACAAGGGGTATGTGTTCATTTAAGAGTCAGCACGACAATTTCTAACCCATAGCACCCTCTAAGTTCTTTTTAAAGAGAGATCACTGGTTTCTGATGACTACAAGATCGTCAGCTCTGTCTCTGGCTTAAAATCCCATTCCTTGCCACGTAAGTCATTCTTCCTTAGGAATCAAATTCCTCCAAACGAGATTTATTTTGAAATGCGTTATAGGAGAAAAGCCTAAACTTAATTTAATGTTCTTTTTCACTCAGTTAAAACTATTAATTATGTATGAATTAAACTAAATTATTTTAGAGTTTACGCTTGAATACCATCAGAAGAATCGACACGCATGACACAGAAACCCGATACTCAGGGCTTCCACACCAACGCTCTCAGCTCAGATCTTGAGTGTCTCTCAAATCCACAAAGGCTTTATCACGTGACCCAGAAGTGGGTCAGGCAACCCCAAGCCAAGGTCACCTCTGCTCTCCCCACCCCTCCCCACCACACACTGAAAGCTTTGGCTAGGTAATCCTCTCTGGTGCCGGATGAAGTTGAAGGAGGTTCTGAACTGTTGTAATCAACTCCCGTGCCCAGGATAAACTTGGCATTTGATCTGCCTTTCCAGCCTTTGGTGGATAGTAGTTTTGATTCAGGAAGGTGGTTGTTAGGTGAGCCCCTTGCTTTAGGTAAGAGGTACCTGTAGATTGTGTCCACCAGTCAGATTGCCATCGCTATCAGCTCTAATGCTTTTACCTGGGGCGGGGGGCGGGGGGACGGGGACGGGAAGAAAATTGAAGTCTTTAAAACTACCATGGGGCTTTAAGAAAAATTGGTGTTAGTTTTTTATATATACATACACACACACACATATATATACAGAAAATGGCAACCAAAACAAAAGTGAGAAGGTTAATTGTCTACACAACCTTGTGCATGCTGGAAATTCAGATGTCCAAAGAGGGTCCTCCCAGGTGTCCACTTCTAATAGGAAATTTATTTTTAATAAAACTAGAATAGATACAGTATTTTAATTACTTCTTACAGGTTAGCTCTTTTAATTCTCCAGCAAGAGTATAAGGTACATCCTATTTAAAAAATTAATTTTGGTTTTTCGAGATTAAAGACGTGTGTCCCCATCCCCTGAGAGTTCTGTGGGAGCTGTGAGAGCCAATGTATTTATATTTTATTTATTTATTTGGTTTTGCCGCAGCTTTTCTAATCCTCCCCCCCCCGCCAAAGAATATCTTCTGGTGGGAGATGCGGCGGACCTCCCTTTGCACACAGGTTCCTCCTCCTCCAGATGTAGAGAGGCCCAGTCGATTCACACCTGGAGTCCATTTACCCCTTGGCCCCGCCTCGCTCCTCCCAGACGAGGGAATCCGTCAGGGCCTCAGTTCAGCTCACACCTGCTTCCAGGGGCTGAGTATTTTGCTTTGTATATTGTTTTTGAAACAGAACTTGTATTCTTTTTGAGTTCTTCATATAAGGTAACTTAGATTATGCATTTATTTTTTGAGTCAGAAAATTTTTTCTGGACGCAAATGACAGAAGTCTCTCTCACACTTGGGGACGGACAGTAGAGCTAATGGCCCAAAGCTGTTAATGCGCAGAGCTGATTGCCCACGGATTATTTTATGTGTACGCAGGTGCACGTGTGTGTGCAGGTGCACGTGCTTGTGTGCAGGTGCATGTATGTGTGCAAGTGCTTATGTGTAGGTGCACGTATGTGTGTGCAGGTGCATGTATGTGTGTGTAGGTGCATGTATGTGTGTGCAGGTATATGTATGTGTGTGCAGGTATACGTATGTATGTGCAGGTGCACGTGTGTGTGCAGGTGCATGTATGTGTGTGCAGGTGCATATATGTGTGCACAGGTGTACGTATGTGTGTGCAGGTGCACGTGCTTGCCAAACTTGAGTGTTGTCCTCAGGTGCTGTTGACTTTGTTTTATGAGGCAGGATCCCTCAGCCTAGAATTTTCAGATCCAGCTAGGCTGGCTAATCCCCAGACCCCTCCCTCACAGGTATCGATGCCTCTGGGATTTTAAGTTCCACCACACCTGGCTTTTTTAATGTGAGTGCCAGGGATCGAACTCAGGCCCTTGTGCTGGCACAGCAAACACATTACCAACCGAGCCCCCCCCCCCCCCCCCCGCTCGATCTTACCATGTTTGAAAACATGGTTTCAAATCCCGTTTCCTCCCCCGCCCCAGCCTGGGAAACTAGGGAGGCTTCAGTCTTCCCCAGGTCTGCCCGATTCCTCTGTATCTCAATCTTTAAGTCTTCAGGGTTCCCTTCTTGACCCCCAGAAGTGCGATCTTCCTTCAGCCCATGACAGAGACATGTGGGAGGTGGGGAGTGGACTGGGAAGTTTCCATGGGTCTGGAAAACTGGCCCTTCAACAGGGGCGTTGGTGTGGGAGCGGTCACAGAACCAGCAAAAGCCACAGCTCACCCCGGTGTGGCCGTGGGGAAACCCAGACAGTCACACAGGTCCCTTGTACCAGTGGCAGGCCCTCACCCTTCTGTGTGCTTCCAAGAGTCTTTAGATTGTATGTAATAATCAACACAATGCATTGTCACTTATATCATTTTTGTACAAAGTCACCTAGGGAGTAAAGGCAGGAAAAATCTGTATGTTCACTACAGATATAATATGTATTCTGCTCATCAGTTGCTTGAAGGCAAAGATGTGGGACTGTTCATACACAGAGGGCCACTGTATGGAAGAGCTGGACAAGGGGCCTGGGAATGGCAGCCAGGTCCCCTGGTATCAGGCATGTCAGAGGGACCTGTGGATCACAGAGATGGCTTCTCATGCTCTGAAGAACATGGAACGTTGAAGGATTGTCTCATGAACAGTTTCTGGTCTTCCTGCATGAATGTTGTTGAGGTCCTTTTGGTTAGCAGGGTTGTCTTTTGCTTGCGCCATTTTCTGACAGGACCCCGTCTGTTGATGTGGGAGTTTATCCTCTCTGGGTGTCTGCTCTTTCGTCCTAACGTTTTGACCGGACAGCGTCTTGTTTATGACGGAAGTCGTCGGCTCTCCGCTCATCTTATTCCCTCAGCTGCAGGAGGCAGAGGGGGTGACTGTGTTCAGCCAGGCGTGGAGGTTTTGTTGCCGAAAGTCATTTCCCTTGGGACCGATTGCTCAGATGTTTTTTTTTGGAAACTTGGTGGAGTTGTGTATTCTGAGCAGAACTGGGACCTTTTTGGATCTGGAAAGAACAACAGCAAAGTCTGCGGGCCAACCCATTCATTTAACAAGTGGAAAACTGGGCCTCACGGTTGCTAAAATCCAGTGTGTTTTTTTACCTCACAGGACAGAAGTGTCCAGGGTGCACCTTGAGGGGAAACCATTGTTGCTTTCCACAGAAGAAACACCTCTGGGAAAATGGTACCCAGCCATTTTCCTGTTGCATAATTGCTTAACCCTTGTACCTGGTAATTCCAGGTAGCTCTCAGGTGTGGGATCCGGGGGCAGGAGTCCGTGGGTCACAGTAAATGCTACTCTACCTCTGTTCAAACATTGCATCTTTGGTGCCTCATGGTGACTCCAACACTTTAAAAATAGATGGGATCTTTCGACCTCAGTGAGAATCCGAGTGGCTGGATAGGCTTCCCAGCTTTGGAACCAACTCCAGTTTTCATGACACCCTGCTGGTATTTATGTCCCATTGGCTACCCCGGATCTTTCTTTGTTTCTTCTAGGGATTTAACCGACCCAAACTCAGGCCAAGTGGGAGGTAGTTGTGATTTTTCTGAGTGGTCTGATAACGTGGAGATTATTAGATCACGGAAAAGAAGTTGAGGGTAAACTAAATGATAGTGTCTTCCAGCAAAGCCAGGCCGCCTAGGCAGACAGCAGTGAGAAAATGGCCTCACTCCTCTTCCATTTATAGGAACCTTTTATATTTTTATGATAGGAAATGCCAGGGACTCTTCTGGTACCATTTGCACACGAAAGGCTCACTCCTTATTTTTGGTGGTAACTAGGTCTCTGCCCACTTCCTCTGTGGCTGGAGGAGTGATGTAGGTTGACTTTTTTTTTTTTTTTTTTATATTTGGGCGCTTGCTGACAAGGCCAGCCGTGGGCTGCCTGGCATTGTCTGCCATTTCAAGACAGCGGGATTGTGCTTTCTAGAAACCGATTCTTGGGAGAGTAAAAGATGTTTTTCTTCAGGAAAAAGCCCAGAGGAAGCAGCCCTGAGTGTGATGATATTGGTGTAAAGGAGAAAGTGTACCGCTTCCCAGATCTGGGAAGAGGGAGATGGTGATATGCGTACCTTTGTCTACACGGCAACCCGTACTCCTCAAATGTCCAGTCAGCGCCTATAAAAGGACTCAGTCCAGTCAGTCTGGGTTAACGTGCCAACCTCAGTGGCAAAGACAGTCAAGGGCCAGGTCCTGCTGAATAGGTTTTCCTGAAGCATCAGCTTTTAGGAGGGAGAGCGTCTGAAGTGGAGGGACGACAGACTCACAGGTTTGCCCTGCAACCACAGTGGGCTGGTGCCTGGTTGTTCGTGGAGAGATCCAGAGACAGGTGTTGGATTTCTGGGCAGAGCAAAATGCGGAGGGAACAGCCCTTCTTTCCCTAGGAGAGACCTTAAAGGTGAGGCGGCAAGTCACCGCCTCTGTTGACGGCAACCCCAGGTCTCTTGAGCGTCTTCAGACCAGGGCAACGGCTCGGAGACTGTAGTGGACTCACAGTCCCTCACACACGGATGTTAGGTAGAGCCCGTGTTCTCACGCAGATCACTCTCGTGACTGGGATGGCTCACCAAGAGGTGGTTGTTTCCTTCACTCGGTTTAAGCAAGCAAGGAGCCAACCGAGGGGCAGAGGCCATCCTCGAACCTGGTTCTGTTTGACTTTAACCTTTGGCTTCTTCCTCCCTCGCAGCTGTCGGTTGGCGGGAGCTGCAAATGCGCCTGTTAACCGGGGTTGTGACACTGAATACAAATCGGAAGACATCGAGGGGGAAACAGCATCATAAATCCTGCCACCAGAGTCGAAGGCTTTCCTGAGCACAGTGTGCTTCCTCTCCAGCCTCTGCCGCCACGTAGTTAGCCCCGAAGTGTTAACTGCCGGGTGCCTCCCGAATATACGCTGAGACATTAGTTTTCATTAGATGGCTACTTAGTGACAGTACCTAGTTGTATATCTTTTGAAGTACCAGCTTTTTCTTTCAGAGACTGGGCCAACCTGGAACACATTGCTTTCTCATTGGCAGCATGCGGCCTCCAGCCAGAATGCTTTCTCGCAGTTGAGGGCAGATCCAGGTGTGTTACTCACTCGGGGACTTTTCTAGGCTCAGGCGTAGCACACGAGGCTGACAGTGGCGGGTGTCCTGTGAGCTGTGCTTAGCTGGAGTCGAGAAACTATTTACCCACGCTCTGCTAACGAGCTGTTCCTCCCAGCATCTAATCAGGTGGATTCATTTTCATAAAGGTTAAATGCACTTGATATATTTAATAGAGATCTTGAAATAGCGTGCGGAAACCAATTAGAGGAGGAAGAAAAAGCCCCCAAAATTCCAAGTGGGCTCTTTGGAACAATCACCTCATGGATATTGTTTGGGTTCCTCTGAGAAAAACCAGGAAAGTGATTGGAAGACCATGCGCCGAAACCTGAGCCTGTGCCAAAAGCAGAGCTTCCTACTGCTTTTGCAGACCGGCGGCACAAGCAGATGAACAATACCTTCCTTTGGAGAGTTCTCCTTACCCTCTGGAGCCTCGTTTTTGTGCAGTGCTCCGGGCTGTGCTTGCTGTGGGGCTTGAGGCTCACCGAGTGACAGTGTTTCTAAGTCAAGTAGAAAGCTTGTAGATTCAGTTGCCTTAAAGATCCTGCGGGAAGGGTTCACCTTGGCAGCCTACTCACTCTGTCTTCTGGAGGCCAACACAGCCAGCTTGGCCTGCAGAGAGAAAACACATTGCTGTCTGTCTGAGCACCAGATAAATAGCTGGCTTGCCTTTAGGTGTCAACGTGCAGGCAAAGCAAGCCTTTGAGCATTAGGGATCCACTTAGCTCTACGTGCTGTGTTCCTACCGTACTGAGATTGAGACTGGCCGGGTCTGTGGAGCTGAGTATCCTTTTGTCTTTCACCTTGAGGCCTGTGGCCATCGAGTGATGGTTGGAGGTGTGATGTGGGAGTCCCCTCTGTATGCTGTGAATACCGTTGGTGAATAAAGAAACTGCCTTGGTCTGTTGATAGGGCAGAACTTAGGTAGGCGGCGGAGGGTGGGGAGACTAAAATGAATGCTGGGAGAAAGAAGGGCAGAGTCAGAGAGAAGCCATGTAGCTCTGTCGGAGACAAACGCCGGAACTTTAACCGGTAAGCCACAGCCACGTGGCGATACACAGATTAATAGAAATGGGTTAAATTAATATGTAAGAGTTAGCCAATAAGAAGCTAGAGCTAATGGGCCAAGCAGTGATTTAATTAATACAGTCTCTGTGTGATTATTTCGGGGCTAAGCCGCCAGGGACAAACAAGCAGCCTTCTTCCAACAGAGGTGTGTGTGTGTGTTCATCTTCCTCTCTTATAGGTGTTACTGAATTCTTTGGAGCCAGATCATGTGTGATAAAAAACACTGCCATCATTTACCTGTGAACTGAGAACATTTACCTGTGGAGATGTTTTTTTCTGTGAGACCCTACATGACCTTATTACGAAACTAGCACAGATGAGGCGGAGTGGCTGAGCGTGTTGAATGAACATGGATGGGTGGGAATGAGTCATGAGAAGGGAGTTATTGAGCACCTGCTCTGTGTCTAGAGTTAGGGATGCAACAGTGAATACCAGGGAGGGAAACTTACGGTTTTGGTAGATCTTGGGGATTCGCCTTTTTCTAAGCAGCAGTAGACGGCATAGGCGGCCACTAAATCTAATTTGTGGTGCCCAGAGGGTTGCCTCTAAGAGCATTGGCTGTTAAGTCTATTTTGCCTTTATTCTAAGCATCTATTCTTCAGATAGCCGAATGGTGACTCACCCTGTGTTCTGAGACAGTCAGTCAAACAGCTCGGACCAAATGGGCCACTTTCGTGGGGCTCAGGGTTCCTCTCCTCCAAGGTTACTATAAGAACCGTTGAAATCCCTGGATGGTTAGCAGAAAGTTAGGAGCCTGGCGGGAGGCAAGGCTTAGCTTCTCCTGCTCATCTCCCACAGGGAGCTCATCCCCATATTTGGACATTAAAACTAACTTATCCCCACTCTCATGGGTGGGAGAAGAAGGAGGCGGCGGTGCTGGATGAAGAGCTTAGTTTTCCTAGAACCAGGGACAGGCCGGTCAGCCATTGCTTAGGTGCCCACTTGGTGCTGGGAGTGTGTCACTGGCTGTCACCTGATACCAAGCCTTTACCTGGAGGGCAGCTGTGGACAGGCTGAGTCCCACTGTGGCTTTGAGAGTTTTTTTTCCCCCTGTGAAGTTAGTTAAAAGATTTCCAAAACAATGAACAAATCTTGTACGTCTTTGAGCATTTGGAGCGTAGATACCTTGAATTAAGCCGTGAATGTATCCAGGAAAGGCGATCACCCACAGAGGGCGTTCTCTGGGATTTCAGACCGGTGGCAATGATTTGAGCCGATGTGGTAAGAGCAGTGTGTCAGGAGAGAAATGGACAGGGCTGGAAGCAATTTTGCTTAATGTATCTTCCCTCTTGCTGGCCGCTTTGATTCTGGAATGACGAAAGGTCAGAGGAGTCGTCTAAGGGGTCACAAAAATAGCAGTCACTTCTAAGGGAGGAGTGGCTCAACACGCCCCAGCAGGCACAGCTGCTTCTGGGAGGGCGGTGGTTGCGCTGGGGTGGGGTGAAGGAACGGCAGGAATGCTTGGCTGCAGCTTGGACAACAAGGGACGGGTGAGGGCTGGACCCACCAGTGAATCACCACAGACACCAGGTGGAATCTGTGGAGGTGGGAGCAGTTCTCAGACGCCCCTGCCTGCCTCAGAACCCTGGCTTTCTGGTTGCTTGTTCCTTTTCAGGGTAAGCTTGTCCTCGTAACTCCTGATCACTTGTCCCAGCACAGCAGAAGAGTTTCTGCTTGATTCAGCACATGGCCACATTTAATAAGCTTCCGGTAATTTTCTAATTTATTGGTTTAATTTGCATTCCACTTACAAACAGTTGTTTCTACCTGAGGAATGATGGATTCGGAAGCAGGCAGGGTTTTCTTACTTTCCATGAGCGAGATACAACAAGAGCATATAATCTTCTCAGATGATGAATATTAGGAACATAATTCTGAAGAGTATCGACTACCTTATTCTGTGCTCCTGATGCTTAATGACCCTTTGGGAACCATTGGTGGAGGAGCCAGATCCTCACTTCCTTATCAATCACACAACCAGTGGACTTTCTGTTTATCATTTGATAGTTTTGAAATACTTTCCTGGACATCTATTCTTTAGCAGAGGGCTGATAGAAGGGCTCCGCGGTGTTTGCTTTCAGCAGTCCCATATGTCTAGCCTGACCTGTTGATAAAAGGGCTGCGATTTCTATAGTATTACTCAGCGATGGACAAATGAATGAACGTGAGTCACCACTGCCAGCTAGCATCTGACCTGCTACATCCTTTGCGTGGAGTGGCATCCCCTAGTGGACTTACTGCCACCGCGGTCCCCATGTGGTCTTCCCGTTTCTAGTCTACTTGGCCAGCAGTCTGTTCTGCCACGGCAATCCGAATATGTCATTCCTTTGGGATGAGTCTTACGTATGCGCTTCCCATTTCTTTGAGAAAGATGACAAAGGCTTAGAATAGCCCATGAGATGCCTTGGGTTTTCCCTGTGCGCTAGCTGCTAGGATTGGTCTCGTGTGTTCCCCTTGTGTGGTAAGGTCCCTCTGACTCCCTTTTCCCTCTCAGCCTGGAGTCCCATATCTCTTGTCGGCTAGGGCCTCAGTTTAACACAGTGTATCCAGAAGTCCTCACCCTTTGCCACGGTTGGGTTGGCACCCCTCTTCTTTGATTCCCCCCTCCCAGCTGAGGTGTCATTGCTTCTATGTTTCCACTTTTGATGGCAGAGGCTGGGGACTGTCCCTGTAATCCACCTAGTACACCAGCCCATTAAGTCAATTCACTTGTAACATGTTGTTTGCATGGGTAGGAAGACAATAGTTCAGGTGAACCCCTATGCGCTATGGGGCCAAAGAGATGTGGAAGATCTTCATGGCAGAGACGTGGGGACATCCTTAAACAAGTTATCCTTAAACTAGTCCTAGTTATCCCCCAGGAACCAGGGTAGAGACTTTGCCTCTGATCTTGCCGATTTTGTTTAAGCTGTTGCAGGGCGCGTGGCCACGTGCAGCCAAGTATGGTTGTTAAGGTGGCCCAAGACAAAACCGAAACGCTTGACGGAAACATACGCTTTTGAGAGTGTTTGCAGAAACCTCATCACCTGGCTCTCAAGCATACACTCTGTGTAGATGACGTCACTGTGTCACAGGGTCAAAAAGCTGGAGACTCCTGTGGGCTGGGAAGACCACCGTGAGGTAGCATAAGAACCCTGCTCAGCTCAGTGCCTGTCATGAACGCCAGGCGTTCCTTCTTCCCTGCCTCGGTCCTCCTCTGCCTCCTTTACCTGCCACAGCGGGGCAGTGAGATCCCCAGCATCCTGGAACTCTCCTATGGCAGAACCTGGGTGCTGGCAGGCAGCTGAGGTACTGTCTGGTCATTTTAGTTCTGAGAGGGAGTCCAGACAGCTAGGTTTTCAATTTCCCAGATTTCTGATGTTTACACACAGTCGAGAGCGCTTGGTTTAATCCAAGTCTTGACTCAAAGCAGGAGTTAAGGTTATTAGACTTTGCGGGGCCACCTCAAGGACAGCAGTCACTGCGTCCTGCGTCCTCTCCTGGACACCTGCTCTGTGGCGAGAGAAGACACTCTATATACTGTGACTTTGACGGCCTCCTGGAAGGAAGCGGCCCCTTTCCCAGCCTCCCATCCCCCCCCATATTTGAAGTTACTACTATAGTTTTTCAAAGCCCCCTCCCCCCCCCGTCCCCTCACCCCGGATAAATACTCTTGTTCCATAAACCAGAATTTACCAACTGGCGCCTGTGGGCTACATCTGGTCTAAAGATGTATTTTGTTTGGCCCGCAGCATTGGAAACATATTGAATAAATTGCCAGCTCTGTAAAAAACTGGAGCCTTTTCCTGAAGACTCTGAAGCTTCAGGGCCCCAGCTTTGAGCAGGATGGGCTTCCCCCAGCTCCTGTGGCTTCAGCCTCCAGCCTAGCAGGGTAACGCTGCTGGAGTCCTCTTGCCTTGTGGTTTTAGATTCCTCATTATTTATTCTCTTTATCTTCCCGGGCTAAGCTCCAGAGGGGTCAAGAGGTCACATCTTCTAAAAATGTTTCAGTATAGTATAAAAATATGCGATAATGATTTTATAATGAAAAGGGTATTATGGGCCCAGGAGATGGCTCACTGGGTTGGGGGACAGCAACACAACAGGAAGTTTGATCCCCACATCTACATAAAGCCTGCTGGGTATTGTCCAAGTCTAACCCCAGCCCAGGGATATTTAAGGGATCAACTTAAATATTCTGCATAATGTACGTAAACGTGTGTGTTTTTATAGTATGGTTTTTACACCTTATGTGCATCTTTAACAATTTCAACAATTTTAAATGCACTGCACAGTATCCATCAGCACATTCGGTTGTTATCATTATCTACTTCCAAAGCGTTTCATCACTTCAGAAGGAAGCTCTGTCTTCGTTAAACAGCCGCTTCCCCTTCCCTCTCATTCCCAGCCCCTAGCAACCACGAAAGCCTGCGTTGTCTCCCTATGGATTTGTCCAGTTTCAGTACTTCACATGGATGGCGTCAGGCAACAATGTAGCCTTTTGTGTCTGGCTTCTTTTACTTAGTATAAAACACTCAACGTTCACTCCCCAAGTCGCCTCCAGCATGACACACTGTATTCTCTCTTATGGCCAGGTAATATTCCCTAGCGCAGCTACGATGCATTTGGTTTATGAATTCATCAATTAGCGAATGGACTCCTATCGTCTCTACCTCTCAGCTGCAGTGCGTAGCATCACTGTGTACATATATGTCAAGTCTCTGTTTGAACCCCGTTTTTCAATTCTTTGGGTTATGTATCTAGGAGTGGAATTCCAGGTCCCATGATAGTTCTGTGTTTACCGTGTTGTGGGACTGCCCACTTATTTTCCACAGCTGCTTCGTTGTACGGTTTTTTAGACGCTCTCAACATTACACCTGTTTCCTCCCAGCCTCACCTGACCTTAGGTTTTGTCCATCTGCTGGGTTTTTTTTTTTTTTAAATTTTAGTCATTACTCTTTAGTGGTGTCTCACCATGGCGTGGATTCGCCTTCTCTAACCTCCAGTGATTGATGGGCCTTTTCGCATGCTGTTGGTCATTCGACTTGTGTGTTCTGCTTATTTAATAACTCCCCCAGCTTTGACATTGGTGCGATCACCAACCGTGTTGCCGTGAACCGTCGGAAACGAAATTGTCTGACCACCTCTTTGATGTGGAACTTGGGGTTGGCTGGAGGTGCAGAGCTCCTCCGAGGTGTTCACGAAAGGATCAGACGCCACATCACGTGGGTGCGGATTCATCGCCTGGCATTCGTAAAGCGCCGATGTGAGATTTCACTTCACGGGGCTCGCTGGGGCGGGACCCTGTTTCCTAGGGGATCTGGGTGGGTCATCTCACCTAGCTGTTTGCTAGATCTTTTCTGTATTTATGTCTTGAAAAAAGAGAGAAAGAAAGAAAGGCGTTTTAGAACCCAGCACATGGCCAACACTCTGTTGTGACCAGCTCTGAGTCTAGGTAGTGGGTGGCAGGCCAGTGACCCTCTGTCCTGTCAGGGTGAGCTTCTCTCCCTAAGGCAGCCTCATGGGTACTTTTCTTGTAAAGTCAGATCTTCCTTGCTCCTCACTTTTAGGGAATTAATCATTTTGAACCCACACTTTGTAGTGAGGAATCAAGCCATACAACTTGTTCTCAGCAACCCAATGTACTAGTGAATAAGGTTAGACCAAAGTCAGGTCTCGAGGCTCTCATAGTG
>JABTXL010000827.1:3646982-3663669 GCA_025134845.1 Neodon shergylaensis
AGAGAGAGAGAGAGAGAGAGAGAGAGAGAGAGAGAGAGAGAGAGAGAGAGAGAAGGGAAGTAGCCGCTTTAGGCTGGAGGAGCGGAAGGACCTCCCGCAACAGCTCTTACTCCATAATTTTAAAGGAAATCTTCCCGGATCCTTTATCCATCCAGTTTGTAGGACTGAGACAATAGGAATCCCCGATTTCACGGCAGGAACACTAGGCACCTGGCCTCCGATGGAGGTGTTAGTGTATCTGCAATCCCTTGAGTGTATCTTGTAAAATGGCTATTCTACAGATGAGGAAACCCCACTTAGGATCGTCCCAGGTCAACTGACTCTACATCAGCCGTCTCTCTACCAGGGTAAAAGAGAGAGCCATTATAGGTTGCATCAGCAAAATCAGTATTGCCTCAGGTTTCGGTTGAACCGGGCTGGGTTTTCATCATGTTGTTTTGCCTAACCTCCCCTTTCATGTCTTCGGTAGCTAGGAGCGAGGCTGACCTATCTGCTCTGTATTTTATCGTGGGTTATCTGGCCTCTGGGGCAAATGAGTGGCCCGAGAGAACAGAGAAGTGGTCATTGGTGAAGCTTAGAAACAGGACAGCAAAGAAGGAATAGCCCCTAGCTTGGTGATTGGTCCTTACTAACCACTGCCACGCCACCGTCTCTGCGGTGTTTTCATTTTGGAAAGGTTAGGTAACAATTCTATCCAATTTCTGACTAAACGCATTTCATTTTTCATTCTATTTAAGTAGATGGATTCCTACTATAACTTGAGATTTTATGTCTTTTCTGTTTCTTTTCGGTAAACAATTAGAACTATTATAAAGATTGACTTGGTTACATGTCCTGTAGAAACTCTTTCTCTCCCCCTCCCTTTCTTCCTTCCTGTGTGGTTCGTATGCGTGTGTGTGTGGTTGGTTTTATGTGCGTATGTGTGTATGTGAGCATATGCTGGAGAATAGCATTGGTATCTCGTCTCCTCAAGCATTTCCCACCCCCCCCCCTTTATTTCCCTAGAGATAAGGTCTTGAAACTTGCCAAGCAGGTTAGGCTGGCTGACCCCTGACCCTGCACTGGGATAACAATGGCCTCATCAGGCTTGAATTTTTTTTTGAAAGTGGGTTCTGCTGATTGAAATAATCACTGGCCTTCATTAATTAATTAATTAATAAATTTAGAGACAGATACTCGCTGTATTTCATGCTGCCCTGGAACGCACGATCTTCTCACACTGCCTCCCAAGATGACCCAAGTGCTGGGATTACAGGTGTGAGCCATTTCAAACAGCCCCCTTCACTCCCCAATTAAAAATAATGTTTATGAGGACTAAGTGTATTCTGCCTGCCTCTTATGGTACTTCAGGCAAACGACTTTGGTTTTTATGGCCGTCATTGTCTTTTGGTGCTGGGGTGGGCTTCCCTTTGGCAGCATCCTTGCTGGGCATCAGCCAGCAGGACCGGCATGAAGAAGAGCAGCAAGCGTTGTTCGTGAAATCAGGTGACTCGAACACATTTTTGTTTTCCGTTTGCAAAAACACAATCTCTGCCCCATAGTAAAACCGGTTACTATTTAATGAAGTGTTTCAGCTCACCTATGTGAGCTGTTGGTTTCGATCGTCCAAATTATTGTTGTGCTAGCTGTTAGGTACTAATACCATGCTTCCATCTGGCATTGAAGATGCACAGGGCCCAGAGTGCTCAAGTATATATAGACAGATGTTTGGGCACACCACTGCTTCTTCTTGGTTTATTGATTGATTCCAGGATCCACCATTCCTGATCAGAATGCAAGACGCTTGCTTTTATGTTTGGGGATTAGGTACCTGATCTAGTCAGAGAAAGACAGGCGATGAGTCAGGGATTGGGGAGCACAATGGTAGGGCATCTTCTACAGATGTTTGCATCTGTTACCCCGCCTCCAGGTCCTGGTCTCCGTGACCTGCTGTCCTTATGCTTCTCATTCAAGATCTGCTTAGGAAAGAGCTTGTGGCTGAGGAAGGGAAGGCAGAATGGGTTTAGCAAAAGTCTAGAGAGTGGTTTCCACAGAACACATGATTTTGTTGTTCTGAGGATTGGACCCTCGTGTGTTAGGTAAATAATCTGCTGGTGGGCTTTGTCCCCAGCCTCAAGCTTATCAGTTTTTTTTCCTTTTTTTTTTCCTGTCAGTTTTCTGATTGAACCCAGGGTGAAATTATTCCCCCCTCCCACCCGGAACTTCATTCTGATGTCATAACTAACATAATTTTAATGGAATGGAGAGAAGAACTGAATCGTGCTTTTCATTTTCGTGTTGACGTGTAGTGTATGTATGTGTTCATGTTTGTACATGTGTGTGTGCGTGTGGGGGCCAGAGGTTGATGTCTGGTGACTTCCTGTATCACTTGCCGCTTTGTTTCGAGATATTTCTCCCTGAAGAAGTCCCGTCCGTGCTGGAACTCACTACGTAGACCAGGCTGGCCTTGAACTCAGAGATACACACCCACTCTGCTTCCTGAGTGTTGGGATGAAAGACTTTGCCATCACATCTGGTCTCCACCTTGTGTTTCAAGACAGGGTCTCTCACTGGACCTGGTGCTCGCTGATTGAGCTGGGCTGGGCGGCCAATGGCTCCACGGATCTGCCTGTCTCTGCTGCCCCGCCTCCAGCATGGGTATCGCAGACAGACCACTGTGTCTAGTTCCACACGGTACTTGGCGGGGTGGGGGGTGGCGGTGGAGAGGATGGCGATGGTGGAGAGGTCTGAACTCAAGGGCCCCCCGCTTGTGTGCCAGCTACTTGACTGACTGAGCCATGTCCCCAGGTCTCTGGATTGTGCTTTCAAATAATGACAATGACACTTTTGAACCTAGGATTTACCCAGATACCTCTGTTCTAAAACGGTGGGCTCGCGGCTCAGTAGGGAAACTGAGTTTTTTTAAAAAAAAATACTGTTTGATCCTTCTGTGTATTCATTTTTATTGTGGTGCATATGTAGTGGTGTGTGTGTGTGTGTGAACATGTTTGCTTCTTGCTAAGAACTTTCTTAGAAGCTAAATTGGACTCATAACCACTTCTTTTTTTATTTATTTATTTATTTATTTATTTATTTATTTATTTTTTATTAAAGACTTCTGTCTCTTCCCCACCGCAGGTCCTAAAATTAAGAAGTGGTTATGAATAAAGCAATATTCATAACCACTTCTTAATTTTAGGACCTGAACATTGATAGGCCAACAAATTACTATCTTGCGCCCCCTAGTGGAATTGGAGCCCTATTTCAGACTTTGAGAATACTGTCTTGAAAGACTTAGCTTTGGAAACGAAGGGTTTTTCTGGTTGATTTTCCAAGGTTTTGGATAGAAAGAGAGACAGAGAGAGAGATAGAGAGAGAGACAGAGAGACAGAGAGAGAGAGAAACAGAGAGACAGAGAGAGAGAGACAGAGAGACAGAGAGACAGACAGACTCTGAGACTGCCTGCTTTGATGAAAGATCTGTGAGTAGGGAACGTGTCTTTCCGCTGAGCTTTTACTTTTCTCACGCTTGCTGCAGAAGTCACAATGGCCGTCAAAAACAAGGAACCTGATGCTCCGCTCTGCTGCCCGTATAGGCTAAGTGTCCTCAGCCTGGCAGTCAGTCACTTCTAAATGTGCTGGACCCCCCTTCCAGGAAAGATGGAAGTTGAGGGCAAGTCCCATCCAAACGCCCCACTTGCGCTCCTGGGAAGCTAGGCTGGGCGGTGCCCAGCTGCCTGGAGTCTGCTGGAGGACTGTGCCAGCCTTCACAGTCCACGGCGAGCCTTGCTGGCCTGTAGCTGCTCAGGGGCAAAGAACATTCTAGTAACAGAGGTTAAAATGGCTGCCCCATCTCTTTAAACTCTCCCTTCCCCTGTTACTGTTTTCAGCGATTTGACCTGTCTTACGCGTGTGTTTGCTGGGCTGTCTGCACAGCCCGCCTTGTGTCGCTCATACGTGCAAGGAGGAACACGTGGTTTTCAGGTCTGCATGGAATCTGTGTTGTCCTGTCTCCCCACCATATGCTCGGCCACCAGAGAGCGTCATTCTTAATAAAGTGATGGGCATTTTGATTTGGTTTGATTCAACCTAATTGGATTTCTTGGCCGGCGGAGCTGTCTTATTCTTATCACATGGAGTGTCCCACCGAGGGGCCTTAGTTTTTTTTTCTGCGGGGTCCAGGCCCAGGGCCCAGGATCCTAGGCCACAATGGGAAAAACTGAGGCTTCTTAAATACCCTGTGGGAGTGGCATGCTGGGATTTGGAGTCCAGAAAAAGCAACCCCCAGGCCCAGGTAGCTGGGGCTACTCTCCCAACTTAACACTGTCCACAGGGTATGTATTCCCCCAAACCCAACGAGTGCCCATGACATTGGACAGCACCACACCCACTGTGTGCGATGCTTCTTAATCGTGTGGATATACACCGTCTCATGGAAGTATTTGAGTTATGGATGGAGAGCCACACACGGTAATCAAATATAGCAGTTGGCGCTGTCCTCAAACTGCCACCTCCACTGCTGTGATCTGGGGCCATGGATAAGTCAGGGATCCTGACACAGAGACAGCTGATCTGAGAGATGAGGTGGCACCTGAGGGACGGTGGGCACTTCTGCGGGGGAGTGGGAGGTCCCTGCGAGGGAACTGACATGCGTCTCTATACATATGTGTCCAAGCATGGATATATATGTACACGGGACACATACGTGCAGTCGTGGGAGTGTGGATGTGTGTATTCCGCAGCGGCATCGGAGGGCAAGAGGCTCAGCTCTTCCTGTGGAAGCCAGGGGCATCTGTGTCTGACCAAGCCTTAGGAAGCAGCTCTCAGCACAGCGGGGCCTAGAGCCATCGTCGGAAAGCCGGACACACCTCTGCGTGCTTAGAGACTGCTCTGGCGCCCTTCCCTGGCAGCCGGGTCAGGGAGCCTCTCTTTGGGAACATTCCAGTCATGACTGGGGAGGCTTGTCTCCCTTGAGGAGCGCGCGCAAGGACTTAATGAATCCCACAGAGCATCTGTCTGCATTCCTCAGGCTTGCGAGTGAGGGGTGAGAGGCCCCTGAGCAGCTCACGACTGACCGACTGACCGCTGGTCCTGTATTGCCTGGGTTGGGCTTACACCTGAGAATCTGAACTTCCCAGCTGTTGCGTGACCTCTGTTGATTTAACACAACACTCCTGCCCGGCTCTGCCACTATACATTGCCTTATAGCTGTTGATTTTTTTTCCCCTTTGAGATTCATTTAGGCAGAAACTCACCCAATAGCATTTTGCTACGAGCCAAGAAGACAGAGAGAGCAGGATGAAAAGATGAGTGTGATCCCGCGGGAGACTTGGTTAGCAGGAAGGTCGCAGGAAGGGGAAGGAGGGTCTTTCTCTCTCTGTGGAGCCACCGACTAAGACTGGACCGGTGGAAGACATGCCTCTTTTTCTTAGCCATCTCTTTTTGATGCTTGGTTTTGACAACTTGCAAAACGACCCCTACACCTTGACGTGTAGTAGGATTGAGGGATGGGGTGGGTAGGAGAGAGGCATGTTTGCCCATTCGCTGGAGGCATTCATGACAGGGGAGGGGTTAGCCATGGACAGATTCATGGCAGGTGGAAACAGTCCCCTGCAATTTGCTACGTTTTATGTGGCGTTATCTCAGGAACTCTTACTTGGATGACACTCACTTTGGTCTCCCAAACTGACACAAACCAGCATCAAAACCCACAGGATAGCTGGAATGGCACTTGGTGCCAAACCACGCTGTGCAGGTTGGGGACCTGCGTTAGAATCCCCTTGTGGGAACTGGGCATGTGAGCATGTGTCTGTAATCCCAGAAGTCTGGTGAAGGGGAGGCAGGGACGAGGGCATCTATGGGAGCTTGTGGACCAGCTAGGCTGCTGGGAGCAGTGTTGCATAATCAATAGACATCGTCTCAAACGAGGAGAAGGACCAGCACTCAAGGCTGTCTTCTGACCTCCATATGTGCAGGCACACATATACATATTCACATACATATACATATATACATGTACATACACATACTTATACACAGGCTCAAAGACCCCAAATCTGTAAGAAAGCCTGGGCTAAGGACAACACTCTGTCTCAAGAAAGCAAATCAAACAAACAAAAAGCCTGTGACAAAGACAATAGGAGAGAGACAGAAACGGGGAGGGGGGGACTGTAAGGAAGGATTTTGGGATAAAATGACGACTCAGACTTCCAAATGAGAGGAGACCTGGAGGTAGATGAAGCCAGTGGCATCATTTGAGGTTAGTGTTTGGGGCCACTTCCGAAGAGTTAGAAGGTGACTTCTGAAGCATCCAGACCCACAGCCCCCTTCTCTAGATGCTCAGCCGTAACCCTCAGGAGAGGGCCTCAGGGATCTTATAAGCCTCTTGGGTGATTCCTCTTCCGAGTCAAATTGTGACACTGCTATCATCCAGGTAACTACCTGTCAAGACTAAAACATTTCCAAGGGTTGTAAGCAAATATATACATGTAGTTGCCAAGATGCGAAGTTTAGGGGGAAAAGAGGTTGAATATTCCATATTGAAACAATTAAACATTTTTCTTTCTTTCTTTCTTTCTTTCTTTCTTTCTTTCTTTCTTTCTCAAACTAGTTCCTTGGGTCGCTGGTTTATGTGGGTGATTTTTTTATCTTTTTAAAAAAAATTTTTAATTGATTTTATTGAGCTCTACATTTTTCTCTGCTCCCCTCCTTTCTTCTCCCCTCCCCTTCAGCCCTCTCCCATGGTCCCCATGCTCCCAATTCACTAAGGAGATCTTGTCTTTCTATTTCCAATGTAGATTAGATCCATTTATGTCTCTCTTAGGGTCCTCTTTGCTGTCTAGGTTCTCTGGGATAGTAAATTATGAGCTAGTTTTCTTTGCTTTATGTTTGTCTAAAAGCTAGTTATGAGTGAGTACATGTGATAATTGTCTTTCTGGGTCTGGGTTACCTCACTCAATATGAAAGTGTCTTTAAGCCATTTTAGAGTCCTCTGTTGAGAGTTCTCTGTTTAGGTCTGTACCCCATTTTTTATTGGATTGTTTGTTCTTTTGATGACTAATTTCTTGAGTTTTTTGTATATTTTGGAGATCAGACCTCTGTCTGATGTGGGGTTGGTGAAGATACTTTCCCATTCTGTAGGCTGCTGTTTTGTCTTGTTGACCATGGCCTTTGCTTTATAGAAGCTTCTCAGTTTCAGGAGGTCCCATTTATTAATTGTTTCTCTCAGTGTCTGTGCTGCTGGGGTTATATTTAGGAAGTGGTCTCCTGTGCCAACGCATTCAAGTGTACTTCCCAATTTCTCTTCTATGAGGTTCAGTGTGGCTGGCTTGATGTTGAGGTCTTTGATCCATTTGGACTTGAGCTTAAGTATGGTGATAGATATGGGCCTGTTTTCATTTGTCTACACATTGATATCCAGTTATGCCAGCACCATTTGTTGAACAAGCCCTCAAGGGTCTTTTCTCCAGTGACTTTCGAAGTCAAACTTCAATATTTGCGTCAGGGGTGACAACTAGGGTGGCTTCAGAAATTCTGCATTTGTTAGTCTCCTCGATAGGAACTTTAAGTGTCTATCAGAGACACTCTGAACTGTGGGAGATTTTTTTTATTCTACTTTATTTTAGTTCATAGCCCCAGACAGTGGCCCCGTGTCATGGTTTCAGGTTGTGCTGAAAGTCATTCTTTTATGAAACTATCTCCCCCACTAGCCTCCTTGTGCTTGTAGCTCGGGTCTTATTTATCTTTGCCTGCTCCTTGATAATTCTTGAACAAACTGGGAACAAATCTTCCTGCTGTCTGTGTACGCACACAGACCTCTGTGTCAGCAAAGGTCCTAACTCTCAGTCTCTTGTCT
Source organism: Neodon shergylaensis (assembly GCA_025134845.1). Lineage (NCBI taxonomy): Eukaryota > Metazoa > Chordata > Mammalia > Rodentia > Cricetidae > Neodon > Neodon shergylaensis. The sequence goes on from JABTXL010000827.1 coordinate 3,654,816, forward strand.
TCGCAGCCACCGCTGGTCCAGGCCATCTTCAGTGGAGATCCAGAAGAGATTCGTATGCTCATCCACAAGACGGAAGATGTGAACGCGCTGGTAAGAGATGCTCTGGTCCCGCAGGGCCTCTTCTGGGGCAAGCAAGGAAGGGCTCGTTGATATTTTCTGTCCTGTGGACCCATCTAGGACATAGTTAGAACCCTGGGCTGCTTTTTAGGTTATTGTTTTAAGAACCCATGCAATGAAACTCTAGGGTTAGACTGAATCAATTATATTGAAATATTGTTGTAAAGATTTAAAGACTGAAGGAGTAGTCACCCTGTGGGACAATGCTTGCCTAGGACACACAAGGCCTGGGCTGGACCCCCAGCCCTGTGCAAAAATGAAAAAAAAAATCAAATTAAGGATATAGTCATATGTATCCTTAAAATGGTTTTATTCTAAACAACTCATCGATGAAAACATCACACAGTAGGGAACTATGTCAGCACATCTCTGTGAACTTTTATACGGTCAGAGGGACCTTTCTGAAGCTTGGGGTGTTGCACTTTCCCTGCCAACCACACTCATTTACTTTTCCACCCTTGGAGGAGCAAAAACCATGACCGAGTTGAGTCTAGAGGGAAAACCCCACTTTCTTTCCCATCTATATCTGTCTTGAGATGGAGGAGCAGATCTGATGCTGAGCACGGAACAGAGTCGCCAGCACGGCATTCTGAGCGAGCTGCGCCCGTCTCATGCATTGGGAGCCATGCCTGTGATTTCTCCTGGCGCCAGCGCCAGGCTGAACACGTTTACTCCAGCGGTTTGCGGCCGTGAGAAAAGGATCCCGGCCCCCACGGAGAAGGCAGAGAGAGTGATGATGTAGCGTAGTTCTTTCCCGGTGATGGCCCTTGGCTCGCCGGTGAAGTTTGGCAGCCGGTGCCCGTGGGCCAGCAGATAGGGAAACTTTTGATTTTTTTTTTCCATGAGGAAAGAAAGGATAACATTCTTTGCCACGAGCGATTGGCAGGAAGCGGAAACCCGAGTGTCCACAGTTCGGCTGGAGCGTGGCCATCCATCCATCTTACGCACCCTGTCTGTTCTGCTTTCGCCCCGCCCTTGCTGAGCAGAGGCACTGGGCCGAGCCAGACCCACTCACGCTCTGGCCTTTATAGGAAATGTCTGTTGGCTTTTGTTCTAGGTACTATGACCCTGGGATGAACCATGGGACTCCCCAGCTCTCACATCGTCTCTGAAGTTGTCTAAACCATAGGCATGCTTGAACATATGCGTATTTTTCTGAGAAAAGGGTCAAGGTTTTCACTGCATTCCTGAAAAAGCCTTTGGACATCCATCAAAAGATGAGCACCCGTAACGTACCTGCGCAGTCCCATGCAATAAGTCACCCGCTCTAAACAAAGGGAAAAGCATTAGCCAAAGCTCAATCTTTTGGTGGTTTCTTAGAGTTAGGTCTAACAAGCAATTAGGTGTAGGACGGGGCTGCTAATTCACTTAACGTCATCTGATTATCAAAATGCTCAGGCCCCTTGGGAGAAGAGTCCTCTTTCAGGTGTAGTGTTCGGCAGAAAGGACCCGGAATCCAGTAGGTCTTCAGGGTAAGCAGGGCTTTGCCCTGGGGTGATATCCCCAAGTATCTCTCCATCAGACCTGCTGGTGGCTCCCTTCCGAGACATGTCCTTTGTGCTGAGGTGGTACAGATGGGTGTGGCTCTCCGGAAAGCGTTTTGGCAGCTTCTCCCCAGCTGGCAGAGAGAACACCAGGGCGATGTCTTGAGATGCTATTTTTTTTTGCAAGGTAAGCCAGATGAAGTCAGGGACAGAGGACTTGCCGAGGCAGCTGGGCATCGGTCCAGGGCCCGTGGGGTGTGCCCAGGAGGACATGAAGCAAGTTCCCTGTCAAGAGCTTTGACATCACAGGAATTTGCCCGGATTATTTTGGTGGCTGCGGGCCAAGCCCTTGCAAGCCTAAGGCAGGGTTACAACCTTTTCCCAGTGGTCAGGAGCAAACAGAGCTTTTATTTAGCTACATCTCAGGAAGTTGTACTGGCCTCTGAATGGCCTTTGTTTCTTTTTGGAAAAGCAACAAGCATTGACGATTGGTACAAATTGCTTGGACTGTGCCCAGCTATGTCACTGAGTTAGCTAGGTTTCGCTCTGGTAACACGTAGATGCCCAATGAACATTTGAAGTAGGAGCTTAGTTCTCTCGGCAGCAGATGAGGAGAGTATCTTCAACCCGGTATGAAGGTGTGGTTTCTGAGGTCACGGTTAGGGTCATCTGTAGTCTGGCTGAAGAAAGAACAAGGAGTCTAGAGGGAAAGTGTGGAGAGGTTTGCACGGGTTGGCGCGGGAGGTGGGAGTCTCCCTGCAGCCAGAAGACCTCTGTCCTAAAGCCACACGGGCTCCAGGGAAGGATGGGATGTCACTGTGGCACTGTGCACCTAAAAAGTCTGCACCATTGGCTTTGGTCTTACAGCCTTCCGGGGAGTCGGTGATTCTACTAACTTAATCTCAGGGGCATCTCGTGAATGCTTCTGTTATCGACCGAGTCACAGCTTCTGTTAAGAAGCGCCAGGGACACAGTAGTGGCACCGAGTTCCCAGAGTGAAGTCAAGAAATGAGAAAGCACTCTGATGAACTTGGAAGGGGAAAACCCAGGCCGCGCTGGAGGCCCGTCTTCAGGAGCTGATCTAATGCCCTTGCTGGCTGTGTGTGTGGCAGCCGGGAAGGGAGTTGAGGGGGAAGTGAATACAGGAGTGATTGACAGCTGAGTGCTGCAAACATGGGGGGGGGCTGCCTTCCACAGTGAAGCCTTCCTGTTGAAGGGAATTGCTCCTTTTGTTACACTCACAGACCCAGAAAGCCCCTGTCCCCCAACTCCCTCTGCCACACGGGGAAAGAGATCTTGGATCCCACTATCACAGGCTCGTAGGCTGTGATGACGCTGTTAACCTAGTCTCTCATTGCCAGGGTTCCTTAGGGACCAGGCGGATGGGTGGAGCATTGGTTAGGTTACGTGGGGCCAGGCTCCTTAAACGGTCCCCACTCTCAATCACTTTTTGCCCAAGAAATATTTGTGCAACCCTGAGTGTATAGGTGCATAAAACGGGTGTAATAATGAACTATTTACTCGCGATGCCTTGCTTTTAAAACAATCATTTGGTATACATATAATTTTGCTGTTTATTAAAGACTAAAGCAAACGTACATATTAGTGAGAGTGATATGCTTTTAAAACTCTCGTTTTTACACTTTTAAAGATTTATTTTATATTGAATTGTGTGTGTGTGTGTGTCTGTGTGGGTAGCTGCATTTGAACAGGAGCCCACGGAGGCCAGACACACTGGATTCTTTCACCCCCACAGGTGATTGTGAGCTAGCGTAGGTGGGCACTGGGGGCGAGACACGGTTCCTCTGCAAGAGAAGCACATGCTCCAACCACCAGGCAATCCTTCCAGCTTCTTGGTAGGCTCTACAGTTTTACATGAAGAATGGAATCTCGCCTGAGTGTTTGGCACTGCAGGGTAGAGACTGTCTCCCATACCTTTCAGTTTTCGCCACGACCGTGATGGCCTCTTTCTACAAACACGTAGAATAAAACGACATGTATATAGTTAGGACCCTCTCAAAGCATTGTGTACTGCCATAACCCAAATGTATTGCACAATCTCTCTTACGGAATTCAAGCCACTAATTGAAGTTAACGACTTGGTGTGTGCACACGGGTACGCGTGCAGGCGTGCAATCTGCTTCTTTTACTCGGGCCCTGGTAATTGGACTCGGTCCTCACGGATGCAAGGCACATAATGTTTGCCAGTGAAGCCATCTTCTACACTCTTCAAACGGCAATTTTTAAAATAAAATATTCTCACAGCGGAACCCAAAGATACACTAATTTGATATTTGCTTGTAAGAGGGAGATAGCAAAATGTTCTATTTTCCACAATAAAAATCACGAAATTTCTAAGTGAGCAAAAACTTTGTACGGCAGCAATGGTGTCTGTCACCTCCAGCAGTCTTGAACTGAGCCGAGGGGTTGCAGGCAGCATTGGCTGGTGTGTGGCGGGAAGGCATGCACAGTGCAGCGCCCATGTCTTGTGTGAGCCTCAGAGAAGCCCTGAAGGACAGCCTGGGCAAGCCGGCTAGAAACACCTTGGGCTCCTTACATGTTTGAGTGTGAACTAAAATCTGACCGGTAAAGTTCAGACACTTCTTACGATTGCCGCTTTCTTCATGGCCCCCACGTTCAGCTGGGTCGTGACCCACAGTTTAAGAGGCAGTGTTGTCCAGGGCTCAGCTGGGAGGTGGATGTTCTGGTTGGAAGGCCGAGAGAATTTAGGTGGATTGGAGGAACCTGTGGACATGTCAGGATGACCACTTTGGATCCTTCTGCAGCCTCTGTCGTGAGTGGTGTATCAGAGCCTAGAAATACGGGGTGACTGTTGTGTAGCCTCAGGTATCCACGTAAGCCGATTCAGATGTGGCCCGTCACTAGGAAGACTTTATAAACCTCCGCTGGAATCAGCTCACTGAGCTTAGGGTAGAGAAGAGCATCTTAATTTACAACCTCACAAGTCCAGACTTCAGAGACTAAACTCAGTAGGAACACACGCTAGGGTCACGTGACAGCACCCTGATACTTGAAGATGGTCTTATTGCGTCATACAGCCATCTGGACAGAGGCAAATTGGGACCTGGCCACGGCGAGGGGCGAAGACGGGGAGGAAAATGGCGGCACTCTCAACATGCATACAGATGTACACATATATATACACATGTAATACACACATACACACACAGAGACACATACAGACATATACACACATACACAGATACACACATACACAAACATACATACACACATATGTACATGTACACACATATACCCACATACACACGCGTACACATACACGCATACACACATATTCACACAGACAAACACAGTGTAAAAAATTAAAAATATAACATTCCACCTATTCATCTTTCCTCTCTTGCCTTCAAGAATTTCTCATTTTATTTTGTTGATTTTTTTTTTTTAAGCATGCAACCTGAGTAAGGGCAGACCGCCTGAAATGCGGAGGGGTTGCAGTTAGCTCCACCCCAAGCCTTCCTAAACAGACATCCTGGACTCACCGTGGACTTTGGGTTAACTTTCTTTGGTCGTCTTTGCCTCTGTGAAGCCCAAGTGCCCCAAATTTTTATCAGTGATGGTGGCATTAAATCCCACACCTTCTACGCTTGTTGGTCCCACATCGCTCCCTCCTGTGGCTGCGCGCCCTCGGGAGCTGCACACGTCTGTCTGTCTCTGCGCTCCAGATGTCTGGTTACAGTGCAAACAGTGCTGTTTGCTTTTAGTGAAGCAAATGTTTTCTGTGTTCACCGGAGCCTGCGAAATCTCATTAAGAAGCCAGTCATTAGCCCCGACTAAGTAAACCCCGGATGTTTGGTGTGAATATTTTAGCTTCCCCTCCCCACGCTAGCTCAGCTTTCTCAAGGTTACTGGTTGTCAGCTGGGACCAATAATTTTTCAGTCACCTGCCCAGTGTGTGGCCGCTCCGTCATCGGGAATCTCCATCCACTCAATTAAACCAGGCCTGATATGAATCGGGTCTCTGCAGCTCCATTAGTGCAGCCTGAGTGGGGGATTTCCCTGCCGCTCACTTCATACAGGAGACTCGGGAGCGCTGGAAACTGGCCTTCAGCTGGTGATTGCCAACAGTCTTCCCTGTCTGTCTTTATAAACATTACGGGCTTTCACAAAGGCCAGCGTTCTCTTCTTACTGGGGTGTGTGTGTGTGTGTGTGTGTGTGTATGCTTAATATTAAGTGTTTATTTTCAAACCGTAGATCACAAGCCATGAAGATGCATGGAGCTCAAAGTAGTGACTCAGACACTGTTAGCATGACTGACTGTGTTCACATGCACTGTTAGCGTGACTGTGTTCTCATGCACTGCTAGCATGTGTTCACATGCACTGTTAGCATGTGTTCACATGCACTGTTAGCATGACTGTGTTCATATGCACTGTTAGCGTGACTGTGTTCATATGCACTGTTAGCGTTACTGTGTTCTCATGCACTGTTAGCATGACTGTGTTCACACGCACTGTTAGCATGTGTTCACATGCACTGTTAGCATGACTGTGTTCACACACACTGTTAGCGTGACTGTGTTCACACGCACTGTTAGCATGACTGTGTTCACACGTACTGTTAGCGTGACTGTGTTCACATGCACCGGGCACACTGACACGGAATGGTGCTGAGGTTTCCCCCTAAGGAAGAGTGTAAACATGGTAGCATCTCAAGCGTGTTTCCCAGAGTCCAGAACGAGACTCCCTCCTCAGGAGGGAGAAGAGATAATTCAGTGGCTAAATACATTGGAAAGCTCTTGTCCTACATATTCCCTCAGGCTTTCGTGATTCATAACACGTTACGGTACAAAAGACTGAAGGTTTCTGTCCATGGGACATCAGTTTAGCAGGATACTTCTCAAGGTATCTGACTTCTCAATCTTCTCCCCAAATGGTCTTCGTCACTGTTATCATAAGACCATCATCCAATCTGACAGGCAATTTCAGAAAACCTCCAGAATGGTCTCTGACGTTGTTTCCTGAACTTCAGTGTGCAACAAGATCTCAGAGTGTGCAGGCTGATGGGTGTCACCCCTGGGTCCCGGGAGGGGCCCAAGGAGCTGTGCTTCCAGTCAGTTTCCAGGGGTTGCCAGCATTGCTGTTTGGGGACCACACTTTGAGGACTGGCTCACGGTCAGACCGGAAATAGAGAGGACGGATATTCTGATACGTGACTAGGGGCTGCCATCGGCCCACGGCTTTATGACGTAGAAGTCAACACTCATTCAGCAGCCATAGGCAGGGTTTCCGAGCACTGTGTCAGGTACTGGGTATGCGCTGCTGTTGAATATAGGCCTCGAAGCTGTCTTCAGAAGCCTGCATGTAGTGGACAGATACACGGCGATCTGGTCGAGAAGGTTGGTAAGTTGGTACTTATAAACTAGGAAGCCTTCTGAGAAGGAAGCTAACCGTGAGCTATGGCTCCCAGTTAAAGAGCCAGGAAAGGCCTCTGTAGTGGTGGAGACATTTAGACTGAGTCTGGCCATGAGACACTGGACATCTTGAGAAGACTGGAACATTCTTCAGGTTGGATGAAAATATGAGCAAGGACTCTAACGCAGGATGGTAGCAGTGGGCACGCTGCCATGTGCGTGTAGATTTCTTCTATGTGCGCTAGGAGGGCGGGGGATACACTGACGGCTTCTCTGCAGATGTGGAGACAGGTCCCTTGAGCTTCGATGACAGGCCAGATGTGAAGGGCAAGGAAGAGCTGGGCGCCAAGTGTGGCTCCTGGCCTGAGAAGCAGAGAGGAGGAGGGAAAAGTCCTTTTGTTTCTGAGAGAAGCCAGAACTGAAGACTTGCTTTTCTGGGGGCAGTGAAGCGATCCTTATTCTGCAGACACAGTAATTGACTGTGGGGAGAGGGGGTGGGGTTTAATAAGCATGCTTGTTGACAGAGCTCCCTATAGAGTGGCTATCAGCGACTGCCTAGCTGCCTTGCGTTAGAAAGCAAATAAGGCCACTGAATAGTAAACAGCATGCATCTTCCTGTGATTACAGAGAATGCCAGGCTCTCAGAGATTTGCAGTTGCTATGTAACGAACAGGAGACAGCTACTCTGTTATGTTCACAGCTTGTCTGGGTTGGGAATCCTGGCAGGGCACGGTGGGATAGCCTTTGCCATTTCAGGATTGGGATTAGTTGGGAAGTTCCACTAGCTAGGTGACTTGAAATGGAAGGCGAAATTATTTTGGGGTTCACTCACAAGTCTGTCTGTCTGAGCTTGGCTTTTATACGCGGCGGGCTTTCTGTCTGCAGGGCAGCCAGGGTGTAGTTGAAGTTCTGACTTGGCAACTCAAAGGTCATAGACGAGCATTTTTGCAAAGGTCTCTGATCTCTCAAGGATGGAGGGCAGGTAGCCAAATTCAAATTCTGCTTCACGGAGTCCCAGGTGAGAAGAGGTTGCTGGGCTTAGAATGCTGCCTCTGGTGAGAGATGGCTCTTTGGGAAGCAGAGCCAAGGGAGGGGAAGAGTTGGACAGTTTGAGTTAAATCACGTGTTAAGGACGACCTTTGGCCTGGGGCCGGTGATGCTTTTAATAACGTTTCCGGTCTCCTCTGCTTGCCCAGCCCTCAGAAGTGAAGCAACCAACCCTAGTTCATGCCATTAGAGAATCAGAGAATGTTCTTAAACCAGGGCATGAGAGAACAGGGTTGACCGGGTCACAGGTCACCCACGAGGCTTGCTTTGATGCATCCGGGTGGCCTTCCTCCTTAGAGTAACACTGAACGGTGTTAGACGTTATTCTCGACATGGACGGTGTTGAGTGACTGGAAGACACTGGTCTGTATTGTATTTTCAGGCTTAAAAACCCATCTCTTCCCCGCATTTATCTGAAATGGCATGTTGAAAGAATACAGCAATTATTAAGGCGTTCTATTTTTTATTATTTATTTTTTTTTAAACTTTAACCCACTTATTTAAAGGCAAGCCTGTAGAGTTGACTTCATGAGTATGAAGAAAATTTGGGGTTCATAGTATGAGAAAATTTGGGGTTCCTAAAAGATATTTCCATGAATCCCGTGTGACCTGGGGATGAATCTTCTCACGAGATGCGTCAGAGTGGTGGCTGTGGACTTAAACTGTAGTAAGTGGGCTACCCGGGCAGTGGCTCTGTTGTCCACAGCTGCTGTGTGTCCCCAGGTTGGGAAATGTGCCTACTGGGCTTCTGTGTCTCCCGTGTGATGCTACAGTTCCCACCCGTGTCTCCTGTGTGACGGGGATGCTACA
>JABTXL010000827.1:3672450-3718336 GCA_025134845.1 Neodon shergylaensis
CTCTGTAGACTGTATGCAGGCCTCTCTGTAGACTGTATGCAGGCCTCGCTGTAGACTGTATGTAGGCCTCTCTGTAGACTGTACGCAGGCCTTGCTATAGTCTGTATCCAGGCTGACTGCTTTCCTTTCTCCTGATTTTGTCTGACAAGATTTAAATCTGGAGGAAACGGTGTCACTAAGGAGGCAAACGGCCTGGACTGAGCTTTCGCCTCTGTCTGCAGTAGCCAAGGGAAATGCCAGCGTTCCAAAGTGCGCAATGCCAAGACGAGAGCGGGTGGGTGTCTCTGACAGGTGTGCCAGGCACTGTGGTAAAGACGGAGCCGTGCTGTGTGCACAGGAAGGCTCGTGTTGCTCCCAGGTGTACGGTGCTCTATTCCTCGGGTGAGCCTTTCCAGGAAACAAGGGAATGTATGCGAAGTCAAGTGTGCCTTAGCAGGGTTGGATTGTGGGCATTTTTTATTCTCCAGAGCACATCTTTCTTTTGGCAGCCGGAGGGCGTTCTGGGCTGTGTTCCAAACAAGCACGCTTGTGTGGTATTGGCACAGACCATAGCCAAGAGCCAGTGCATACCTGGACAGTTATCCTAGCAGCTGAAATCTGCTCCAGGGAAAACTGTGGACAGAACCTATGTGTAAAATAAGCATCAGGTGATAATGGCACCCAGTGATCCCCAGTAACAATATCGTCACCAAGATGAGCATTTTCTCATCTGAACGCCTGAACTCCGAGTGTTCCAGGTGCTGACAGGGTGCCGCCATTGGGGAATTAATTAATCCTCACCTGGCTTTACGAGACGGGCTGCCATCAGAATGCAGAGACGCTAACGTATCTCTAAGGTATATACAAAGCAGAGGAAAACGTCATGAGTCGTCTGGGGTCAAAGAGAACAAAATCCTTTCCTCCAAATTCAAAATCTGCAGCACTTCTGGGCTCAGGCAGTTTGGATAAGGGAAGTTCAACCTGGGTTAAAGGGTGTCTCAGAGGCTGCAGAGATGCGTCCGTGGTTCAGCGCACCGGCTGCGGCTCCAGAGGGCCTGAGTTCAGGTGCCAGCACCCACATCAGGCAGCTCACAACTGTCAGTATTCCAGCTCCAGGGGACCTGACACCATCTTCTGGGTTTTACAGGGACCTCCCCTCCACACAGAGAGAGGGGAGAGAGAGAAAGAGAGAGAGAGAGAGAGAGGGAATCACAGGCAAAGGGCAGGAGAATGGGAGTGGGGAGTGACTTAGAACAGTAAAGCCTCAACTTTATGCTCCTCTGTCCTCGCCTTTGAAAAGGAAGCTTTAATTCTGCATCATGAGGGTCACCCATATGGGACCAGTGTCACTCAGCATCATCTTCATGCCACCTTCACGTAGCGTAGACTTCTCGATGTCTCTGCACCCGTGGCTGATCCCTGCGAATCAGGGGAAGCTGTTGTAGTGTCTTGGACTGCACACCTGTTTAGTCATAGAATTGCCGATCTGTTCATGTCTTTAGCATAACTTTGGTTTAGTTTGCTGTGGAGTTTTTCTCTGCCTCGCTCCCTTCTGCCCACCTGATCGAGAACACTCTTTAGCAATTTTGTTCGATGGATGCCAACTTGGGCGGGTGGCGTGGCTTTCGTTTCTCCCTGAAAGGACTTTTATTCAATTTGTATTTTATGTCCCTAAGGAAATAGCGCATGACTGTAGTGGCTTCGGTTCTGAGATCTCATCTGGCAGCTGACCCTTCGGGAAGCCCTGTCACACGGTTTCCTCATTTCATAATGGATGAGGCGCTAATGATTCCCATGTTGGACAAATAATTTAGCCTCGCCAGAAGAGCTTCTTGCAGCTGTGCTCCCTGTTGCTGGGTAAACTCCCAGAGCTTGCCGAAACCCAAACTCACCAAGTCACCACCGACTTTGTCTCCTATTGACTGGGCCAGCGGAACACTGGGTGTTTCTGAATGGACGGACGCTGTTTTGGAGCAGGGAGGGGCAGGGCTCACGATACACAGACCTGGCGGATTCCTTCCACCTTCTTATCCTGTCTGCCGCTTGCTTGGGTTGGATTTCCTCATCTGTCGGGGCTTCTGTTTGGGAACTGACAGGTGTGGGGCACCAGGGCACGTGCGGGGCAGGGGGTGGGGGTCAGTCAGTGGAGGAACACTGAGCACTGAGGTCAGGGTCGCGGTAAGGAAAGCAGAACCCCCAGGAAAATTAACACAGAGAAATATCTTACGGAAAAATCCAGGAAGAACAAGGGCAATGGTGCGAGTCTTGGGTTGGAGGAAGAAACTGGAGTGTTTGTCAGGTCTGCCTACAGAACACAGAATAAACTCACTACAGGGTCTGGGGAGGTAGCTCCGTCAGTAAGATGCTTGCTGTGTGAGCACAGGACCGAAGCCTGATCTTCAGCAGCTGTGCAAATAACCGGGCTTGGTGGTGTGTGTGTGTGTGTGTGTGCAAGCGCGCGCATGTGCATGTGTGTGTTTGTGTGTGTGTAGTCCCAGAACCAAAGGAGTGGAGACAGTAGGATCCTAGGTTTGCTGGCCAGCCAGGACAGCCTTGCTGGCGAGTCCCAGGTCTTGGTGAGAGACCTATTCACAAAACCCAAGGTGAGCAGATGATGAGGAACCATCTTAGAGCTTGACCTGTGGCCTCCACACACATGTACTGGCACACACTCACACACTCACACCAGCTACATGCCTGCACAGACACACAAATAAAAATAAATGCATTTGCTAGAATCTATGCCACCGAACAAGTAATAGTTTTGCAAGATGATTTCTTGTGTTTTTATTTATGTATTTATTTGCAATTGTGCTCCATAGTCTGGTGTCGGTTGCTCACAGAGCTGGTAGCACGAGGTTCTGTTACTCCTACATGCCTAATAGATATTCGTTCTTTGTGAATGGATTTTTTTTCTATATCTGGTAAAGATTGTGATTAAACAAGTCAGAGCTGATCCCAGACACAAATCTGGTGCAATGTTAAATAATACGCTGCCTTTTGGCCCCGGCAGCAACTTGAAGAAGAGTTTGAAAAATGTTTCAGGCAATTGCCACGCACGTGACATTAGCACTTACATTTCCATGGTGACGGGACTCCTGAGCTGCAGGAAGATCCGGCCTGTTTGGCAGAAAGAAAAATCAAATAGCAATGCAATTGCATTGTATTATAATCGTGTTTCATATACTCTTTCTCGAATGTTTCCCTTCCTCAATAAGCTGACTACCCGGCCTTTGGACAGACTTGCCTTCTGAATTGATTACTGTCTCTGATCAGTAAGAGCCGCCTGTCACCCATCCTTTAGTCCGTCTGCATCACCTCACTGCTTTTTGTTCCCTTCCTCTTCTTCCTAGATGACAAGGCTAAAAGAACAGAAACATTGCCTCTGGAAAGGATGCCAGGGTCCCTTTGCTCCCCACCCCTTGGGACGAGGAAGGAGAGTTGACAGGGACAAAATGAAGACCGTGCTTAAGTGGTGGTTAGAATTGTGCTCGGTAATCTTCAGCTGAGCTCTTGTTTCTAGAGTCCATAATATCTAATACCTGTTTTCATGATTAAGGATTGTAGTGTCTTTGGGCAAAAGAGCTTTGGCCTTTAAGTCATTAGCCGTGCAGACTGTGTCCTTCAGGGCACAATGGCGCTGACTGGCAGGTGGAAACACAGGGATTCCTTTGGAAAAGTCAGTTATGAATATTCAATAAAGCCCAAACCCTCTGCCCCCCCCCCCCGCCCCAAGAGGTGAATAAGACTCCCTAAGGTGTCCAGAAGAAGAGGATGGGGAGCCAGGGAGAGATGGCAGTGGGAGCGGGGAGCATGCAAATAACACTGCTTTTGCCATAGCTCCTGGTGGGGAGGAAGGGGCTGTTCCTGGCAGCTGCTCAGCCAGCCTCTAGGCGGAGCCTGAGTGGCAGAATTGAGGGCACATTTATTCAGCAACTAAAGAAGCAGTTTCTTCTGCCCAGTAATGAACTTTCCACTTCTCAAGCTCCACTGAGGCTGCACCTGACAGCGTCCGTGCTGGTAGACCCTGCGCTATGCTAGTCCCAGGCCCAGCAGGCAAGGGGCTTTTGCCTCCTCCCGACGGTTTTAACATTGAAAGCCATGGTAGAATCTGCACAAAACTAAATGTAATCTGTATATAACAGTGATAGCAATAACAATGTGGATTATATGGGGGAAATAGGCAGAGAATATGAACCAAACAATTCTCAGAAAATGTATTGCAAACAGGAAAACACAGTAGAATATGTTTAAGCTTAGTGTTTAACTTAGGAGGAAGCGTAAAAATGAGACAGCGTTTTCTTCTAACTAGATTTGCAATATTTCAAAACTTATTTTAAAGGAGCTTTACCAAAGTATGATCAATATTCTATACCACACACACACACACATGCACACACATACACGCACAAATAATTTGAGTTTAAGCATATGCATATACACTCATGAAATAATTTCTGTAATCAAAACGAGGTAACCTCCTGCCTCCTGAAGTTTCTCTCCATGCACCTTTTGGGATATAATGTACTCTCTCTCCCCTTCAAGTGCATTTTAAGTGCATAATTCAGCTTTATTAATTCAGATTCGTCACACTTAAGATGACTGGTAAGATACAGCATTCATGAAGACCCGGGAAACCAAGCACTCAGACACCGGGTGTAAATTGCCAGGCTCTGGACAGCCAAGGACACCCTTAGAGAGAAAGCGTGTGCTATCCGTGATCCATCTTCAGTTATCTGCCCTAGATGAAAGCTTACACATCTCCATCAGAGCGACGTGGTATGAATGCCCATTTTTGTTGTCTCTGGAAAGCTATTGGCAATAAGGAAACTATTGACAGAGGAGCTGTCTGAAGAGATGGGACATATTTACATTGGACTACGTGTAGCAATGCAAAGGAATTGACTTATTCTTTGTCCACCTGGATAGATGTAAAATATATCTTGTTAAGTGGAATGGGAAGGTCAGAGTGTGAGAACAATTTCATGTGAACCCTCCTCCCCTACACACACTTATTTTAAGTTTTAGCCAGGCGTGGTGGCACATAGCTGTAACCACAGGACTGGAAAGGCTGAACTCTGAAGACTGTTGTGAGTTCAAGTCCAGCCTGGACTACACAGTGAGTTCCAGGTCAGCTTGCACTACAGAGTGAAACCTGGTCTCAAAGAACAAAGCAAAATAACTTTAGGAGAGTTTTCTGGTATTGCTGCATGTATGTGTGGTGTATGTCTTTGTGTGTGTGTGTGTGTATCCATGTGTTTATGTGCATGTGGGTTTGGTTTGTGCATGTGGAGATCACATGTCAATGTTGGCTACCTTCGTTTTCTTCCACTTTAACACTTGCTTGAGTCTTTCTTTTAAAACTATGCTTGATGAGGCTGGAGGGAAACCCCAGCAGGTGAGAGTCCTTGCTGCTCTCCCAGAGGACGCGAGTTCAGTTCCCAGCACCCACGTGAGGGGATGCACAGCTGCTCACGACTCCAGCTCCAAGGGATCTCAACTCTCTTTTGTCCTCCGTGGGCTCCCACACACATGTGGCACACATGTGCGTGTGTGGCTCCCTCCCCCAACTTCTAAGAAAGAAAATGGATGTGCTCGCGGGGCAAGCAAGATGATTTAGCAGGTAAAGGTGTTTACCACCAAGCACCAAGCCTCGCAATCTAAGTTTTGTCTCCAGATGCCAAGAACCTACGTAGTGGGAGGCAAGAACTCTGACTTCCACATGTACATACACACAAATAAATGGAAAGAAAACGAACATTAAAAGTCGTGCATTTGGAGCCTGGAGAGATGAATCGATCAGCAGCTCCAAGCTTTAGAGCTCTTTGTTGGCTGTTGCAGGAGACATAGACTTGGGTCCCAGCCCTCACGTGGTACAGGCAGACCTCAGTGTCTCCAGTTCCAGGGGGCCCTGGAGCGCCCTCTTTTGACCTCTGTGAATAACAGCTGTGCACATGGTGTACATGTAACATGCAAGTAAACACCTGAGCACATAAAATAAAATAAAATTAAAAATTTCAATGAGAACTTAGAAGAGTATGCTTGTCTGTACGTCTCACAGTTGACAGTTGATGGCATCGCTCCACAGTTGTTACTGCCTTTGGAAATCTTCGCCGTCGACTTTGGGGGTGGGCGAGATAGCAAGGGATTTTGCAACAAGAACTGCTAATAATTGTCTAGTGCTTTCTGACTTGTGAAGAATCCTCACCTCCATCTGACACTCCCGAGCCCCCAGTAGAACCAACATGGCAGTCCTGGTGTGTGGTACCCTCATTCTAGAGACCAGAAACTGAGTCTTTGGAATGCTGGCTGCTGACATCAGAATGCAATTTTCAGTCTTTGTCCCTAAATCCCATGCCTTTCCCACCCACTTCTGTTGCATCAGGGGCGGCGGGGCTGCGTCCCCGGCACCCGGCCGCCCACATGGCTCTAGCTTATGCCCGAAATAATTACACAGAAACTGTATTCATTTAAACACTGCCTGGCCCGTTATCTGTAGCCTCTTATTGGCTAGCTCTTACATATCGATCTAACCCATTTCTAATATTCTGTAACACCATGAAGTGCGCTTACCAGGGAGGATCTTAACCTGCGTCTGGCTGGAATGGGAGCATCATGGCGACTCTTTGACTCAGCTTCTTTCTCCCCCAATCCTATTCTGTTTACTCCACCCATCTAAGGGTTGGCCTATCAAATGGGCCTAGGCAGTTTCTTTATTAGTTAACCAATGAAAGCAACAGATAAGATACAAGACCCACCTCCATCATTTCCCCTTTTTCTGTTTAAACAAAAAAGAAAGGCTTTAACTTTAACAGTAAAATTACATATAACAAAACAGTTATCAAGTAAGAATTACAGTTACAATATTTATATCTATTTTATCTCTTATCATAACTAAGGAAAACTATAACTATCTATCCATTCTTCAACTCCATCAAAGACTCCAGAAGGATATAATAATACCTAAGTAAACAGGAAGTCCAAAATTCTAGAAATGACAGAGACATCTCGCTGCCTGGACAGTCACCCAAAGTTCCTCTGTACCGTTGGGGCATCCATCTTCGGCCTACAGGCCCATAGTATCCAGCAGACATTTTCATCAAGCAGGAAATTCCAAAGACAGTTTAGTCACTTTCTGTTGTGTCCTGCAGAATGTCTTATAGACTCTTTCATGAATCAGGAACCCCGAAAGATCATCTCACCTTTAGGCAAGTTCAGCAGTCCTCTCTCTGTGGGTTCTCTGTGTCCAGTTTATGCAACAGTCCAGGCAAGAGCAGTTTCTTGCCCAAATGACTATCAAACTCCATAAGGATCCTCTTCGATGCCCATCTTCCTCTTGAAGTAGCTGGTGCTGCCAGGAGCAGACATGTCTCATTGTCGTAAAAAGTCCTAAGTTATTAAAATATTTTAAATGCCATATTCTGCAGCCTTTGAGAGATATGAAGAATGCCTATCTTACTGAAATATATCTCTATATATCTAGAAAATCTAAGTAACATGACTACAAGCTTGACTATTATCCATTAACAACCTGTATTTTCTAATTATACATTACATTTTAAAATGAACTACACAATCACAATACCTTAATCAAGATCAGAAATACATATACATATAACAAAATTGACCTTATAATCCATACCAATGCAAATTATTCATATCTATATCATATCCCCCTTTAAATGTAAAAGCATATTTATAAACAATATTTGGGAACATGGGCGCAGTTTTTTCTCTCCAAACTGCTTCCTGCTGAATGGGGGCGCTGTTAATCATATCTTTCATGGGGTAACCTGTGTGCCAGGTTCATCTCAGTTGGCAGTTGAGTGAAGTAAATTTTTTGAAGATGTTCACAGCAACCTTTCAGGAGGGCGAGGTCTATCATACCAAATTGGAATAGATGCAATCCAGAGGGTCACAGTCTCTGTGAAAACAAAAGGAGACCCTTTCCAAAGCATCATGTCCTTAGACCCAAATTCTGAAGTCATAATACCCTCATGAAATTTATTTTGGTTTAGCTTGGCAGCCCATGTAATGAAATGTCTCTCTGTACTTAGCTCCTTCACAATCAAAAAATTTAAAGAAAACATAATAATACAAAGAATCCAGACTCTCTGTGAATTTTCCATTTTTACGTGGCTTATTTTTCTTTATTTCTTTTAATCTATAACTATCTGTAGTCTGTCTCTTTAAAGGCTTTACCCTTTTTTTATTGGCATTAACTTTATTCTATTTTTTTTTTCTCTCTCAAGCCTGCATACATTCATCCAACATTGTGGTCTTTTATGTCTGAATCTGTTTTATTGTGAATCTGTAACATTTTTTCAATATCCAGGAGCATTTCTTAAAATGTTAAGCAGTTCTTAAAAACTTAAGTTGCACCATGTACAAGTAATACGGTACTGCCTGTATCCTGCCCAGTCTAAAGTTTAACTGTGCTGTTATCAGAGTAATTACGGTAGGTCCTGCTGGAGACTTGCTCAGTTCAGCAAGGTGGAGCTGAGCCGCTCCTGCCTCAGAGCCATATGGTGCCCCTGAGCCATACACAGTTCCAGGCACAGAGCACAGAATCTCTTTTCATCCAAGTTACAGCAAAATCTGACACACAGAGGAATGCGCAGTCTGAAAACACGTCTCTGTAACGTGGCAGGAATCCGCCATGCTCTTCCGCCTGCCTAAGCCTGATTCTGCCCAGGTGCAGGCGGCGGAGCCATCTGTATGGTCTCAGAGCATTCTCCTTCCGATCCCAAGCGGGAACATAAACATCCAGTCCCATAAAAGCCTTGAAATGCTTTAAAGCCAGAGTTTGCCCAACAAACAGCAAAAATATGTGTTAAACTCTCTCTCCCTTATTTTTAAGCCTTTTCAGGTTTTTAAGTGGATTTAGCCCCACGTTGGGCGCCAATCTGTTGCATCAGGGGCGGCGGGGCTGCGTCCCCGGCACCCGGCCGCCCACATGGCTCTAGCTTATGCCCGAAATAATTACACAGAAACTGTATTCATTTAAACACTGCCTGGCCCGTTATCTGTAGCCTCTTATTGGCTAGCTCTTACATATCGATCTAACCCATTTCTAATATTCTGTAACACCATGAGGTGCGCTTACCAGGGAGGATCTTAACCTGCGTCTGGCTGGAATGGGAGCATCATGGCGACTCTTTGACTCAGCTTCTTTCTCCCCCAATCCTATTCTGTTTACTCCACCCATCTAAGGGTTGGCCTATCAAATGGGCCTAGGCAGTTTCTTTATTAGTTAACCAATGAAAGCAACAGATAAGATACAAGACCCACCTCCATCACACTTCACTTCTCATTCTAGAGTGGTCTCCATGCAGCCACATAGACGGCTTTCAACCCCTTGAGACAAGATGGAGTCCATAAAATCAACTTTCAAGGTTTTAACATGGTTTAAAATTAAGTTCATTTGTTGCCCTCAACCTCCACAGCCTGTTACAATAACCTTGGGCTGTTTAAAAAATAAGTGTCTGATGAAACCTCAAAGTGAGGAATTGAGAGGGGCGGTACCCCCTTTGCGGGGTTAGGCCGTTTTCTCTGATGAATGCTATTGATGGTTTTGTTCTCTGTTCTGTGATTCATTGTTTCTTTTTGTCTGTGGCTTAACCAGTAGCTCACATTTGCCCGCGGAAGTCTCCTGCTCCCTTTCTAGAAGTCTCTGTGTTTCTGCTCATCTTGCTCCTTCAGCTTTTGTCCCCCCATTTCCCTGCCCTCCTAATTTCCGATATTCACGTCCCTCCTCTCCACCCTCATGAGCTGCTTCGCCATCCTAAGACCCAAATGGGCGCCTCTCTCCCATTATGGGTGCCTTCTCCCCCTTCCCGTTCACAGCCCTTTTATAAACAATCTCTCACTGACAGGAGGGTTTATCTAATCCTTGAACCAAAGACTTGTATAGGGTGTCTCCATTGTTCAGATCTATCTTCAGCAGCCTTTCTCCCATGGGAAGCTGTGGGAACGTCAAGGGAGCAAGGTGTGTTCTGTTTCCCAGAATCCCATTCATCTGCAGCTTCAGCTCAGTGCCGTGGCTTCAACAGAGCGTGGAGCATGTCTCTCAGTGTGAGCTCCACGGCACGAAGGAGTTGCGAACAGTCTGCACAGGTCTCCTGTCTGAAAACACCATGGGATATGGATTCCTGTGTCAAGGGACCTGGCATAATTGGGATGTCAGGGAAGATAGATTTTTGGTGGTCCCTTTATCCCGTATAAAATCTTGTCAAGTTGGAACTGATGCGGGGAAAAGAAGGTTCACTGGTTATCCCAGGTAGATAGGCGCGGCACACAGCCCTTGACTCTGCTTTGCCCTAACGTGTGCCGTTTGCTTGCAGGAGCTCGCGTAAATGCCAAGGACAACATGTGGTTGACCCCTCTGCACCGCGCTGTCGCCTCCAGAAGTGAAGTGAGTGATCCTCTCATTTAGTCTAACACCTAATACCATCTGCAGAAAGAGAATTCTTTCCGTAGAGGACCCTCAAGGGTTGATAAAGTGGAAGAGAGTTACCCACGTGGGCGGGGCAGCTCTTCGCGTGTCTTGCTCATGTCGGACACGGAGAAGTAGGAGCGTCTTAGGGTTTTTATTGCTGCAACGAAACACCGCGACCAAAAAGCAAGGTGGGGAGGTTATTTGGCTTACATTTCCATATTGCTGTTTCTCACTGAAGGAAGTCAGAATGGGAACCCAAGCAGGGTAGGGTCCTGGAGGCAGGAGCTGCTGCAGAGGCCACGGAGGGGAGCTGCTTAGACCGGTAAGGCTTGTTTCTCTCGGTTTGTGCAGCCTGCTTTCTTATAGAAGCCAGGACCTCTAGCCCAGGGATGGCCCCACCCACAATGAGCTGGCCCCTCCCCTTGATCACTAATTGAGAAAAAGCCTTTCAGTTGGATCTCCTGGAGGCATTTCCTCAACTGAGGCTCCTTCCTCTCTGTTGACTCTGGCTTGTGTCAAGCTGACACACAAAACCAGCCAGTACTACGAGGCATCTTGGTCATCCAAGTTGGGTATAGCATGAACCTTGATTACAGTACAATTTCAGCCTGGAATGGAAGGAACACAGAAAACAGATCTGCACAATGCCAGAGCGGGGTTGGGGGAGCGAGCGAGCAAGCTTGCTGGAGCCTGGCACCTCACCTCTGGGAGATGTCAGCCGATGTAGTCCTTAAAGGATAAGCAGGGCCCAGCAGGCCAGGAGAAGGAGGAGGGAGGGCCCATGCAGAGGATCCGCATGTGAGAGGAGATGAGGCAGGGGCATGCACCCGAGTCAGGCGGAGGCTCCTGGAGCAGAGGGAGTAGCGCAGAGTTGGTCAGATCCCTGGGCTGCCAGAGAAACTAACATCCATCGAGCAGTTGGCAGGGGTCTCAGCAGACTGTTCCTCAGAGAGACCAGCATGTCTGCAGGGTGAAGAGGGTTCTGCGTGCAGGAGTTCAGGTGGGCTGGCTGACAAGAGGCCAAGAGAAATAGGAGAAGGGCTGAGGTGAGGCAGGGGAGGAACCAATCATTTCCGAGATAGTTCGAGGCAAACTTGACAGAATTTTGGCACCGTAGGAGAACGAGGTGGGGGGGAAAGCTGGCAGGTGAATGGTGAGTGATGGCCTTGGCTGAGCAGGTGCAGGTGGGGTGGGATGGGGGGTTGGAGCTGGAGTCCTGAAAGCCTGCTTGCTCTTTTTAGGATACAGTCTGGGGAAATACTTCCCCTGGAATGTAAGCTCCACAGGGGCAGGAAGCTTCTTTACTTACCTATTTTCTTCTGCGATGGATCCCAAACCTAAAATGTTCTAGAAATAGATTGAGGGTGGTGCTCAAACACTCGTTTGTTGTCGCATGCCGGAAACACGTGCCGATAGCAAATGCGTTATCGTTATTTCTATAAGCCTGGACCTCAGGGATAACGAGGAGGATCGTGGAAACCATGGAAAATGGATCAGCTGGTTCACGGAGAAGCTAATGCCGAGAAAGGGAAGGCCATTGTAGGAGCAGGGCTGGGAGGGCACCCAGCGAATATCAGACTGGCCAGAGAGGACACAGGAGTCTCCCCTCAAAGGCACTGAGCAATGTCCAGTGGAGCTGCCCTTCCAGCTCTGGAGGAGGTGGCGTTCTCCAGGGACGCTGAGGAGCAAGGCGGTGAGCCTGCTCATGGGGCGGCATTATGCCTGCCTTGCTGTTTCTCTTTGGCGAATTCCAGAATATACTCAGCTTGTGGCAGCTTAGGACTTGCTGTCTTCCTTGTCGTTCTGGGTGTATGGAGTTGTTTTAAAGGGGGTTGGCTGTATTCTCTTTCCTAATAGCCAGCATGAAGGGAGGGGCATAAAGAATCCTGGATACTTCGTCCTGGTACCGGAGGCTTGCTTGATAGCTCCGTGTTCCATTTCCGTACCTGGGAGAAGCAGGCACAGTGCCTGGTCGAGGAAGGACACTGGCCTCGGGAGATCAACGTCTTCGCAGGGGAGTCCTCCATAGGCTAAATTTTAAGATGACTTACTTAATCCTTAGTAAATTTATTGTCTTTTGAGATATATGTATACATAGTCTTTTGTCCCTTACCTAGAATGAAGTCTCTTTAGTTAAACGAATTTAGACACTGTCTCTGTATCATGTGCTGTGTATGTTGATGGGGTTACAAAGGAAATATCATCTGTGGTCCCCAGCTTTAGGGGAGAGAGGGACACACAACGCATGGTTTCAGTACCCTGTGACCTTGTTATGTAATCGCCCTGGCGAAAGCTTCGATCCTCCAAACACCCGTTTGCCAACCAGCCTCCCCCCCCCCCCCAGCACTGCCACCATGTGTCTCGATGTGTTTGAGCCCAGTCTGACCAATGATGATGGGTCGTTCAGTTCTTAAACTTCTGTGTTGATGAATGGCACTTGGTCCTTCCTCAACCAACTAGCAAGGTTTTCTGGGTAAAGAGAAAAAAATTGCCCGAGGATGACTCTCGCTGGGGCTTGGGGGTGGACGAAATGTAAACTCACGAAAGACAATGACTTTATGGCATCCGCCACAGCCGGCAGAGTTTCTAGTAAAAACTTGAATCTCTGAGTCTCCTGGTGCCACGGAAATCCTAAATTCAGGCTCATTTTTCCTTTTGAATTTGGCCCTCTTGCTATTCTTTTTTGCCTCCCCTTACTAATTGTTGGGGGGAGGGGAGTGGGCCTAAGGGGAAATGACCGGGGGTGCTTGGTTTGGTTTTTAGTACTGTTAGCATTTGCTAATGAGGATGTGAGTTTCAGTATGAAGTAACACATGCATCCGTTTCTCAGACTGAGATGGTTCGCGAGTGTGTAATAAAAGCAAGTTCTTCACTGAAAAGCTTCTAACCTCTGTAGCAGCCCCAGTGTCATGGCCTGGCGTATCTGGGTATCCCAGGAGCAAAACAATTCAAAACCAAAGAACATTGTCTCTGTGTCTGCTCCCTAATGCGCCAGTGGCCACACTTTTTTTAAAAAAAATTTATTTATTTATTTTTTGCTAGCTTTTCCCAAGAAATGAAGAGACTTTAACTTAAATATTGGGGAGATTCACTTTGTAACAGTGGTCGAACACTGGGGAGATACACTTTGTAACAGTAGCCAAACATTGGGGAGATACACTTTGTAACAGTGGCCAAACATTGGGGAGATACACTTTGTAACAGTAATATACTTTGTAACAGTGTCGGAACACTGGGGAGATTCACTTTGTAACAGTGGCCAAGAGAACTAAGCAAGACTTGAGGCTTCCGGAGAGAATATTCTGAAAGCTGCCAATGATTCCATCTGGTTTCTCCTGCCCAGTGTGTTCCTCTTGATTTTTTTGCTTTGTTTTCTGGGCTAGAGAGCCTGCGAAGAACAGAATTAAATGTGTGCAAGCCTGGAGTTGAACATGGAAGAACGCAGCGTGTTTGTTTGCTGAGGCCCACCCGGCAGAAGGCACTGCCAGCCATGCTGTGGGGTCTTTCAGCAAACGCACAGCGTGGCCTCTGAGGTTGGGATGTTTGTGGCCTGAGATGACCTGGGTATGAATGTGCCTGCATCTCACAGTTTCTCCTGCTGTGCTGAGCTGAGCGGCCCTAAAGGGGCATTGCTGAACTTCTCTCTTCTAGAGACTATGTTTGGGTTAGAAAAGTTAAAATTGTTCATATCTTGTCTTTGGGGTGTTAGATTGAGGACGTTCTGCTTTTCCTTTTTCTTTTTCTTTTTTTTAAAGATCTATTTATTTATTACGTATACAGTGTGCTCTGCCTGCAGGCCAGAAGAGGGCACCAGATCCCATTATGAATGGTTGTGAGCCACCATGTGGTTGCTGGGGATTGAACTCAGGACCTCTGGAAGAGCAGCCAGTGCTCTTAACCTCTGAGTCATCTCTCCAGCCTGTGTTTTTCTAACTGTTGCCATTCTGAGAATTTATTGTGCATTTACTGTGTGCTAAAGACCTTCTGAGCATAAATCTACTTTAATCTCTGAGCCTCTGACATTGTGGTATTGGCCGTACACACTGAGGAAGTTAAGTCTGGAACAAAGGGTGTCACAGCCAATATGCGGAGAAGAGTGTGGCCTGGACACTCCTTGCTGATACACCCGGCTCTGCTGCCTCCCTCCGATTATATAAACACTCCTGGATACTGTTTCAACCAGCCAACATCTGGCTTTGCCTTTCTGCAGGAAAAGTCTGCCTTTGGGAATAAAATTCTCTAGGGTTTGAATGCTTTGTACTCTACTTCCTGGAATGTAGGTGGGTTATACTCAGATTTAGTGAGGATCATTGAGTCTTCAGGGGTGCTTGCTAAAAGATATTGTTCTAGAATTCTCCCCAGTGGCCCTGCTGGAGCTGGTGGTTGGGCCTAGAAATCTTCATCTTATAAAGAAAATTCTGATGCATGCCTCACTACGAGCCCAAGACTGGATACTGGGAATACTTTTAAAGAAGCTTACATACTGTTTTAAGTTAGTTATTTGATAACTTTATATACTCTTCCCCCACCTTTATAAAAACCCTTCCTCCCACCTTTATGAACCCTGGCTTCTCTCTCCCTGTCCATTTTTTTTTCATATTCATTGCTTCCGGTCTTCCTTTGTGACCCATCTAGTTTAACGAGGGTCCTCTGTGTAACCGTTGACTCGGAACTTTTCCATTGGAGCTTAGTGGAGTGGCATCGGGCACACAACTGAAGGCAATGGCCCCCTCTTTCCCTCCATCTATTAGCTGAAAATAGCTCAGCAGTGAGCTGTCCGTGTCGGGGTCATGTCTGGGCCCATTCTGGGGCAGATCCAGCATAGCCATTCACAGCTGTTGAGGGTCTTTGATCGCAATGACTGTATATTATTCAGATGGAAGTTTGCCATCTGTCTTCTGGCCCTTTGGTCCTTTCCACCCCATCTTCTGGGGTGTCTCTTGAGCTTTGGAGGGGATGCTATGATATCTTGTTTAGGGCTGATCCCTCAACCCTCATTATTTTCATCCCCTTCTGCAGCCACGAGTCTCTGTATTTACTGACACTCACTGGCTTCTCTGGTTAATGCAGAGAGTGGTGATTGTCAGTGGACATAAATCTATGTTTTAAAGGTGGTCCCACACTTTGTTGATTTAAACAATAGAATTGAATCCCCCTCTAGGGCCTGTGACCTACTACTACCACGGGCTTTTGGGTGGTGTTTATAGCAGTTAGTATGGAAGTGAAGAGAGGACCTCAAATCCAGTCAGGGAGATGTTGGTTGCCTCCATAATGGCCATGCCACTACTGCGCACGTGGGCACATCTTGCCTGACAGGTTGGTATCATAGTCTTTAGGACTCCCTGCACAGCTCCCACCAGCACTGTGAAAACTAGCCAGCAGGGAGATTGCCAGCTCACTATGAATACTTCTGTGCTTGTCTTTCCTGAGTTTCAAAGACGAGGTTTTGTGAATAGCCCCCCTAGAATACTCTCCTATCTCCAAGTCTCCAGTGAACACCTTTGTACTCGAGTTTAAAGAATAGCTATATGCTAATAATAATTATAACAATAGGGAGTGTTTTAAGCTTGGTAATGGATACTTCTAGAAGGATAATCCCACTAATTGAGCAAATTGTCTGAGCAGCAATATGGTGACAGAACATGAAATTGCTGTAATCACTGTGGGATAAAGGCCCTGATGGATTACAGGAATATGATATAAGTCTTCAGGATTCCCGAGTGGCCTCAGGAGCATGTGCCTACAGCGCAGCAATGGCTCGGCCACTATGTTCCAGCTCTTGTTGACAGACCTCGCTCATGATCACATTCCTGTGTTTATGCTACCGAAGCTCCCGAATGTGCAGTGTGTGCAAGGCCCCAGCTACACTCTGCAGAGGATATAGAGATGGTCGAAGACCAGAGCCTGATCTCAGGCAGCTTGCAATCCATCGAGTTCGGCGTTGCTTGCACCCGCAGGAAGTATTTCTGATTTTAAACCTCACTTGTCCCCAGTGACTTGAGGAGAGTCTGAGTACGGCGCATATTTGAGAGTAACGTGAGCTTTCAGAAACCTTGGGGGAAATCGAATAGCTTCATACTCAGGTGTGGCGGCTTGTGCTGTAATTGTAGCGCTTGGGAATCCAAGCCCAGAGAGCCATAGCTCAATAAACAAGACAAACAAATAAAAAGAAAAGGAAACAACAGTAAGCTCCTGAAAGAACAATGGAATGCCTGTTAGATTGAATAATAAGTTAATAATTTTATCTCATTTTTGGTTTAGTTGCCTCTTATATTTTGCAAAAGTTCCAGGTGTTACGCACTGGAAACAATACTAAAAATTTTTCTTTGAGGCTGGCTGCCATGATGGTCTCGAATTTGGGATGGTTTTTCTCTTGCTTCTAAGAACTGTCCTCTTTCGCTCCAGTTTCTGCATCCTGAGAAGACCTTATATGTAGGACCCACTTATCAGGCGCTTGCCAGTGACTCCGCGGACTGTTTCTGTTGTAGGAGGCGGTGCAGGTATTGATCAAACATTCGGCCGACGTCAACGCGAGGGACAAGAACTGGCAGACCCCCCTCCACGTGGCGGCAGCCAATAAGGCTGTCAAGTGTGCCGAGGTGATCATCCCGCTGCTGAGCAGTGTTAATGTCTCTGACCGAGGCGGGCGCACGGCCCTGCACCACGCAGCTCTGAACGGGCACATGGAGGTGAGTGTTCTCCTTACTGGGAGCTGGGGCACACTACTCAGACCCTGTTAGCCACAGGTGGAGCCATTGTGATTGCTGAGACTTTACGTGAGTATCAGTGTAATAGAGGACTGTCACTTAGGCAGTTCAATCCATCCTCAAATTCAAGGAATTTAAAAGTAGATTATCATATCAGTCTCCTCTTTGACACATGTGGCAGGGCCTGCTGTGACATCATCTTTCTTGTCTGAATCCCTGACTTGCTCTTAGGGTTGATGCTAACTTGGTTTAGACTACACGCAGGCAGCAAGGAGCTCTCGTGGTTGCAGAGGGAACACTTGGTCTCACTGTTTCTTTTATCTTTCAGATGGTCAGTTTGCTCCTGGCCAAAGGTGCAAACATCAATGCATTTGACAAGAAGGACCGGCGTGCTCTCCACTGGGCAGCGTACATGGGTGAGGAGTCTGTGTTAAAAACAACGTGCAGGGGTCTCTACTACCTCAGTGGTAGGGCAAGTAGCTGGGTTTGATCCCCAACATATCACACAACAACTAACAGCCTCAGGCAGATGTCCTGAACTACAGACACCACAGGCCCTTGTTGACTATGTACGCGTCCTGGGAGAAGTCTGACTTAGGGGTTGGATTCCACTTGAACGAAGATTTGGCCCGATTTCCTGGCATCTGTAAAGGGCTCCAGTTGGCTAGCTGCCTTGTCGGAGGCTTATTTATCCCCCAAAGAGAGGGAGGATGAGTCACGGTCTGGACCTCTCGGAAGATCCTTCACTCTAGAGTAGAAAGCAGCACACTTCGCGTGTATGCTCGCTTGTTATAACATCAAGTCAAGTGTTCAGGAAAGAAAGACTGGTTTACCGCGTGAGGACACCGTGCTCTTTGCCTCTGCACATCTAAGTATTTTTGAAAGAAACAACAGGAAGGAAGAAAAGAAAGGAAAGTTTCCTGGCTCCTTTGTAGGTAGATGTGGTGGAGTCCCCTTAGATTGGGCTTCTGCTATGCCGGGCTCAATGCGGAGGCCCACAGGCCTCTTTAGGCCACTCCCCTCTGCTGGAGATGAAGAATTAGGGTGTATCTCTGTTTCCATCCTTTTCTCTTTTCTTTTTATCAAAACACTACTTGAATCTTAATAACAAAATATATAACATGGACATAAAATATAAATGCATAGAAATGAAACAGATTAGTAAGTATACCAGTGTCATAGAACAGTATTTAGTTTTTAATGGCTGTGAACCAGTATGTGGTTGCTGGGAATTGAACTCAAGGCCTCTGGAAGAGTAGCCAGTGCTCTTAACCGCTGAGCCATCTCTCCAGCTCCTTGTCCTTTTCTTTTGGTGGCTGTAAAGACCTTGGACAAGGGATAGCCCTCTCAGTTTATTCTCAAGACAGACAATGAATAATGAAGATCCTTCTGTACGGGTCTGCTTGCAGGAGAGCCTGCGATTAGAAGAGAAAACAGGGTTTCATCAGATGAGTTGCACACAGCTGAGACCCACCCAGGGGGTACTGTTTGGGTAAATCCCAGAGGATCCACACAAGGGGGCAGAGTAGGGAGCATAGCAACGGTGTCCATGCGTGTCTATAAACAACAGGGGCTATGACGTGCTAAGGGGAGACACATCAGAGAGAATACAGACACACAGCCTCTTCTGGATGTACGTATAGAATACGATAATATGTATGATGTTTCTCCCATTGCTGTGGAAACCGCTACACAGTGAAGGGAGATTTGGAAAATAAATACTGAAATATTAGATGGTAACATTTCAGTGGCTGACTTCTTTTTTCGAGCATTTTTGCCTGTTTGAGTCCCGTTTGACAAGCAGACATGTCTTTTATCATTTCAAAAATTGCTGGGCGGTGGTGGTGGCGCATGCCTTTAATCCCAGCACTCAGGAGGCAGAGGCAGGCGGATCTCTGTGAGTTCGAGGCCAGCCTGGTCTACAAGAGCTAGTTCCAGGACAGGCTCCAAAGCTACAGAGAGACCGTGTCTTGGAGGAAAAAAAATCCCAAAATCATTTCCAAATTTAACATTATTTGTGTGTGTGTGTGTGGGGGGGGGGAGAAGAGTGGATTGGGGTAAGAATAAAGCAAATCACACCTCTACAGATTTCTGAATGAGTTCTTAGACTTACAGACCCCAGGAATCCTAAAAGCTTGTAAGAATTAACTCTTTGCACATCAAAAGACCTCGAACGGCTCCTCCTAGCTGTCTAGTGCTGGAGTTACAGGTGTGTGTCGCTATGCCTTTCTTTCTTAAGGAACACAGACCACTGAGTTGGCTAAAAGCAATCAGACGTTTAGATGAAATGTACACCGAGCTAGTCAAGGAATCCGGGGGCTTCAGGCTTACGCCTTGTTGACAAATGGTTATCATATTTTGGTGACTTGAAAAAGGATACAATCAGGAAAGCGTAAAAGTAGGTGGCAATTCTTAGGAGCTAATGGCATAAAATTTGGGGCAAGTAGCTTGAGATAGCACCGCCAGCCACTGAAAATATTTTGTTCTATATACAAGTTTTTGTAGATAAGCAAGCGACTTTTGATAAAGCAAGCTCATACCCCCCCCCCCCACCCACACCTACCCCCACCCCCTCTCTTACAAAGTTTGGGCCCCCGCAGTCAGTATTTGTCTCCCGCCCTTCAGTTAGCCGCAGTGTTCGTGACAATGAACTTAAACTCGGAATGATCTTCAATTATAAAATAAAGGCCAAACTCATTTATCATAGTGAATTAGGGAACAGAGTTCAAACTCCCACAGCAGTTGAGATCAGGAGGGTTTTCTATTTACTGAATAATTTATGGGAGTTATTTTACATGGAAATGTAAGAAATGGCCTTTTTATGGGTTAAAACCCAACACAGCAATGGCAGTTTCAGATCTGACTGTAATCTGGGAGTATTCTGATTTTTTTTCTTTATTTAGTTTCTAACCTGAATTGTTGCTGTTGGGCTTTCCAGGCGAGGAGTGGGAATGGTTTTCATTTTAACACCCCCTTTGTTACCGTTTCTGTTTTGAGGCAGGGGCTTGCTAGGCCATCTAGGCTGTCTTTGAACCTGTAACTCGCTTCCCTCAGTCTCCCAGCTGCTGGGATTACACACTCAGCTGCAGGACAACTTTAAAAAGGCTGCAGTACTCATGTGTCCTTGCTCTCGGGTTCTTGTTGTCATGGTGAACAACCACCACCTTTGCCTCATCCCATTCAAGCCTTACTGAACCATCCCTTTCCTTCCCGTGGGATGTACAATAATGGCTGGCACAGAGGGGGTACCCAGTAAATGCTCATTGACTATTTTCCATGAGGCGGGTTGGATCGAGAAAACACTGGCAGTAAAGGAAGCTCTTAACGATCTTTGGGGGCACAGCGAGTTGACAAATTGCCTTCTAAAGGTTACCGATGTTTTCGCTGCTGTGTTTGTCCAGGTCACCTGGACGTAGTGGCGCTGCTGATAAACCACGGAGCCGAAGTCACCTGCAAGGACAAGAAGGGCTACACCCCTCTGCACGCCGCAGCCTCGAATGGGCAGATCAACGTGGTGAAACACCTCCTGAACCTGGGGGTGGAGGTAAGCCCCCCACGGCTGTGCCGCTGATCGGCTCCCGCCTTTCTTCACGTTCTTCTCTCCGGAACGAAATTCTGTTTGCATTTTATTCAAGTGGAGGAAAACATATTTTTTTTCCTGTATTCCCTTTTATGTAGGCTGATAAATTATAATAGGGGCATTGATTAAGTAGCAGGAACTCAGACTGTATACACAGAGATATATAAACCTTTGCTCTGCAGGGGGAGCAGCTGGTGAGATGGGCTAACATGGCTAACACACCTCTGTTTTGCACGAGGTGTCAGGTGCCAGAATGAAAACAGAATTGATTCTGAGCCTGACTGGAGGGCACAGTGTCCACAAGCTACCTCTCCTGTTAACCCCGTCCCCTGAGCCCATGACTTTGGGGTTTGTTCTTTTCTTTTCTGTCATTTTGAAAGTGTCTTTGCCTTCCGTCTTATTTGTCCTTCTCTAGCTGAGAAAACCCACTCCACGGGCATTTGAACCTCTAATACCCTCATGAGTCTTTTTTTTTTTTTTTGCCATATTCAACTTTTCCTGTCTCTTCTGGGGCGGGGTTTGGGGAGGGGAGACAGGCGTTCTCGGGATACCCGCTGGGGAGCAAGTAAGCTCTGAATAATCACCCCAATGGGTGGGCATTTCCTTTCTCCCGCCAGAGCCGCCTCCGCCGTTAAGCCCTTTGTGACCAACGGAGTAAATTGGCTCCGGTGATTTTAACTGCCCCTGTGTTGGATGCTTTGCAGATCGACGAAGTCAACGTCTATGGAAACACAGCTCTGCACATTGCCTGCTACAACGGCCAGGACGCTGTGGTTAACGAGCTCATCGACTATGGTGCTAACGTGAACCAGCCCAACAACAGCGGTTTCACCCCTCTGCACTTCGCGGCTGCGTCCACTCACGGCGCTCTGTGCCTGGAGCTGTTGGTAAACAACGGGGCCGACGTGAACATTCAGGTATGGCGGCGCTCGGTCTCCCCGCCTCAAACATCTCTGCGCCGAGCGAGCCTCTGGGCGGCAGTAATCGTTGTCTGCTATGCTGTCCTTTGAATTGGAAGCACTTTGATTCCCAGACTTATCCTGGATTGAGATGCTCTGGAAATTGCTAGGTTGCCTCTCGGGTATGATGGTACCAGCATGTAGGCAACAAGGCTCCAATCCCCTCTCCTTTGTGGGTTCATGGATGCTCAGGTGAACGTTGGGTCTGAAAGGTGCTAGCCCAGCCCATAGTTTAACACAGACAGCCATAGTTAACTGGTCGGGCAGAGCTGCTGAGAACACAGAGGAATGGCTAACTCATGATTGTTCCCAAGCCCAGCATGGCTTTCCGATGCTTTTCTCCAGCAAGCTGTAAGCAGTGACTCCAGCGATGGACCGTTGACCCTGTTGCTGTGGGCATCCCTTCAGCCACTGAGTCAACTAAGGACCGCCCTCCTCCTTATTTGACAGTGAGGGAGAGCTTGAGGATGAGCTGTGATCTTGGGCCATTACAGGTTCACAATCCAGGAGCTAAGACACACACAGAGAGTTAGGAGGCCAGAGAGGATGTGGCTAGTGCCAAGAGAACAGAGAGATAAAGCTTTGGGAAGTAGATGATGCACCTGTTAGCTTCTTTCTTGTGTGGGGATTAAAAAAAACACCTTGAGCTTGTTTTTGAGCTGAGAAGATTATAAATTGGGAAGACCCACAGAAATAATTTGAGAGAGGACATTGCCGACAGAGAATGCTGTGAACAAGGGAGGGAGGAGCCGTGAGCTGGTAATTTATCACCTCACCATGGTGACTGATGGGGGAAGGCCTATGCATTTGTGCTTTTAACGTTGTTCGCCATCGGGGTTGTACTGAAACACCCTTGTCCCGTAGTAGAATATTCTGAGCAGTGCCCTCCGCCGTCCCCTTACTACTAAGCACCATGTATAGAATGTATAGGATATGGGGCCCTGAAACACCAGAAAGCACCCTTACAGCTAAGACAGACGCACAAGAGGTTAAACAATCAACATCTCGAGGACTGTGGGCATCCTCGGGTCTTTCCAAGGAAGGAAGATGAGGAACATTAGAAAAAAAGCATTGTCTTTGCAACCCTGCACTTAATAACTCACAGCCCATGAGTTTTTGTGTGGGGCAGAAGTCAGAGTGTGGTAGTCAGGTGGAGCAGGAAGCACACAGCTGGCCAACGGCCAACATCTCGGGGACGGTGGACATCTGTGGAGCTTTGGAAGGAAGGTGACGGACATTAGATGCAGGCATTGCCTTGGCAACCCTCCACTGAGTTGAGTTACAGGCTGCCTGAGGCTCTCCATCCTCTGAAAATGCCTCCTAGTGCTCTCAGTGTGTCTGATGCCCAGAATCACAGACGGATGTTCCCAACATGCTCTGAGATATTCTTCTATTGACTTAGGAATCCTTCTTGGGTACCTGAGTTTATATCCTGGCACACCCCTGTCCTGGCTTAGCATGATCCCATAGCAACCTTCCTGCCCAGGGATACATGTTACATAGACCACCAATTCCTGGGGCTCTACAATGTACCATACCCTGTCTCTAAGGAGTAGCAACGCCATTTAGGGAGAAGGCCTTGGGGGTGTGGGTGTTGGGAAATGAGCAAACAAGACCTTAGGAATAGAAGAAAATATGAACGTGATGGTCAAGACGATTTATACATTCTGCTTAGTTCAATAACAAGGTTGGATTCCCCCCTGCAAAATCATTAGTGTTTGTCAGAAAGTAATCTTTACTCTTACTAGCTTTCCTTTATAACTCAGGGCTTGACCATACTTAAATGAGTTCCTTGTTTAATGAAGTGAATTCTCAAAATAAAGCTTTCAAAGCCTTAAATCTGATGGGGAAACATACCCAGAAAATTGGGGGAGACTAGGAATGAAGAAAAGTATTTTTCCCCATAAAGGCAAAGCCTTGAACAAATAGGACTGAGGACAATCTCCCGCGTACGTAGGCGATGCCACCCTTGTCCCAGGTTCTGGGGACGGTAGCAACAGTCAGGTGCCAGGGTGAAGATTTTTAGGCAGAACATGAAGGGTAATAGAGTCCTAGTTTCAGCTTGATTGAATTCTAAATTTTAAAGACCAAAGAAAGAGCATTGCCCTTTGGATGTCATTAGTCTTCAGTGTTTTTTATTTTTTTGAAACAATGAGCACCCTTCACATCCATACCGTGTAAGCAAAGCCGCCCCAATGGCAATCATGAGATTCAGGACAGCTGGCGATTGCCTGATCTTATTAGTAGGTGGACAAGGGCCAAAGTCCGCCCAGGTAGATCTGAAACAAGCATCGTCTGCCCCAAACAGCCCATCTTTGCCTTTTACCGTCTGGGGTCCTCTCTCCTTATTTGTCCCTGTACTAGAGACCCAGATACTTCCAAGGAACAGAACGTGGTTACCGTCTTCCACGCAGGGCTGGCTTTGCCATCCCCACACTAGAGACTGCCTGCTTCCGCCTTGGCTCACAGCTGCAATCCATACAGCCTCTCAGTGAGTGATCCTTGGTAGAGCCATTAACCTCCTTTCCAGGCGTGGGAAGGCTCTTACTTCAGTATTGACCAAGGTATTTCCTAAACACTGGAGTATTTATAGCTTCATATACATTTAATTAAATCATAATTATTTGTGTTTTTGTAGTAAACTTAAGAGCAAATGCTGGAACCAAGCCTCTATTTTTTTCTCGATATTTTCTGATTCTGGCTAAAATCATATTATGTGGTTCCTATTATCTTCCCTCTCATCTATGGAAGAAAATTTTAACTGTAGTGTGTTTTTTTTTCAACTAGGATGTAGTTACCATGGTGATTAGCTCTTCCTTTGGCATAGGCTTTGTGTAACTCCGTTCCTCTTTTCAAAGGAATACTTGCAGGATATCATAAAGTTCTTTCTGCCAAAACAAAACAAAAACAAAACAACCCACAGTCTAAAGCATGGTTCTTACCTTTGCATGTACTGTGCAAACTGGAGATGAAGCCCTTGCCCTGTTCAGATTCAGTAGGTGTGAGCTAGTTCGCAGAATTCGTATAACCAATCAGCACCCTGGGTATGGGTGGATCTGGGTCCTCTGAGAGATACTTACTTAGTGCTTATTCAATTAGAGTTTTAAAAGCAAAGCCATTTTTAAGCATAAATGCTTAGTTTTTATCTAAAATTGAAAATTCAAATGTGACATTTCTTTTTTTAACCTCAGACTTGAAGAAACATTTCTACTAATATTTAGAAAAATAAGAGCGATACAAGTTTTAAAAATACCCAAGGGCCAGCAAGCTGATTCAACAAGTAGACACTTCTGCCACAAAGCCTGTTGACCTGAGTTAGAACTTTGGGTACCACATGGTAGAAAATGAGCACTGGCTCCCTCAAGTTATCCTCTGACCTCTGTCTGTGCATGGTAACCTAGGCACATACACATTAAATAAATAAATTAAAACGTAATAAAATTGAAAATCCACACTTGAACGAAGATATGGCCACTCCTCGCCGTAAGTTCAAACCTACCGTAAGTTTAAAATTACTTTAACCAATTCCTTCCCCATACCGAACACCGCAGCTTGGCAACCGTCCACTGCAGCATCTCTGTTGCTTACCTGCATGCTATTGCAATCACACCACAACTTCAGGGTTTCATACTGCGTCTTGTAGCCCAGAAAAGAAGCCGCATTCAAGCTCCGAGGCATAGTTCCTAATAAATCTGAACAGGCCCACATAATCGAGGTTAAGAATGCTCTCTGGAGCTGTTGGGAATTGGGGGAAAGCTGCACACCTGTGCCTCTGAAGATGCCTTTGCCCCAGAATCATGATAGGGTCTTTCAGATGTATTTTCATCTCTTAATTAACTGTGCGGGAGTCTGATCTTTGGTACGATAAACACAGTAGATAAGTTCTGAACATTTTCTATGTTCTGGCTTAGCCTGTTTTAGGACGTTCCGTGATCTATTTTTGTCATAAGTAAGGCGTGCACATCTAGCACACACTGTCTACTGACGCGAGATGGAGGGAATGGTGCAGGGTTTCCCCCTTAGTTTTGAGAGTTGCATCAATTCAGGCAGCTCCGGGTCAAACAGGTCCTTGCAAGTTCGCAGATCACTTATCTTTCTAGAAGGCAAGAAGCACACCAAGATGTCCTTTGTCAGCTGATGACAAGGAAGGAGAAACCATATTTGAATTATCGCTTCCATAAGGGTTTTGAAAATGTGCTGTTAGTTTTTCTTTTTAATTGAAAGAAAAGGAGGCTGGTGAGATGATTTAGCAGTTACAGGCGCTTGAAGTGCCAGCCTGCGACCTGCGCTTGTGCACGCCTGTGACCTGCGTTTGTGCACGCCTGTGACCTGCGTTTGTGCACGCCTGCGACCTGCGTTTGTGCCAGCCTGTGACCTGCGTTTGTGCACGCCTGTGACCTGCGTTTGTGCACGCCTGTGACCTGCGTTTGTGCACGCCTGTGACCTGCATTTGTGCATGCCTGTGACCTGCGTTTGTGCACGCCTGTGACCTTCGTTTGTGCACGCCTGTGTCCTGAGTTTGTGCACGCCTGTGACCTGCGTTTGTGCCAGCCTGTGTCCTGCGTTTGATCCCTGGAACCCACATGTAGCTGGAAGGAGAGAATGCACTCTGTGAAGCTAGCCTCTGGTTTCCATATGTACACTGTCCCTGTCCCCTCTTCCCACCATTGAACACACACACGTACACATACACACACATGTAATAATAGAAATAATAAATAAACATTTTAAAATTTAAGGATAGGATGTTGCACAGTCACTGGGGAGGTCTTATATATTGCATCTTTGTATATATAATATTTTTATCCTTTGTGAATTTCATATATGTATACAGTGTATTTTGATCAGACTTAACTGCTCCCTCCCGAGATCAGATCGCCATCCCCACCATATATGCATGGGGGTGAGGCCATTCACGGGAGCATGGTCAGCCTACCAGGGACAACACCCCTCAATAAGCCAGACTCTTCTTCCGTTAATAGCCATCAGCTATCAACAGCTCCACATGTTGGACCATGTTGAAACGTGGACTGGGCTGATCTTGTGGAGGCAACAGTTACCTGCTGAGTTCTTGAGGGCATCAGTCCTGTTACACCCAGAAGACAGTGTGTCCCAGTCCTCCCAGCCTCTGCCTCATAGGATCTTTATCTTGTTATTTCAGAATTATCTCTTCTTTGTAATTGTTGAAATTTATTTATTTATAATTTATTTATTATGTATACAGTGTTCTGCCTGCAGGCCAGAAGAGGGCACCAGATTCCATTGCAGATAGTGTCATGTGGGTGCTGGGAATTGAACTCAGGTCCTCTGCGAGAGCAGTCAGTGCTCTTAACCGCTGAGCCATCTCTCCAGCCCATGTAGACCACACTTTTTAAAATAAAAAAGTTGAAATTGTGATTCCAAGGTCATTCATTGGAAGTGACTTTCAGAGTGACATCCTAGGCCGACGATGCTGGCTCATAGCTCCTTTGTTTCCCCTTTCTTGTTTTGTAGAGTAAGGACGGCAAAAGCCCCCTGCACATGACGGCTGTCCACGGAAGGTTCACGCGGTCACAGACCCTCATCCAGAACGGTAAGGGGTATTCTTCGATGAGCTTTAACAGTTTGCTCAGACAGTCTGAATTGGATTTAACCGGCTACGTGAAAATGGATGCTGTGTGTGGTTCCTCCAGTAGCGGGGGGATCGTAAGCCGTGTTGTAGTCACTTGATGAGAACACGGTATGAGTGGCTGTGGCCAGAGACGAACAGGTTTAAAATACTGCAATTTTTCCCTTTTCATGAAGCTCAGCCTCCATAACTTGCACTGATAACAGCAGGTCTGAGTTATTTTTACATGGTTGAACCCACTAAGGCTCCCCAAGTTTAAGCTCATTAAACCACCTGGACAAAGGTAGAAAGAAGTGGGGTGACTCGGGTGTAAGCAGGTAAAGTTTGTGGTGAGACCACAGACTTAAGAGAGAGCTGGGAAAGCCATGTAACACAGTAACATGTAGCACGGTAACATGTAATACAGTACCATGTAGCACAGTACCATATAACACAGTAACATGTAGCATGGTAACATGTAATATAGTATCATGTAGCAGTACTGTGTAACACAGTAACATGTAGCACAGTAACATGTAACATGGTAAAATAACATAGTAACATGTAACACAGTAACATGTAGCAAAGTAACACGTGACATAGTAATTTTCCGGATTCTCAGCAACAGTGTACTTGAAGAGCACTGGGCTGTCTTGGAGGCCAAAGTCCCTGAAGTCTTATGACACGTCATAGCTCATGTTAGCCTGAGGGTCACGGTTGGCACCTGTGAGCTGAAGCACAATTAATAAAAACTCAGAGAGAGAAACTGGGGTTCAACCTAAAGGTCAGAAAAGCAAAACAGCCAGTCCCTGGTTCTTACTACTACCTCAGTCCAAAATGTCGATCCTGCTGCCAGCAATC
Source organism: Neodon shergylaensis (assembly GCA_025134845.1). NCBI lineage: Eukaryota > Metazoa > Chordata > Mammalia > Rodentia > Cricetidae > Neodon > Neodon shergylaensis. The sequence continues at coordinate 3,700,562 of JABTXL010000827.1, forward strand.
TCAGAATGAGACTGTGACTGAGCACTGTCTCCTCCCATCTTACATTCCTCTCTAGTGCTGGGGTTAAAGGTGTGCACCAGTGGGATTAAAGGCATGCACTGCCTGGTTTCTATGGCAACTATTGTGGCTACTGGGATTAAAGGTGTGTGTCACCACTGCCTGGTCTGTAAGGCTGACCAGTGGGGCTGTTTTACTCTCTGATCTCAGGCAAGTTTATTTATTAAAATACAAACGAAACGCCACTACAGTGATTGGGCTAACTGTGACAACTTAAGTGATTTTAGCAAGCCTCAGAGACAATCTGAAGACAAGAATAACAAAAAAACAGGTCTGGTCCAGGCATCCAGCTGACATTCCTGGTCAATTTAGTAGACTCAAACTTTCCAATTCTCAAAATTCTAATGTGAGTGACTTTTCTTGCATTTCTTCATTTTGCAGCTGTAAGAATCTTGGGCACAATGGAAAGTTAGTGGCAACTGAGTTATAACTTAGGTACTCAAGTCAAAAAAGCATACACACAGACACAGACACACACACACATATTTATGTGATCTGACATCTGTATAGAAAACCAATCCCTGACGATGCTTAGGAAATAAACCATCCCCAGCGAGGCAGGTTATAACCTGACTGTATAACTATGTTGTGTGAAGTGGAGTGAAGCTGTGTGAAAAAAGAGGCCCGAGCAAGCTCCCAGCGAGTCAGGGAAGGCAGGGTGAAAATCCACCGCGGAACACCCATTATTCTGACCTGTAGTACGAGCCACAGGCGTCCATTTCGGTGGAAATAAATAAAGTCCTGTCCCTTTGAGGTCTCTTCTTAGCCTACTGCAGTTCTCATAAGCTTTTCAGAAAGTTTCTTTCTCCCTCGAAACAGATAAGGTTTAAATTAAAACTATACATTTAGCGTATTCTTTTTTGCATGTGCACTATGTGTTGTATGTTATGTGTGTGGTGCACATATGGGAACATATGTGTGAGCGCCTGGGAACATATGTCAGAAGCCAGAGCACGTGTTTGGTATCATGCTTCTGGCTCTGGCTTAGGCTTTGAGACAGGGTCTCTCACAGAGCAGCGTGGGGTGACCGCTAAGGCGGTCAGCAAGCTCTTGGGTCTGCCCATTTCTCCCTCCCAGTGCTGGGGTTATGTGCATGGATGGCCACGCCCAGTTCTCTATGTGGGCGCTGGGGATTTGAACTGAAGTCCTGTGCTTACACAGCAAAGACTCTTATTCACTGAACCATCTCCTCAGCCCCTTGAATTTTTTTTTTTTGATGTGAGTTTAATCAGTGGATTTTAGTTATAGGAAACAAAAAGTTTTATCTGTCATTAAGGCAATCTTCGGGTAGACACAACACAGGAGAGTTAAAATACTGTGTGTATGAATGTTTTGCCTGCATGTATACATATATGTGTGTGTATGTGTGTGTATATATATGTGTGTGTATTTATATATATGTGTGTGTGTATGTGTGTGTCTACCATGTATGTGCCCGAGGCCCACAGAGACCAGAAGAGGGTACCTGGTTCCCTGGAAGCGGAGTGACAGGTGACTGCGAGCAGACATGTAGCTGCCGGTCCTCTGCAAGAGCAATAAATGTCCTTAGCTACTGAGCCAGCTCTTCAGCCCTGAGAACATATTTTTAAGCCTTATGAGCTGCTTTTTCACTAGTCTGCCCCTCTGCCAGACCACACTTGCCTCCTCCCCCTCCCCCCCCCCCGCTTCTAGTACAGCCCAGCCTCCCTCTCCCACGGTCCTGTGAAGAGAGCACTCCTAGGAGCTGTCGCTGTCTTGATTCCCCATCAGTCAAACTTGGAATCTGCTGCATTTCAAAGCGAGAAAAGAGCTGCGAGTCTCAGCTTCTATGTTTAAGAGCCCTTGGTCTCATAGCTTACCCTGCCATTGACTGGCTGGCATCTAGCTTATGGGAGGGCTGGGCACCTCGGGCCTGAACTGATGAGATGCGGTGGCCGTAATAGAGATTTAGTGCCTGCACTGAGAAAGCTGAGCGTGCATGCAGAGCCAGACTCTCGGCCAGACACCCTGTATGATTCCTTCCCACCATCCCAGGAGGAGCTCGCTCCTCTTCAGAGACAAAGAGAGTGAGGCAGAGCAGTGGTCATGTGTTGGGCTTTCTGAGCAGCTCCTTGAGGAGCAGACACAGCCTAGCATTAGCGAGTAGCCTGCCAGGCACCATCTCCACTTACATCTCCCCAGAACGATGGTGGGATTCAAAACTTGTCTTTTCGACTTGAATCCAGTCCAGTCTAAGAAGCACCGAGATTGGGCTAGAGTTGCCCCTGTCGATGGACAACTTGGCGCTGGCTTTCTGCTTTCATTACATGCCCAAGAACTGTCAGGTCTTCCGTTTGACCTTTCTGGGCCTTAAAAAAATGTTCTTAGGGAGCAGAGGAAGTTCTTTTCTTTCTTCCTGTTTATTCTCTTGCTTTTGGAAAATCTTCTGCTCTGGCCGAGACCCTGATTCCCCAGAGGATGGGTGTCAGTCTCCAGAGCTTGCCCTGACCCACATAAGTGCTCTGTGTTCCAGAGAACACCATCCGAAGAGGACACAGTTGACCATGCACCGGGGAATGGCTTTTGTTTTTTTGTTTGTTCGGTTAGATATTTGGCCTCTGTAGAACATTTTTCTGTTCTCCTCTCCAGCCAGGCTTACTAAATCTACAAGAAAACCTGGTTCCTCCAGCATCCTTCAGCTGTGGGAAGGCAATCCCTAAAGCAAGCAAGTAAAAAAACAAAAACACACACAAAATAAAAACCCACAACTTTTTCTTTTCCAGTTAAAAACCAAAGTGTGCTTGGGCTCAAATGACATTGTTTGTTGTTACAAAGCTACAGCAATAGAAGGATGGGGGCTTGGAGATGACCCTGTGTGCAATCAGAGGCATCCGATCCAGCTGTTGGCACGAGGCAGCTGCCTCAGACACGGTCCAGCGAGTTACAAAGTTCAGAACCGATATTATTGCCTTAGACTCTTCCGGTCCAAGCTCTCTTTATTTTGAAAGCTTCTAAAAGCACGAGCTCATGATGACTCAGTCTGACTTTTGACCTTTGGCTCACAGCGCTTCTGAAGCGCTGTAAGGTGACCACTCTAGTTGGGGCAACAACAAGTTCGTTTCGTGTGAACACTGATTGTCCCTTTGAGCGTGCCGTACGTGCCGTTAAAGTGATGGGTGCTTATTTCACTCACCGATTAGTAGTGATCAGCTTGCCACATCCGACCGGCAACCTTCAGGCAAACGGTAGACATTTGATGTAAACTCTGGGCTTCAATATTTCCAGGTGGAAATGGAAATATATCTGTAGAGTGCTGACAAAATAAGAACCCACTCACCCAGAGGATTTGATTAACAGAAACATGTTTTCAGATGCAAATGCAAAGTCTCTCTGATTTTTCTATTGTTATGATGTTCCCCTAAAATATGTTTTAAATGACAGCAGAAGGGTACACATACAGTAGTTATTCTTAGGCGGCTTTAAACAGGCCTAAAATGACAGCATCCATGGGAGAGATTTTAGATTCAGACTACAGTGCTTTTCTACCCTTGTTGATATTTTTCTCCCTCTCTCTCAACTTTCTCCCCTCAAATTTTGGCATATTTGAGGCTGGAAAACCTAGGCCCAGCATGTCTTCAGAAACCTTTGGTGGCTCTCAGCTGGAAAGGATGTGTGGCTATGTAGGTGTCCGGAACAAATATGTCTCTGAAGTCTATGGATCTCCTGTCCCCTTTCCCTAAACCAGTTCCGTGGTTGACCCCTTCCAGGGAGACCACAGCTCAGGTTGTTAGATACACACACCCCATGGAGGCCAATGGCTGCCAAAAATGCAACCAGGTCATAAAAGTAAATTCATCTAATAGTAACTTCTAAACTCGGGTCATAGTGAGATATTTCTCTACTACCTAAATTATCACAATAAATAGCTTCACCATTTTTATTATTATGAAGTAACTATATACTCATTGCTAACTAAAATGAACTCATTGAAGGACCTCCCTAATCAGAACTTCTGTTGGCAATTTGGTTAACATTTTGAAATTTTCTGTGTATTTACACACAGAAAGATACCGAATTATTATTTTTTATAAGAATGATCATGGTGTATTTGTTTGAATAACTCATTCTTAAAATGAGCGCCATACCGAGGAGACACAGATTTGAGTAAAGATCAGTGTTTGGATTCTGGCGGCTCCTGATTATTTCTCTGCCACGGTCAAAGGTGGCATGGTGCCAGCTGCGCAGGCACAGGCTTGCTGCCGGCAGACTGATTCTTCAAGTGGCGATCTAGACGCTTGAGTCTCCAGAGAGGAAGCTTCTCAAATCTGTGATGAGCACAGTTTTTGAAGCTTTTGCCTCTTCCACAAGGGCCACATACTTTTGGAAATCATTTTATTGCAAAGGTTGTTATCAACTGACATATTCTAACAATATACTGACCCAGTTTTTTTTTTTAAAAATACTACTTCCTGAAAAAAATAAAACCAAAAAACCCCATGGTGTTACATTGATTAGGATGAGTAAAAGCAGGATTCATCGGCTTGTTGGAGTGAAGGGATGTACAGATATCGGGGATTTGATAATGGTTCTATCACAAGACACAGGACCCTGGCCTGGAAGTTCAAGCTCTTCCCAGATTCAGGAAGACTCTAAGGTCATGCTTGAGAACACGTCACAGGACGTCAACTGGCACAGCCTTTCTCAGAAGTCAATTTTCTGCTTCTTGTCCAGAGCTGTAAAAAGATGCAGACTTTTAATCTGGCCGTTCTGTTCCTAACTGCTCCTGGAGGGAAGTACTCTGCAGAGTGAATAGTCTTCGTAAAGATGTTTATTCTTCATTTTTCCTAGTAGCAAAAATCTTGGAAGAGCCTCTAATGTCTATTAACAGGGGACTTGTTAAGTAAATGCTCCAAATTACAGATATTATATAGTCATTTACAATTACAGTAGTGGAAAAAATAATGCATGGAAGTATTTGGAATTAGCATAAAGGGAGAAAGCAAGATACAACTATTTCTACACTGTATGTGCTTAGTCATGGAAAATTCCACATATAATCCATACATGCACACACATACACAAGTGTACACAGTGCACACATGCACATACAAATGCACACACAAATGCACACACAAATGCACACATGCACACACAAGTGCACACATGCACACTCAAATGCACACATGCACACACAAATGCACACACAAATGCATACATGCACACACAAATGCACACATGCACACACAAATGCACACGTGCACACACAAATGCACACACAAATGCATACATGCACACACAAATGCACACATGCACACTCAAATGCACACATGCACACACAAATGCATACATGCACACACAAATGCACACACAAATGCACACACAAATGCATACATGCACACACAAGTGCACACATGCACACACAAGTGCACACATGCACACACAAATGCACACACAAATGCACACACAAGTGCACACATGCACACACAAATGCACACATGCACACACAAATGCATACATGCACACACAAGTGCACACATGCACACTCAAATGCACACATGCACACACAAGTGCACACATGCACACACAAGTGCACACATGCACACACAAGTGCACACATGCACACTCAAATGCACACATGCACACACAAGTGCACACATGCACACACAAGTACACACATGCACACACAAGTGCACACATGCACACATGCACACACAAAAATGGAAGGAAGTGCTCCAGAATACTAATACTATCTTGAATAGTTAGTACATTTATGAATGACTTTTCTTGTATTTGATCACTTCCATCAACAATACATTGTTTAGAACAAGTACATCTTCCTAACTTGATTAAAGCCGTTCATATTTACATTTCTTATTTTGGCAAATACAGATGTTCATGTAGTTTAGGTGTGAGCACTGGATGTTATAATATCAGTATATCTTGTCACAATATGCATATATTAACAAATCAAAATGATTGAAATGAGGTCTTGCTATGTAGCTCAGGCCAGCCTCAAGCTCACTATGTAGCCCAGGATAGCCTTGAACTCACCATCCTTAGTTCTGGGATTGCAGCAGGAGTCACCATGTCCATTAGACTTTACTGTCTACATGAGATCTAAGGCACATACAGTTCAGTGGATCTGAGTGTTTTCTTAAGGTCACGCAACTGTCCTTGCCATGTAACTGTAGGAATGTTCTTATCATCTCTGAATGAACCTCGTTCTCATCAGCAGCCACTATCCTTTTTCCTTCCCAGACCCTGGCAACCATTAGTCTGCTTTGTCCTTATGAACTATTTGAGCCTCTTCTTCCTCAGACTTATTTTTCAGGCCTTTGGGGTGAACATTTGTTCAGTCAGACAACTTGCATCAGAGCCACTAAAATAAACTCCAAATGGACCGGCTACCTCAACCTAACACATTTTTTCCAGCGTAGTAAACAATGGGTTGATTTCTTTGACGAGAATGTGCAGAAAAGCTTTCCACTTGCAATCCAGATACAATAAAGGAAGAGGCTTATTTATTATGCTTTTCACGGAATGAAAACACTATAAATAAAATGACAAAGACAAAGGAAGCCTAGAAGGAAAATATTTGTAACATATATTACTGATAAATGCACAACCCTCCAAAGTCTAAAGATCATTTGAAAACCAAGACATGAGAGACCACATGCAGACGCACAAATTTAGAACAATGGGCGAAAGTCCCGAGACAGGCTTCCTTAGCATTAGATAAACAAATGTCCCTCGATAGAGTAGATGAGGCTCGGCTTCCTTAGTAATAGGATAAATGCAAATGAAACCCCCACCTGGGATGCTGGTTCTAGCCACCAGATGACAGATTCTCCAAAGCTCTATGGGAGTGTGGAGAAGAGGCATCCCTCCACAGTGCCACCGAGGGCGAGTTGGCAAAACCAAACAAAAGCACACTCCCGTTTGCCGTTAAACTAGAAAGTGCCCTTGCAGACGTTACCCTGCGTCTGCAAATAGCAAACGCAGGAAGTACGCATGCACGTGAGAGTCTTCACCGCAGTGTTTCTGGCAATAGCAAAATGTTATCTACACCCTAATCCATAGGATACGAGTCTGCAAAGCCAGCTTGTCTGTACAAGAGAACAACACAGCTGTGTGATATTAAAGCTGTCCTCAGAAAGTGACCACTCAACTAGAGTTCCGGGGCATAGTCAGGAAAACACAGGGAGCATAAGCTAAAAATGGTTTCTAGTAGGAAATCTATAAGAATGAAATGGGGGGATGCAAAGAGAATTGAGAGTGTGTGCATGTGCACATGAGTGTATGCATGCATGTATGTATGTTTATGTGTATGTGTATACATGTGTGCATGCGTGTGTGTATGTGTGCTTGCATGCCTGCATATGTAGAGGCGACAGGTCACCCTCAGGTGTTATTTATTCCTCAGGAGCCATCTGCCTTCTTCTCTTGAGATAGGATTTCTCTGGGGATCTGGAGCTTGCTAATCAGGCTCCATGACCAGCGAGCCCCAGGGTTCTTCCTGTTTCTGTTTTGCGCCTGCTGGGACTGCGAGTGTGTGCCACTGTGTCCAACTTTTTACTTAGGTTCCAGGAACCAATTCAGGTCTTCGTACTTGCATGGCCAACCGAGATGGCTCCTACGAGGTTTTAAAAATATAATTTTGATTTGTGAAGCATAAATATTTTACGTATGAATAAGCCCATTACGTTGAACCTACTTAAAAATTTAAAGCAGAGCCAAATGCACCACCAGATATCAAAGCGCGCGCACCCAAGTGTGCAGTACTCAGGTAGTGTTGCATAAGGTGCCCCCTGCGTGAGGGAAAGCGTGAGAAAGTTTTGTTGGAGACGGCATCTTAAACTGAGCATTCACGCAGCCTTACAGGGTCTCTACACAAAATGCTTCTAATTATAAAGGGTAGAGGCTTCCTTTGCCACAGGATGTTTTGGTAGGCATCATCTTGAGTACTCAAATGTTTTTTTTTTTAAATTGAAGTAAAATGCATCAAACAGAAAAAACCCATTGTAGCCATCTTTAAAAGAATTAACAGTTGAGTACCATTGAGTGGTCCCACTGTTACCCAGCCACCCTCAGGAGCAGCATCTTCCCATACGGAACCCGTGTGCCTGTTGCACATAACACAGCATTGTCCCAGCCAGCAGCAGAACAATGCAGCCCGCATGCATACTGGGGCAGGACCATGGGAAGTCTCCATTTGCTCAGGAGTGGCCTTGTCAACATGGAGGGCTCTAACGAGGAAACTTTCAGACGAGTCCTGGATGTCGGACATCCTGCACAATTTGGCTTGCTTTCCAAAGATATTAATAGCTTGCTTGCAGGGTTTGAAATAAGTACGATGCAGGAGTCATGAAAGGGAGGCAGGCAGAGTCTTTGGATTCCAGGAAAACAGGTAAACACCTGTAAAGCTACTTGGAAGGCAGCTGAAGGAAGCGTCATCCGCCCTGTAGAGTACACAAATTGTACCTGTGTTCATTTTCTTCAGTAAGATAAGGGGATGCATTTGTGCGCGAGAATATTTTGATCTCACATGAAACACATACAAGTGAAATGTCACATGATCTAATTTATTTTTAAACAATTCTTTGTATAACTAAATAGAGCCAACCTATTTGTGCACATACTCATAGGAAGGGAAACAGGAAATGAAACGTTGGGGGAACCATGCAAAATAAAAGAGACAAAATGAAAATGTATAGGAAGGGATGGCAGATGACTAATGTGATAATATGATCTTTTTAGCAGATGCAGACATTCTCAGCTTTTAACCACGCTTCTCCTCATTTTACTCATCCATATTTTAAGCTAGGTCACCGCACTACACAAATCTTCCCCTGAAGGCTCTGTCTCGTTTGGTTTGCGTTAAGTCATTTTCTAAGTCTCCGGAATTCCGGAATTGTATTTTCTATGTCCAGTTAGAGCCAGAACATAGTTGTAAGGTTTTTGGTTCTTGAGACAATATAGATTTTTTAGAACCATTTCTAATAGACTTCCATCTCAGCAGACGTGGTCCTGCTATAGCCTCAGCTAGTGACTCATCCCCATAAACAGTCATTTTTACCCTGAAGAGCAGAGACGCCCACGGAAGGAGAAAAGAAATCAATATTTGGTGTTCCCGAGCGGCTGGCAGGATATGGTACCTCCATCACCCTGGAGCTTCGCGTGATGCTGTATCGCAATCTCTTTCAGGAGGTGAAATCGACTGCGTGGATAAGGACGGCAACACCCCCCTCCACGTGGCCGCAAGATACGGCCACGAGCTTCTGATTAACACCTTGATAACAAGCGGAGCCGATGCAACCAAGTAGGTTACCGGGAAACACAGTGAGCTAACTGCCGGGTGTGGGAGCGCTGCCACGGGAGGAGGGCTCCCATTTATCCAGGTGGATCTGTGCCCTTGTGCTAACTAAGCACAGATTACCTCTGAAATCCACCAAGGGACTTTCGTGGCAGAGCCAAGGAGGAACCAGTTCGTTTCGGTTGCCTCAGAACGAGGTCTGTTCTCCGTTTTTAGCTGAGGAAACCTCGGCTTTGCTTCCAGCCCTGCTTTCTCGTGTCCGTTTGTTTCAGCGTCCGCTGTTAAACGGGAAACGTAACTGGGCGAACTCAGATTTATTCAGAGGCTTTGCTCGGTTTTAAACATAGATTCACAGGGTACAATTGAGTCTGTCTGCCACACAGGGAAATATGAAGGTCTGAGTTCATTTTACACTTAATTCCACAAAAGCATGGAAAGCGTTTCTCTGGGTCTGGGTTCTTAGGGGGTTTCATGAGCAGCTCCCTGTCTGGCATCTCCAAGGAGATAATTTTGTCTCTAGTCCTACGTAAGACAAAGAGCCCTTAAAGACAGTAATCAGAATTCTAAAGAAAAACAAGGCTTCCATGGCAAAATGCCTGGTGTCTATGCTGTCAATATTGACAGGAAAGAGAAAACACCAAGGTGGTGGGTGAAGGTTTCGAATAGGTTTCAGGCTGAAGATGAGCCTTGGGCAAACCTGAGGGTGTGGGTGTGGAGTGTGGGTGAAGGCTGGAGTAGGGTTTGGGCAGAGCAGAAGACGACAGTGGCCCCCCAAGAGGAGGAGAGCATCAGAGATGAAGAGGCATACTCCTGAGGTTTTTCTGGGCTAGCCTGGGCTCGACTTCCGCCGGCTTCACTTTAGAACTGTGTGATTTTTGAGCCTGTTGCCCAATCCCTCTGTGCTGTGAAACACCGAAATCACACTGGTACCTATCTCTAAGTTCTTTAGGAAGATTAAATGGCTTAATTACGAGGAAAGCTCCCTGGTAAGGTCTCTATGAGTGCCAAGCTATTTAAACACACCAGAAGAGCTTATTAAATGATAATCGTTATGAAAAGCTCTCTGAACAGTGCCCAAGACATAGAAGCTATCAATAAATGTTAACTATTATTTTATTGCCTAATACTGTGTAATAGAGACAAATTAAAGAGCGCCTTAAACACTTAAACACAGAGGTAGCCTTGATCATAGAGGTCGCGGGTAGCCGTAAACGAATTTTGAGGAGGGAAAGCGTATATTAGGAATTCTGCGTTCATCAAATGTGTGTAATATAATTGAAATATCTTGGTGGAGAGTAAACTAAAATTAAAATGGTTCAGGGTAGCCGTGGTGGGTCCATGTTCTCTATCAAAGTCACAGGCCAGGGTCTTGACGTGCATCTTAAGGAAGGCATATCTCTGCGGCTACAATGGTTTGCCTTCTTCAGCTGTTGGGTGGAACTAGCCTCTACTGCCCTCCTGGGGCGCTGGCCTGCGGTTGCAGCCTTGTGTTTGTTCCTGTGGACCTGCATGGCCGACTTTTGGCTCTGGATCTCCAGAAAACCTGGCGTCCTACCAGAAGAACAAATGATAGACATTTGGATGGAGTTGGGAACATGGGAGCAGAAAGAAAGCAGATGCATGAAGAAAGAATCCCCACTACAAGGGCACAAACGTGGATGTTTTGAAAGGAAGCCCTAGGGCTCGGTGGCCTGACGCATGCAGGGGTCAGGAGAAATGACGTGGGAGAGGAGGGGGACGATCTCTTAAGTCCTGCCAAGGAATCGGATTCAATCGGAGGCGTTCGGAAGCCGTTAAGGAATTATAAATGGGTGTGGGATGCGTCTAACAGTCTCATTTGTGTATAAGAGAAATCCTCTGATATCTACCCAGGCTGCAGGCCATCCGGGCTGCAAACCCTTGGCAGCCTCTTCCAAGTGTCCAGGGAAGAAAAGATGAGGTCATTGGCGGAGGATGAGGCTGAGGACCTGCAGAGGAGGGGATGCTGGCCGACACTGTTAGCTGTGCGCATGTCCCGGAATTAAAAAAGGACCCATTTTTATCCAAGTCCTCCACCTCTCTACTTACGCTCCCCGTTCAGTCTCCATCACAGCAGAATCACAGTTACCATGGTTACTCAGATGACTGACTGTGATACTCTATTGTTGCCTATTGTATCTCAGTTGTCACCCACCGCTCCAGGTTTATATAGGTCCCCACTCTCAGGAAGTACACGATCTATTTGGGGCCAGATTAAATAAAACAATGACCATCCTCCATGCTAAGTCTGTCACCAGAGCAAGTAGCACTGCCATTGGGATACAAGAACACATAGTTAGGGGCGTGGAATCCTGTCTTACAAGACCCGGACCGGCTTGGAGGATGAAGCTGGGGTCACCCACACCTGAAATGAGCATCTGTTATTCAGGTCCTGGTGGTGAGAGCACTTCACATCCTGTGTAGACTTACTTTCCTTATATGACTTGAATAATAAACATTAGCATGAATAATAAGCATTACAAACTTCTTGGGCTTTTGAAATCACCATATTAGTGAATGCTTTAAACACCGTAAAACACAGGCGCATAGACAACAACATTCATATAAGCTGTATAACTTAGCATCAGTGTAGTGGTCAACCCCCCGTAAGTACTTAGCTAGGCTAGACACTGTTCTAAAGGGTTACGTGCAACCGTCACAGCACTCCCATAGGGTAAGCGCCGTGGTTAGCGCCATCGTAGAAGGCCACAGAGCTAGTGAGGCGTAGGAACTGAGACCCCATGCTTGATTTGGATCTGAAGCTCCAGTGTACCCACGCGTGGCCCATTGCCAGTCTGATAACACACAGTAGTGACGCCAGTTATGCAAGGTCAAGTCACCGTCACTATGGGGCTGTGGTGGATGAGGTGCTGACTCTTGAGGGCTCAGCATCTATTGCAAGAAGGACGGCCTTGCCGTGGTGGGGCAGTGGGCTCAACACACAGCGCTGCTCCACAAGCTGGTTCCTGGAAGACTGGAAAACTGCATCTCTTGATGGATGCCGGCTATTGTATATACGGGGATGGAAATCTCCAAAAATGGAAAGGAAGATGAACAGAAAACGGAAGAAAATACCAACAAACAGAAACCGGCCGTGGGAAGAGAAAGCGCGGCTCCTTGTTGACACTTGCATTCTGCAGAACACCAAACGCTGAGATATCTGTGTCTGTGCAGCCTCCATACATTCCCACACATCATAAACACTAACTCTCGAGATGGAAAATGAAGCATTGGAAAAGCAGAGCTGAGAAAATTCAAATCATATGTGCTTCTTCATGAAGTGTGAAATCTGAAAATGGACCACGTTGTGTCTGAGAGCGAATGTGGGCATTTAGTGCTGCAGGGTCCGTGCAGAGGGCTTTAGCCATCTGAAATGTATGATCTGATTAAAACGGGATGTCACAAGAAATGTTTATGATGCCTAGCAAACCGCAGATGATGCTGTTTGTTCTGAGGTGAATTCAGCACGTGGCTTTGCATCCCTGTGCAGAGAGGGGGAGGGGGAGACTCAGAGAAGTGCGTGTTACCTCTGAAGGGAAGAGTGCCCATGTCAGAGGTCTGCCCACCCCTCCAGGAATCCTGAAGTCAGGCAGAGAGCATGCTAAGTGTCTGATCCATGCTCAGTTATCCTTGGCTCCTGGGTTTTGTGACTGGTATAGTGGTACGGGTTAGTGTACATCAGCAAAGTCCGTTATAAAGATGAACTTTTGCCTACGACAGGTAAACATTTCCCTTTATCAAAATTTTATCTTCTGTAATAAGCCACTATTAGCGTTTAACAAAACACAGGCACAATATTAGGCCAGTAGTAAGTATTTATTGGATCAAGGAATAAATAGGTGGTTTTCCACTTGGTACTTAGGCTCACAGAGTGTTGAATGATAAGTAAGAATGAATGAATGAATGAGTGAATGAATGAGATGTTTAACCAGTAAGCTGAAAAAAATAGGGTAATACATGTTTAACTCTTCAGATTTTTAGCAAATATATATGCATAGATACACATGTACATATACATATATATATGCACATAAATATGTACAGACACACCTAAGTATATATTTATGTACGCATATGTACATAAATACACAGGTACATGCATACACATGTGCACACGTGCATGTGTGCACACATACATATGTATATACAAACATAAGTACACACACATATATGCACATACATATGGTTATGGGCTTTTGATTGATTTAGAACAAAGGCCATCTTAAGGTAGAAAATGGTTGTTTAACTATTTATTGAATGGGAAAATTACGAAATTACTTCATGACTGGAGGACTTGCAGAGGGCAATTGTTCTGCGTGCTCTTGGGATCTTTTACTGTGAGTGGCTATTTTTCTCTTTAGGTGTGGAATCCATAGCATGTTCCCCTTACACTTAGCCGCCCTAAATGCCCACTCTGACTGCTGCAGGAAATTATTATCATCCGGTAAGTGGATCCCTGCCAGCGACCAGGCCCGGTGTGTCCTGTCCCTGTCTGTGAGCCAAATCGATTTAGGTGACTGGTCTTGGTGGCTTACTGTGCTTGGCCGTTGCCTTGCTTTGGCAGGGTGAGGTGGTTCCGTAGCCTCCCAGCACGAGACAGCTCCTGGCAGTCCCTGATGTCAAAGCTTTTGGGATGCCAGCATTGCTGCCTAGAATGAGAGTCTTGTCTGGTGGCCAGTGGTCCAGAATTGAGTGGCAGAGGGCCAGAGCTTACATATGGAAACTTAAGTCATAGAAGAAGAAAAAAATTGAGATTTAAATTGGTGACTTCACATTTAATACTATTTAACCAAAGAAAATGGCCCAATCTTCAATATTGCAGTGGTATTACCATGCAATACCATGTTATTGTTCAAAATGGCCCATGGGCATTGAAACATCATCAAGGCAGACCCCCTTTCAAGAAGGTTTAATTTTTATATTTTTAATGTGGGGCTGTCTGGAACCAGAGATTCTCCCGGCTTTGAGCTTTGCTGATCTTTCTTATCACAGCTTCTGCCAATCCCCGTATATTAAGAAGTCCCTGGGCTTTCCAAAGTGGTAGAAGCCTGCAGGGTGGAGATTGTTTATGAATGAATTCATTCACTCTCCCGGAGGCTTATTTCTCCCTCTAAGTACTTTACCTATGGTGGATTCTGTTTTCATGGCTGTTGGCTTAAAAACACGAAATCCCTGCACAAAAGCATGCCTCCCACATCCGAGACCCACAGGAAGCTTGGGACACACATGTCTGTCCCTGCCTGTTAGGATCACTGTCCATGTTCCTCGTATGTTCTGTCTGCCTGTCCGCTGCCCTACTTAGCTCAAATTGGTTTCACAAATTTCTGTCCCTGGGATTGAAGCTGAGGCTGTGACACACTCAGGCCTGAATGCAAAAATAAATCCACCTTGACTTCACGGTGCTTCCTATGAAATTGCTGTGTTGAGCCGTTGCCCTTAGTTTCCGTGACGACCTCCTTCTGACTACACGGTTGCTTGCATCCTGGCTTTCCTACTAACCGATTTTTCTGTCTCTGCAATGTCTCCTGTGGTTTGACTAGGACAAAAGTATAGCATAGTGTCCTTGATTAGTAACGAGCACGTGCTGTCTGCAGGCTTTGAAATAGACACCCCAGATACGTTTGGAAGAACGTGCCTTCACGCCGCTGCCGCAGGAGGGTGAGTACCGAACGGTCGCCATCCCACGACTTGACGACTTCGTGCATCTTGAGTGACATAAATTGCGTATGAACCAAAAGCAATTTCCTCAGCAAATGGGGCCCCAGTCACTTGTACCAACTACTGAGTGTCACTATCTCCACTTCCACATCGCTCAGATTTTGTTCTTCCAAAGAAAGATGAAGAGTCCGTCCTGCGTGGCGCATAGAGCTTGTGTCGCTCTCGGCTCTCAGTCCCCGCCCCACACGGCTGTAAGGCAGCAGCTGATGCAGCGTGGATTTTTTTACTTGGCATCTTAAAGAAAAGAAATTAATTTGAACTTTGTTCTTAAGTTTTCCCCTCTTTGTTACAAGTGGATGGGTGGTGATTGAGAGGATAAAGGATTGAATCAATTTATGCTCATTTATACATTTTTACAATAAAGAAAAATTAGAAATTTTTAGAAGGATTTAAATGTAACAAAGCTCAAGGAAATCCTAAACATGGACCAGAGTGATTTGTTCCCTGCCTTTCCCCCTGTAGAAAAAAGCCTTTTTTCATCAGCTTTTTTCTTGAGCAAATCAATGATTAGACCAAAGCTCTGATCAATATATTGTTGATATATGACCACACACTGACCAAACATAGTGTCTTTTGGACGACCTTCTATTGGGAAGGCGTTGGTTTTTAATCAGTTTCCTAGTACTTAAGGAATTTTCCATTTATCATGTGTGATACTAAAGACATTCCCTATTTATCAGGGGTGAATGAACCGTGAAGCTGTAAAGCTCCTTATTTAAATGGGTCCCTTCTGGAGCTGAAGACTAACTCTTCGTATACAGAGTTATTGTATTTTTAAAAGCGGGCCCCTTCCCCCAACCTCAGTCCTCAAACTGGGTGAGGTCTAACCCAGCCATGGCTTTGAGCCTTCTCCATCCGTCACTCAGGAAGAGATAGGTGCCGCGTGTTAGCTGGCGTGCCGTGCCAATTCAAACGGTCCTTTAAACATTCGTATATTTTGTGACTCTTACATCCAGCCGTCTGAGAAAATAGGCTCTGAAGGGTAGGTGTGGAATGGGGAAGAGCCCCCACCCCCGCACGCACGCTTGGGGAAGACTACCCCCCTCCCACGCGTGCGCACGCAAGAATGCATGCGCTAAAAGTTATCTTTAATGGGGTCATTTTTCTTATTTAAATTACAATACAATAGACAGTACATTCAGAGCCTCTTCTTAGGATTTCAAGTTTAGAACGATGATGGATGGTAATGCTCACGTTTTAAAGAATATCAGACCTGCGCAGAACGTGACAGCACTCCGTGCTGTGATTCTGTTTGAAATGCCCTATTAGAATGAATATTAGCCACATGCCCTGCCAGAGGAAAATTCCCTTCAGTGGGTCCTTTCTCTGTGCCGTGGGATTTACTGTTCTTGTGAATGACAGCGCTGCTAAGGACGATCGTTGTGCTCCCTGAACATCACTCCCAGTGTTGGTCCAGCACATTGATTTACCTGGGTTGCAAAGACAGGGGAGCGCAGCTGTCTTCTTTCCCATTGCAAGTGGTTATTGTGGGGATTTATTGTGCTGTGATACAAGGCAGTGCTGAGCTACTCGGCTTCATTATTTAAACATGACGTGGAGTTGTTCGGCTCTGGTGATTTCATAGACTTCTCATGGTCCTGAAGAAGAATTTTAGTATAAATGATGAGACCATCACCGGAAGCCTTAATCATATAATAATCATTAAATTCCTTAGCCATTGCGTTGAAAATGTCCCACGAAGCTCTTTCATTTATAGATTTATTAGTTTTGAGAGAGAACTTTAGACCCTTGTAATGCAGCACTCCTGGGATGTGTCCAGGTTCTTTCTCGCTAGCTAGCGGAATTTTAGACCCGAGGCTATCATGCCGGCCCAGCCCCCACTCTGCAGGAAATGCCTCTTCCAGGAGGTACCTTAGTAATTAGCCTCGGCCGTACTAATTGTGCTTTCCCTGTCTTCCCAGCAATGTAGAATGTATAAAACTCTTGCAGAGCGGCGGAGCAGATTTTCACAGAAGGGATAAATGTGGGAGGTAGGTACTGGGGGTGACCTGCCTCTGGGGCCTGACCGAGAGTGGGGACAAGCCCATGGCGCAGGCCTGTTGTCAAGGTGATCGCCATGGGACAACGGGGACAATTCCATCTTCATGGGGCGATCCTTCCTTATAGGGAAATACCAGCAAGGCTGACTGGACCCATGAGCTAAGGGTTCTCTCAACTTCTGCTTTCTTAAAAATTGCTTACTTGGATATGTTTGAGAAAAATCATAGAACCAAACTCAAAATCCGGGCTTGAGAGAGGGCTCAGGAGTTAAGAGCTCCTGTTGCTCTCGCCGAAGATTGGAGTTCAATTCCCAGCGCCTTTGTCTGCCGGCTCATAACTGCCTATAACTCCAGCTCCAGGGGAGCTGATGCTGCCTTCCGGAGCTCCCGACTCCCCCGACAGAGACAGACACCCAGACACAGATGATACGGCCACACAAATCAAAATTTAAAAAAAAAACTAAATATGGTCCAAAGATCTACAGCGCTTGTTTTCTGTATCGGGCATTTCATCTTGAGATGATTTTTCGACATTTGGAATATTAAAGGAACACAGACCACCAGTGGTGGTTTGAAGTTTCTCTTACCTTCACAACCCCTTGAATGGCTAAACTGGGTCATGATGCTAGCTGCTTCATGGACACACACACACACAGAGAGAGAAAGAGAGAGAGAGAGAGAGAGAGAGAGAGAGAGAGAGAGAGAGAGAGA
>JABTXL010000827.1:3718346-3742958 GCA_025134845.1 Neodon shergylaensis
AGAGAGAGAGAGAGAGAGAGAGAGAGAGAGAGAGAGAGAGAGAGAGAAACATGTATCAATGAACCACATTTCACTCAGCACTTGACCACATGGCCGTAGTGGTCCCATTGACAAAACCACCTAATACTACAGTTCTTAAGACACAGCCTGCCTGTGACACACAACAGCATGTATGTATGCACATGTGATACATGACTGTATGTAGGCTTGTGTATACACACACCCTTACCCTCTAGCAACTCCTCACCACCCCGGCTCTTGGCGGTTGGCTCAGAATTTCTTTTCCGACCACCTACCTCTGATGACTCTTTACCCAGCCTTCCAGATTCACACCTAGCGAAACCTTCTCGTCCCTCTTACGGAAACGTCCCTCCGTCCCTCCGTCCCTCCTCTGCGTTCCCCTAGCACCCTGAATGCTTCCTGACTGCCCCATGCTAGTAGTGTCTGTCCCCATCTGTCTGCAAGTCTCCTGGAAACGACGACGGTGTCATTTTCTTCCTCCCCTCCCCTCCTCTCTTTCCCTCCCCTCCCCTTTCCTTCCCATCTGTCCTCCTACCTCTCCTCTCCCTCTTCCTCTCTCTCTCTCTCTCTCTCTCTCTCTCTCTCTCTCTCTCTCGTATTTCTGCGGATCAATCAAAGCCACAGTATTGCACATGCTAGGCAAACTCTCCACGACTGAGTTACATCCATAGACCTTGCATTTAGTTTGGAGACAGGGTCTTGCTATGTCATCCAGTCTGGCCTTGAACTCACAACCCTTATGCTTCAGTGCCCCCAGTGCTGGAATTTCTAGGCGTGTGTCTCTGAATCTAGCTTTCTCTTTATCCTTAAGCCCCATTGGGATCCTTGATGCCTAGTCATTAATTAAAACAAAAGCAACACAATATGTAAAATATTATAATTCCATAATTATAATTTTCCCTTTTGGACCGAAGAGAAAATTAACTAGTTAAAGAACCGTAAATTGCCTACAAAATGTTTAAAATGAAAAAAAAATGCTTAAAACTAATACATAATTCTTGAACTAAAGTTACTCTGTTTTTAGTATTTTATTTGGTTGTTCTTCCTCGGATATTGGTTAGTCACACCAGAAAAAAAAAGTCAACTAATTAGAAACTAAAAATAAGTAATATAAATTGCTTCCTATTTCTCAAGCAAAGAGGCTAGCTTCTGGACGAGGAAGGGTAACTGTGGTCTAAAGGTTAGGAAAGAATACTCCCGAGGAGACACGGACATGGGCAAAAATGAAGTCTGAACGTGACCCCGAGACCCCCATCATCCACTCTGCATTAATGGGGTTCATAGTGTACATAGATGCGGGAGAAGTTCTGTAGGAGAAATCGAGTCAGCTTGGGAACGCCTTCAATTCCAGGCTAAGAAATTAAGCCCTTTTCAATGGGGGAAGACTGGTGGTTTTAGAATGGGATTGTCACAGGTGGGGCTCAGTCCTTGGAAAATCCCAACCAGGAAGCAGATGGAAGCTTGACTAGAGTTAAGGATGGTTTGTAAACATAACAAAACAAAATTTATTAGCATCCATTAATTAATACAGAACTATGGATTTCATTGCGACGTTTTCTTTTATATGCATAAAGTACAGACTTTGTGTCTGTGCCCTCCACTGTCCTCTCCCCCATCCTCCCTCTCCCCCGTCAGTCTCTAAGGATGGTCTTAAGGAAGATGATCTGGAATGTTCTTCATGGGGCAGTCTTGGCACGGACAGGCAGTAACAGATCTAACCAGCAGCAGGACCAGGATAGTGCCACCGTGGCTGGCCTTGCTAGCAGCCCCCTGCTGGTCTCGGCAGACTCGGCTTCGGGTCCCTCCGCTCCCACACCCTGGGAACTGAAGCGAGAATCCTGCAGCCAGTGCTTCTGAGGAGTCTGTCTGCTGGACCGAGTAGAGGGGAATAGGAAACAGCGACAGCGACAACCATCATGGCCACCGTTTGTTTTTCAGGACCCCCCTGCACTACGCAGCCGCAAACTGCCACTTCCACTGCGTTAAAGCGTTAGTGACCACGGGAGCCAACGTTAACGAAGCAGATGACTGGGGACGGACGGCTCTGCACTATGCCGCCGCGTCAGACATGGAGAGAAAGTAAGCATGGCCCCGATCTGCGCTTCATCTCGGGGGTAGAGCCAGTAAGGGGAGGGCGTGGGTTTTCTTCACACCGTCTCCTGGAAACTGCAGAGGAGGACTCTGTCAATCACCCAAGCCCTAGGCCTCCCCCTTCTCTCTTTAGGTTATTGATTATTAGGTTTATGATTATTACATGTCATTGCACAATTTCCTCTCTTCTCTGCTCTGGGGGTAAATGTCAAAGGAGCGCTGTCAAGCCCAGATTTTTCAGACCGGGCTTTGAAAACCTGTTGGGATTTATTTGGCATGCACAATAGTCTCCATCATTCTCCCTTAAATGCTTCATCTGCGGTGGGCACCCAGGTATCTGGGCTGAAGAAATGGTTTATCAGTTAGGAGTGTTTGCTGCACTTTCAGAGGACCCGAGTTCAGTTGGTTCACACTCGCGTGTCACTCCAGCTCTAAGGGATCCCACTCACATGGACACTTGCACACACGTGGCTTTCCCTGACACAGATACACAGATCAATAAAAACATCAATAAAAACAATTAAAAAAATGATCTTTGAAAAAACAACCCAGGTGTGGTGAGAGCTGTTAAGCAGTTCGTCTAGCCTACCAGGTGACCTGCAGAGCAATGAGCAACAGTGCCTCAGAAACCAGGTTCTTCAGAAAGGATGCCCGAAGTTGACCTCTGACCCCCACATATATGTGCACACACAAGCACGCTCCCAGATTAACATGCGCAGGCCCACTTCATTTTGTGTTGACATAAACATGTTTCTAATAAGATGTCACCCTCGGGATCTCACAGAGCACAGGTTGTCAGTTGAGCAGTGCTGTGCTCTGGGAAAGACAGGCTGTAGGAAGGACTAGGGAGCAAGTATTCTTCACCTTTTAAGGGCTCGAAGAGAAAAGTCTAAGAGATGGAGGCCAGGCTCTCCCGTAGGAAGTGAGATGCTGGCCTGGCCAGAAAGCGTGAGGGTTTGTGGTAGCAGGCAGAGGAGCCTGAGATGGTAAGTTTTTTTTCTTTTTTTTTTACTGTAGAGGGGTAGGCAGCTTGATTCTGCTCTCAAGCTGGGGAGAAGCGCTGCTCTCAGTTGGATTCCTTGGGAGGAAATACATTTCCTAGATGCCGTGGAGAGAGCCAATGTATGTCCCTTTTGGGTTGGGATAAAATCACTGAGATGTCATTGTGCAAAACGATCAAACAGCTTTTAATTTAAAAAATTAATTGTGATTTTTTTTTGTTCCCTATATGTTACGCTGAGAAGTAAGATGATGTTGGGGAACGCCCACGACAATTCCGAAGAACTTGACAGAGCCCGGGAAGTGAAGGAGAAAGACGCTGCACTGTGAGTTTCTTCAGGGCATAAAATGGGGTGCCACTGGGGTGCCACAGTCTTCTGTCCCTCGGGGTGGCCACATGCCTGTCTTCCTGCCGGGGGGGGGTTTCATCGGGGATCCTGAGAGAGGGAGGGGATACAGACCCACGTTTAACATGTCCATCCTTCTGCTGTTCTCATGCGTGGAACTCTTTATAAGATTATAGGCTTGCTTTGACTGCTGTCGTGATGGGCCAGTATCTGACTCTGTCATGTCTCATACCCCATGTGGGACATGTTATGCCTCCACTTGGGACCTTAGGTTCTACTTTGATGACCTGGGGATAACTGTTTAGCAGATTCTATAAATGAAGGTCTTCAGACCCCCTCGGACCCTCGACTTACAGATAACCGGCTTCCTGTAAGCAGCTACCCCTGACCCTACTACCCCATACTGGCTTCAGCCAGGGACTTCGCTGTTGCTATGCAAGGGTCTGGAGTATCTGCCATCACTAAGGGGCATTGGCACATGAGCGCTCCTCGACAGTCTAGTCACAGAGAGACCAGAGCAGAGGTCCACGGCAGCGGTGAGCGGTCACTTAGCGCAGTGATCAAGCTAATGAACCAGGTTGCCCACGTTGAGGCTCATCCCCAGGGGGTACAGTGCTCGGAGAGTCTGCAGGCCTGTGAATAAACTCCACATTGGGTTTATTCTCTTCTCGAGTTGCCAAAGGAATGAGCTTCTGTGCCTGAAAACTTGTGCTCATTCTAAGGCCTCTACACTGCTCACTCTGCTCCCCTTCCCTGTGTCCTTGTTCCAGACACCAAGGAGAGCCCTGGTGCCGGTCATAGGACATCCCCGAGTATCTCTGGGATAGGGACAGAGACACTGCTGTGGGTAAAACAGAATGAGCAAGTTTCACCGTAATGCATCTAAATTTAAAACGATAATGTTTAAAAAAACATAGAGACTTTTCAGCTCCCTCAGCAAAGCCTCCCTTTCTCCGTTGGATTGCAGGCTTGCTCCGGGCCAGCCCAGGCTCGCTGGTGAGGAAGGGGGCAAAGTAAGTAGTAGAGAAAGGGCCATGAATGACCACACCACCCTGTCAGAGTAGAGCACCTAATGTACCATTGATCTTGCATCACAAGTGGCTGAGCTGCTAGTCAGGATGAGCCTCTGCAGTGGAACACTGGGCTTGGCTTTTCCTTAGGCCCTACGTGGAGGATATCCAAAGCCCACATTGCTTCTGTTGCGGTGTCTGTACAGTTGCCGTCTAGTTTAGCTCTGTCCTGGACTGAATAATTCTCTGGGAAGAATTCTTAATGTTTTCTAAATTATAAATTGATGGTTTCTTTCTGCCACCTGGGAATTGTATGTCCATAGAACGCTATTGCTGGTGAATGACCTGTGTACAGAGCTACATTCAGGTTTACAATGTGCGTGCACAGGATCCTGTCAGCGGACATTTAATGACCCAAATAAAAAAGTACTGACCGTCCCTTCAGGGGCAGAGGGGTTCGCGCTGACCGTCCCTTCAGGGGCAGAGGGGTTCGCGCTGACCGTCCCTTCTGGGCAGAGGGGTTCGCGCTGACTGTCCCTTCAGGGGCAGAGGGGTTCGCGCTGACCATCCCTTCTGGGCAGAGGGGTTCGCGCTGACTGTCCCTTCTGGGCAGAGGGGTTCAAGCTGACTGTCCCTTCAGGGGCAGAGGGGTTCGCGCTGACCGTTCCTTTGGGGGCAGAGGGGTTCGCGCTGACTGTCCCTTCTGGGCAGAGGGGTTTGTGCTGACCGTCCCTTCTGGGCAGAGGGGTTTGCGCGTCCCTTCTTGTACAAAAGTGTTTCTGAGGCTGCATCTTTATGCTTACAGCTGTCTAGAGTTTCTGCTTCAAAATGACGCGAACCCCTCCATCCGGGACAAGGAAGG
The DNA here is from genome assembly GCA_025134845.1 of Neodon shergylaensis. Taxonomy (NCBI): domain Eukaryota; kingdom Metazoa; phylum Chordata; class Mammalia; order Rodentia; family Cricetidae; genus Neodon; species Neodon shergylaensis. Next base: position 3,723,677 of record JABTXL010000827.1, read on the forward strand.
CTACAATAGCATCCACTATGCCGCTGCCTATGGCCACAGACAGTGCCTGGAACTGGTGAGTTGTCTTCTCCGTTCATTTTTTCTTCTAGCATGACACTGGCCCTGAACTCCCGACAGCCACCTCACCGCCTAGTGCCGTCACCACCGGGAATCCAGGGGAGATGGTTTCTGTAAGTGCAAAACCTGCTCCCGTCCATCCTCATCTGACCGATAGCGGGCTCATCCGCTTTAATTGTGGTAGGAGTGTTAGAGCCGACACAGCTTTTATCTTAAAGATAATTAGGATGTCACAGGAGCGGAGTGGATCTTCCCAGAGAGAACGCTGCAGAGCTCACCGACAGTCTTGCAACTTAGTACTTAACATATTCAGTCATAGGCACATGGCTTTGTTTGGGTCAGCCCCATGTCTGGAGCAGAAAGAAAGAAACTGTCAAGGGCCAAGAAAAGAATTTGATCTTAAAAAAAAATCAAATGGTTAAGATATACCTGGGGGGGGTTGAAATCTGAATTCTTCTTTTAGTGATGGTCTTGAGACTCAAAACTCAAATGACAATTGTTATACACACATACATAGTTACAAACTCTCTCACACACATGCACACGAACACCCTCCCCTCCCACACACACACACAGAGGCACCTGTGAGGTGGTAGAGGTTTGGTCATTTGAGATTATCATTTCAGTATATACATGCTTTACAACATTACATGCCCTTAATACATTGTTTTTGTTGTTAATTTTACTTCAGCCAAGCTGAGCAATCAAAGATTATAAGAAAATTGTCTAGCATGGTGCCTGGTACATGAATAAAAGTAGTGGCTATTGTTATGTGTTCATTTTCGGTACCTTGGCATCCCTCGTCTCCTGGACACTGTGCCCTATCTATGAACACCTAAGCAATTTGGAAAACAATGCTGTATCCCATCACTATCGAGCCAGGAGAATCAGCAGGCAAATAAATAACTATGATACAATAAGCTGTTGCTCTATTGGGATTTTTGTATTTCTGTTGTTTTTAGCATGATCTAAGATGAAACAGGAGTCCCAGAGATGGGACCAGCGAGGTGCTGCGGATGTGTAGTGGTTAAGGAGGTGCTTGCTGGCTCCTGTCGGCATGGAGTGTTTGCTAAGCGCATCTCTTCAGATTCCTCCTAGTTGCGTTCCCATTTGTATGACTGTGCACTAGCAGCGGAAAACTGGAAAGGAACTGAATGAGGGGCGAGAACTGGGGGTGTCTGTGCTTGGTCGGTAAACTCAGTGAGGACTGGATTAAAGAGCTACCAGAGAACCTGTTGTATAATGGCTTCTTTGCTTTTCATGATAGCTGCATTGCCCACGAAATGCAACAGTTGTAAATAAAACAATACATTGCGCTTAAAGAATATAGACGCTGTATCTAAACCCGTGCTGCTAATCCAACCACCATCCGGGGACAGCCATTCATGAAAGATTCCATGTGAGGCGGACCGTATAGGAATACGCGTGTCAAATCTCTCCCATCTGCTTTGATCTTTGCTTACGATAATAACCGTTTTCTTGCTCACTTACTCGAATCTGGGCTGATTCTTTCAATATTCATTAAGCAGACATAGTCTTTGTGGTCTTTAGCTGGTGGTTTTGAGTCCCATTAAAGATTAGCATTAATTGGATCAGTCAACATTTTCCTTAAAGCCGTGCATTTTATTGCCTGGACCAGAATCAATAGAGCATTTATTTATTAATGCTCACAGCAGAAAATTTATCCTATCATCTAACATTAAGAAAAGAAATGGGGTCCGAAGGACATTTGTGTTGTTGGGCACAGGTTTTGTAGGGACTCAGAGCAAGCAGGCGAGAAGTCTTCCTGAGTCATAAGCAGGATGCCTTTTCTGTCCTTTATTTCTACATTTTTACTTTAAAGTTTGCAATTTTGCATTCGAGCCAGTGGTCTCCTCTGTTTTCGTTCTGCACTTTTAATCATATCGCCACACCTCTCGGCTTTGGGATCCCTCTTCTGCCCCTCAGGTGAAACCTCAGTTGCCCAGAGCAAGTGCACCGCATCCCTGACCCGAGGCAGCAAGAAAATTACCGCGGTGCTAATAGAATTCAGGGCACCGCGGGAGCATCATCCAGAGGAAAATTGCTGTTGATTAAAAGGTAACTTTTAAGCTCGAGTCCTGCGCTCTGAAATCTCCATGGAAACAGCAGGCAGTAGAATTGTTTCCTAGCAGAACACAAAGAGTTGTTACGTGCTCAGGGAGAGGAATGGATCAAATGTACCCGCGACCCTGGGTATTTCAGAGCTGACCACTTGGCGCCCTTTCAAGGCGACTGTCACTTCTTGCAATCAAGCGTTTTTGCAATGCACAGCTTCAACTAACCTAGCTCTCCGTGGATAGCAGCAAAGGAAGGATCCTGCCATCTTTCATCCTGGCGCTGACGTAAGAGGAGGCCTTGCATTTCTGTGAAGACTCTAACATTCACACTTTAGTATAAAATAAATAGTGTTCTGGAGGTCAATGGTTAAGAGAAACTGCACCTTATCTCCACTTTTTTTCATTGAAATTATCTATTATCTATTATTATTATCACCTATCTTACTTTTCACGGCATGTATCCGTTTTCCACCTCGAAAGGCTTTAATTTACAGAGCACAGATCAACCACAAGGGACTGACTGCGATATTTCAGTCTCCTGCAGGGGACCAATACTCAGCCCGCCAATTGAGCTCTCGCGAGTTTTTCTGATGACTTTGAGTTAGAGCCACGTAAATACGTAACTGCGTGCATACTGCCCTGGTACCACGTACGGAGCAAAGGATACGGTGATTAGCATGTACAGGGACCGAGGACAGTGCCAGAGGGCACTTCAAGAGGAAGGGTTTCGTTTTATTTGGTTTACTTTGGAATAAAAGCTCTGTTACCCAGAGTGCTCCGATGGCTTCTGGTTAACGCTGCGGTGGGTTTATTAGGAACGTGCAGTGCACCAAGTCGCTCGTCTGAAGCAGGCCAGCTCCGTCTTTGATGGGTTTCGTGTAGATCGTGAGTTGCCAGCAGGGCAGGACAGGAGAGCGTGGATTACTCTCCTGGCAATAGTGGCATCTCTAACAGTCTCTTGTTCTACCCTCAGAAATATTCCTGTTTTTCTAGGACGAAATAACACAAAAATTAGATAAGAGAACTGCAGCATGCTTGCCTCAATGTCGACACGGACTAGATAATATAGTTTTTCAATTTTATATTTTAATTGTATGTATGTATGTATGTATGTATGTATGTATGTATGTATATCTCTGTGTGAATATGTGTACATGAGTGTAGTACCCATGGAGGCCGAAGGAGGATGTCGGATCCTCCAGGGCTGGAATTGCAGGAGCCACCTGACATGGGTCCTAGGATTGAATTCCCATTGTCTGGAAGGATAGCTCATAGTCTTAGCAACTGATTCATCTCTTTGGTTCACAGAAGCTTAGCTTTAAAAAGAATATCTCCATACAAAGTAGGGGCAGAAAATGATATTTTGGATGAAAACTTCCACCAAAAGTATTGACAGTCCTCAACAGAATGTCGGCAGATTAAGTGCGGCAATATATTGAAAAGATAATGCATCACAGCCAAGTACAGGTGTTCTGGGAAGGTAACAGAGTGTAGCATTAAAAAATTAAGCAAGGCAGTGTGGCTTTGAACTCTCTCTTCCCTTATTCTCCAAGCACTGGCCTTCATAGCATATACACTGAAGGGCTCCTACAAGTATTGCTTCAATCAGAGTCACTGGATTGCCATTTTTGAAGAACCTGGCTGTTTATTAGTGTCTGAACCCGAATGGTTGCTAGGTTTCTCCCCTGACCATGGAGCTGTCCAATCTTTGATCTATGTTGCGCTCAGTTATTGGAGGTTTGCTAGTATTGTAGCAAGACCCTTCCATTTTTCCATGACCATGAGATTTAGGCGTGACGTGTGTATGTTATTTCATATTTTAAGAGAAATAGTTGTACTTCACCTAAACCGACATCTGCTACAACTGAATGTACATGGTGTATATAAATTAAACATTGAACTTAGACGCAACTCTACGTCGGGTCCTTTTTCAGGTTTGAGCTTGTGCTTCCAGGGTCCTACATGTGACCAGGAATCTGTCCTCTTCCTGGTGTCTATTGTCCTTCCCTTTAGCTGTGCTCATGATGGCATGTACTCTTTGGTGGGAAACAGACCACTTGGTTCTTGAGCAATGTGTTAGCCTCTTCTGTAGTACTGCATCGTTTAGCTAAGTATATAATACTGGCTAAGATTTAGAGTTTATTAATGTCTGTGGTTGTCTGTTTTCAGCATACACTGCCATTCTATTTTTTTATTTTTATTTTATTTTATTTTATTTTATTATTTTTTTTGGTTTTTCGAGACAGGGTTTCTCTGTGGTTTTGGAGCCTGTCCTCGAACTCACAGAGATCCGCCTGCCTCTGCCTCCCGAGTGCTGGGATTAAAGGCGTGCGCCACCACCGCCCGGCTACACTGCCATTCTAATACTTAGAAGACAGCCACAGAGGCGAGGCTGGATTGTAAGTGGAGAATGGACCAGAACCTGTAAGATATAATAATTTCCCTGCTGCAGACGGTTTTCTCAGTATAAAAATATCATGTGCCTAGTTATGGAATTTTGGAAGACTTCATATAGGAATATATATGATATTGAAATCTGTGACTTTCCCACCGAGAGAGAGACAGCTTCTATATTTTGGTTTGTGTTCTTCCCTTTGTATATGTATGTGCATGTGTGTGGGTGGCGTGTTAAAATACACATTAATTATCTCAAAGCAAAACAAGAACTCATTTTTTTTTAAAGGGACTAGTTTAGATGATTAGGAGTGAGGGAGTGAGGCGTCCATTTAATTTAAACTTCAGCCGAAGAAATATTTTGTTCGGAACGTGGCTAAAACAGACAACGAGCGGGCCATCTGGTTTTAATTCTCCGCTTCAGCAACTGGTTCAAAAAACTCACCTCTCCCTCGTCTCTCATCCTCATCCTGTTTGGCAGACCCGGACGCACCCTGGCATAGTTACCAAAACAGATGAATGCTTCTTAAGTCTGCCCGTAATTAATATCCCCCGACAGAGCCCGGGTCTTCTGCAGCCTTGGAAGCCTGCCTGATTTTCTCTGAGATAAGTAATGAGATACACAGGGCTGATGAAGCTGTTCCTCTGAGCATCTGCCAGGCAGCCGGCATCTGTAATGAGGGGTGGAGATGACTATAACATGAGATGGCTGCAGGTTTCCTCAGGTGTCACAGCGGCGGCGGTGTTTTTTACTTCCGCCCACCCCTCGGCCAAATGCATCCCCTAAGGAAGAGAAGCCTGCAAGGCAATCAGAAAGGCTGAACCTGAAGTCACCGGTATGGTCTGGTTAGCACCTGTAGTCTATCTCACGGCTCACGCCATCCAAATTCCCGAGCAGATGAGCTGAATGTGAAGGGTGGGTTTCTCCCATCCTGTCGGTGATGCTTTCCTGTGGAAGCGATTCTATCTAGCAGTGAGTCCAGACTTGTGAATTCCTTCGTGAGGATACATTGGGACACTTCCATCACAGGGCTTCCCTAGGCTGTTTGCCTGAGACAGAACCCTGACTCAGATTGCTATTCTGTGGGTGGTGATCTTCTCTGAAAGGCCCGAGGGAACACGCCGTAATGTCTGCTTTTACTTCCCTTCCCTCGCGGAGGGCTGCCCAGCCTTTGCGCTATTTCTGTCTTGAAAGGGAAAACTCATGAGGCCTAGTGTGTTGTGGGTGCTGCCCTTCTACATCCAGGATGCTAACAATTCCCCGGGGCCTCTGCTTGCTGGACATCAATAACAACCCTACTCCTTCAACTTCCTACAGTCAAAAATATTGCAATACATGCCAGAGGTTCCTGGGGGGCGGGGTATGGTGATGGTGATGGGGTAGGGTGGGAGAGTAGGGAGTACTTCCCTGTTTGAGAATCTTTGTTGAGAACAATCTCCACAGGGCAGTAGTAACAGTAAAACAAGCAGATCTCTAGTGACAGTATATGGTTGGAAACTCAATTAGAGCTATTCATTCATCTTGCCAACAAATAATTCAGAAGGCTCATGTGGAGAACAGTTGATGGAATACTTCCTGATTTAACCAAGCTGGTACCCCCTATCAGTTGGATGTGAGAGAGGCTTATGGCTTTGAGATGAGCAAGCCCAGGAGGCACAGGGGCCTTTCCCCGTGGAAAAGTGTTCATCCTGGTGGCTCAGCTCTGCGTCTGGATAAACACCATTCTTTTCTACTCTTCTCTGTAGGTAAGACCTTTCCAAAAAAAACAACTCGGCATCTAACCAGCAGAAAGGAACTGCAGTATAATCTAATTAAAGTGATTAACGTGGGAGTGCATTTATCGCAGCAAAAGATACAGTGAATTCAGAGCATGGGAAAAGTAAGAAGCTTTAGCGTTGGTGTCAGGTATCCTGGTCAGGAAGCCACAGTGTAGGTGGGAAGGAAAGGTGGGCCATCTCTTAGGGTCCATGGGAGATGGTCTCAGGAACACATCTAGAAAGCAAGAGATGGGCAAGTCTCTATAAAATAGCCCTCTGTGTGTGTGTGACCTGCAAGTCCTCTCTGGAGTATTGATAATACCCAATATGATGTAAGTGCTTCACAGACAGTTACATCACACTACTACTCAGGGATGCCAACCAAGATGTGTACGCACTGTGGGTCTTCTTGTCATTTCCAGCCGGCTGTTCGTTGAGTTTGTGGAGTTTGCAGCGCCCACAGGTGGGAAGGTCCGCCTGTAAGTGTTAAGATAGAAAAGGCAACCCAGGGTTATTTTTATGTATTTCCTTAAAAAAAAATCACTTCTGTGCTCAAGTTCTTCAGGGTGAGATGCAGGAAAATTGAGCTTCTGTTTGCTCAGTGGTGCAGCTTTCTGTCTCGGCGGCGTCTAGTTATGTAGGGAGGGGGAGAAAAGGACTAAAAAGAAACAAAACAACTGGACGTCTGAAAACATCTACGCAGAAAAACAGTATAAAATTAAATACTTTTTCATAATTTTCAAGAAATCCATGTAAATATTTATTCGTAGAGCTAAAAGTAATGGTCATAACTGAAGTTCTTGAAAGACTAGCAGAAAGGGAGATGGTTTGGTGGGTGGAGGCACTTGTGGCCAAGACAGATGACCTGAGTTTAATCCCTGGGTCCCACTTGGCACTCCCAAGTGGGCTGGCACAGAGGGGAGCAGCACCACCAGCAGGCAAGCATGTTTGCACGCACACTTGTATACCCACACCTGCACACACATATACATTATAATTTCTGTATATTTAAGATAAGATTTCCACAAAGAATCTGTGGATGTGTAGGACTGTCTTTTCCTTTCATGGTGGCTGCCCCTCTTAAGACAGTTGCTTTTGCCACAGGACATGTGCTATAGAGAAGTCACCAGGTGCTTAGGTCCCTCCTGCCCGAGTATCAGGGTCTCTGTAGACAAGGCAGCCAGTCCTCCAATCAAGGGGAATGCTCAGTAGCTCTGTCATTAAAACCACTGCAGTGCTCCTGTTCCAGGAGAAATCCTATCTCCATTAATTTACAGTGTGGCTCTTGGTAAAACTCTTCACTCCCTGAGCCGGTAAGTCTCTGCCCAATCTGCCTGTAGTCTGAGAGCTGCTAGGGCACAGTTCTAAAATCCTGGTAGGTAGATGCTGTGGTACCTTGTGTCCAGTAATATTTATGAAACGTTGCCTTTAGTGGCAATTTTAGGCTAGCAATTCTAATAACTTTATGCTTCAAGAAATTTTAATAGCCTTGCAGAATCACTTATCAGAGATAGCTCTGAGAGAAAATTAAAGGCTAACATTTCTGTGTGACCACTTGTGTGTAATGGGTGCACATTCTGCGTGTGTTTTGTCTGCACATAGAAGTCAGAGGACAGCCTTGGTTCTCTTTCCTCAGGTGCTGTCCACCCTTTTGTAGACCGGGTCTCACTGGACTGGAGCCATCAGCTGAGCCCGAGGGATGCTCCTGTCCCCCTCCATGTCCCCATCATGGGGATGGATAACAAGCCCACAGCACCAGCCTAGAGTTTTTCACATGGGTTTTGGAGATTGGATGCCGGTTCGTGCTCACAAAGCAGGTACTTTATTAACCGAACCATCTCCTGAGTCCCAAGGCTAGATTTTTCTTTTATTCCTTTCTTTCTCCACAAGCTGAAATTGACTTTTGTTAATTTAGTGGGAAAGATGAGGTTTTATTATAGCTTAAATGTGACTCAACTCATAGTTTAAGAATGAGCACCGTTGAAATTGGAAAAGCGGAAAAAAAAAAAGAAATTGGAAAAGCGGTATAAAAGTAAGATTAGTCTTCGTAAGCGTGTTTGTTACTGGGAAGAGAGTGAGGAGACACAGGCAGTATTCCATCCCAGCATGAAAGAAGAGCTGGGAAGTCCTCAGAGCTCTTTCTGAAGAGGAGTTCCCTTTCTCTTTGAGGTTCAATACCAGCTTCCTTGGAGAGCGGCTGCTTTGATGAGACTCAAAAACATAAGCTTGGAGGCTGAGTGATGGAGACCCAGCAAACAGAGCTGCAGGCGCCACACCCCAAGCTGTGCTAAACTTTGAACACAACTCGAAAGAATCTCTTTGCCAGTTATAAATCAAAAGCCTTGATTGATGTTCTTGCAGTGTGGCTTCCTTAGAGTCCGTGTGGCTTTGTTGGAGGAAATGTGTCGCTAAGGGTTGGCTTTGAGGTGTCAAAAACCCAAGCCAGACCCAAGCTGTCTCCCAGGCAGACCAGGATGTAGCTCTCCCTGCTGCTTTCCTAACACCATGCCTGTCTGCCAGCTGCCATGGTCTCTGCCGTGATGATAATGGACTAAACCTCTGAAACTGTAAGCCACGCCCCAGTTAAATGCTTTCCATTAGAAGAGTTTCCTTGGTCATGGGCTCTTTTCACAGCAATAAAATAGTGACCAAAACAACAACTTCCAAAGGCCCAGGTACCTGAAAAGTACCCAGCAGAGGCCTGGTTCTACAACTTATCACATTCACGCATTATCCAGATTCTTCCTGGATGTGTGGTCTCCTATCATACAATTGTATGAAAGTTGGTGATCAGAGGCAGGGTTTGTATCTTCCCACTGGAGACTAATAACGTTTACATATGAGGGCAGGTTTTAGTTTTGGTGTTTTGGTGATAAAGAGGGGGTGGGAGAGTGAATGGAAAGGAATAGGAATTGAGGGAGTCTCGTAAATGGTGCTCTGCTTTGGAAGAAAGGAGGGTTGGTAGCGATACAGAGGACACGAGGGAAGGACTCAGGCTGTGTTGATGGAGATTTTTCTCTGTCTGGTGGTTCCTGCTGGACCAGCTAATCTCCGCCCACTGGATCTCCAGCTACTTATGAAATAATCACTCTGAGGCTTATTGTCAGTTAGGTAGTTGAAAGAGTGAGTACGATGTAAAACTTGCCCAAGGACCATTTGAGAAACAGAGCAGTTAATGAAGCAATAGAATAGGGGCTGTTGGGCTACACACCAGACCGGTTCATGTCCCAAAGGGCAGCAGGAGCTAAGCCCTGGATTGTCTTTCCTACCAGTCCGAGGTAATTTGTATCTCTGCTGGAAACACACCTATGAGTTAATTTGTAACTTTACAGAGAATCAGCCTTTGATTAGCATCAGGCTATCAAATGAATGTCTGGATGGGCCTGTCAATGCTTGTGAAAAGATCTGGAATTTTCCTCACCATCTTATGCACAAGTTTAGCATTTGGCAGTGGTGAGTGCATGCCTAGCGCATGGGGAACCCCGTGGTAGAGCTCTCATGTTCTTCTGAACAGTGGGGCATCTATCAGTTGCTTCTTGATAGCGATCAGAACCTCTGTGACTTTGAATCCTACAATCTTGTTATCAGTGTATATTGGCTCATTAACACCGACTTCTGTTATCCCTCTTCTGCCCTTACACACACACACTCACACACACACACACACACACACACACACCACCACCACCACCACCATGCATGTAACACAAGAAAACAAAGAGAAAAGGATTTAAAAAACATCACATGTCTTCTCCACAGAATAGAATACAGTAGATTGAACTTACTATTGACAGAGAAAGGTGGCCTTATCTTTGAAATGCTCTCAGAATTTAAGAGGCAAATAGACATGGTTTGCATTAGTTCCCATTCATGAGGATGTCCTCAGTGGGTCTGATGGGTTCCCTAAAGATGCTTTTGCATATGGCAGTAACCCGGGCACTCCCTCACTTTGTATCAGGCTGGTGTTTCTAGAACTTACTGTGGCGGTGGTCCATGGTGTGGAGAGCTGGCTTTCCTCTTGAATCTGAAATACAGAATGTACTCTCTGGTTGTTAAGATTCCTGGTCAGCTTTATAGGAGATGGAATTGTGGAGGGGGCACACTTCTGCATGTGTGTGTGAAGAAGTGCCCAGAGAGGTTTAGCTGGCTTGAGAAGCTCGGGATTGGGTCCCACGCTCCTTAAAAAGAAGACAACAGAATGCTTTTGTCTCCCTGCTTCCTGACTGCTTGATGCAACATGACCAGGGTTCCCCATGCTCTTGCTACCATGTTTCTCCACCGTGATGGATGGTATCTCTTCGTAAACTGCTGGCCAAAGCAAACCCTTCCTCTTAAACGTTCCTCTTGTCTGAGCCCCAGCAGAAGTGACAAGCGCAGCTTGACTAACAATGATACTGGCCAGGCTCATGCTGCGTTACAAAAATACCCTAGTCAATCAGACATTCAGTCCTTAAACTTTTAACTGGATATAATGTAGCTATAGCTAAAGAAACTTCAGAAAGCACCCAGCTTATCCATCTAAGCTTTAAATAGAAATGTCTGTTATTTATTATATATTCTAAGGGAAATATTTATTTCTTGTAGGAGTTTCGAATGTGTGAGAAAGTAGGAACAGGAAGTAAACATGCCTGTAGTTGAGCCCCTGGCCTCAACATTATTAGCCTTTTGGTGGATTTCCTTCACATTTTTTTTCATATTTTTAAAACGTCTACAATGACATGGACTATACAGTGTTTATATTTATTTCCCGTCCATAAAATATTATGACAGTCTTTTTTCAATGATACCAAAAGCTCTTGGTCAACATGTAAACGAATAAACCATCTTCAGTTATCAGAGGGCCATGATTCAGCCATGGTTCTCTAATTTAGTTTATACTATCAGTACTGAATAGATTTAAGCGTGTGCCTTTGCTAGGATGCAGGCTCTGAAGTGGGTTTACTGCGCCCTCACGGAGCAGGACAGTTTTGAGCACCACGCAGTTTGCTCCTTGCCTTGGCTTTTACCGTCCCCGTGGCTTTCATTAGCTTCTCGTTACACATTGTACAGGCTCTTATGCTTTTTAATTGGCAAGGAATTCAACAGGAACTGGATACGCTGGAGGGAGGAGATAAGCAGAGTCATCAAAATCAGGTCCCAGGAAGAAATGGAAACGGATTCTACGCCTCCAGTTCCACCCTCCCTAGTGTGCGTTATCGCCTCTTAACATGGCTTAGCTCTTGACTGGCACACGTGAGGAGAGTTAGTGGTTCTTTATTTGTGGAATTGGGGGAAGGTGGAGGGAGAGAAGACAGAACAGAAAGTATATTAGGTGCATGCCTTTCCATAATCATAATCACGTTTCTGCGAGCAATTGCAAGTGACCGTCTCAAGCGACACAGCTCGTTCTGCTGACCATGAAGACGTGTGAGCAGAATCCTGAGAATCACGGCTGTTCATGATGTGGTGGCCTGGAGAAGCCATTGGTTTGGGGCTGGGATGAGCATCTGTGGTTCTGCAGAGTGGCCAGGCGCCTACAGATGTCATCATGGCTTGGCTTGTCATACAGTGCTGATACTGGAAGGTCTGGGAGCTCCTGGGATCATTTGAAGGAAAGGTGGTAGTGATATAATGGGGTGGCCCAGGACTTCGGCCGACTTAGTGTCTCTCATTTATGGATCTTTTCTACACACACACACACACCACACCACCACCACAAACCACACAGACACACATATATCACACGCACATACACACACCACACATGCCACAAGCCACACACACTACATACACACACACGCACACACACCACACATGCCACAAACCACACACATACATACACACACACACATACACCACACCACAAACCACACACACGCACACACACACACCTAGCCGAGCAGCTAAAGTGTGTTCCTGGGATTGCCTGAGCAGCATTCATTCCTAAGCATGAACCCGTGGGATGTGAAGTAGAATTTGTAATGGAGGGCCAGGTTTCCGGGACCCTTGTCCTGCTTCTAACCCTTCACAGACTCGACAGGTCTTTATTGCCAAAGGATCAAGAAACCCGTCTCCAAATGTCTCCTTGTCTTGACCCCTGCAGACATGTCTGATGGTTTTCTAGCTCTCCCTGCCCCCCTATTTGTGGACACTGGCTGAGGTGGCAGAGTCTAGCCAGAAACAAGCAGAGCAGGAGGTACCACGCAGACCCACCAGCTAGACCCACCTGTTTTACAGTCTGGGCCAAACTTACTTCCTGTTTTCTTAAATAGAACATTTTTAAACTAGTTTGGCTAATCTCGAAGCCCTTGGGACATTTAAAAATTTCACTGCCCTGTTTTCAAATAGACAGATAATTTATACTATTTATAAAGCTTGGGTTTCCAGCTCTAGTGCAATGTTTATGTGGGCCTCCTGAAATCCAGTGAGCTTGCTGGTTCACTAAACCTACCAGTCAGTCAGCTCACCCTCGAGTTCATATGTGTTCTTCATGATCACAGATGCGCTTTGTAAAATAGGTTCAAACTCTGCTCATTCCATTTGCTGCCTTTGCTTAGAAGACATTAAGATGCTCTTTAGTGATCCTCCTTGTCCTGTGGAAATGCCTCCGCGTTCGGAAAACAGTGTCCTAGAAATCGTGTAATCTCAAATACAGTGATCATCCGAGGCTGAACAAAACGCTGACCATTGGGCATGGAGTCATTTTGCTGTCCCAGAATTCAGGGCTGAGGCCAGAGGATGGCATGAGACCACGAGCTCAGGACCAGACTGGAAAACAGGGGAAGCCCTCCTCAGAAACAATAGTCTAGTTAAAAATTTACCACCTATTTCTAGCCACCACCTATGCCTGTGAACCAGCCTCCAGCCAAGACGGTTGGAGACGTCTGTCTGTTTATGCCTTCTCCTTTCTCTCCCCTCCCACAGCGTCTTTACCCAGCAGTGGGGAGCTGGAAGCGAATGCAGTACCAAATCTTCTGGGTTTCTGTACCCCGAAAAGAGTCTTGGCAAACTTGTGCTGGTTGGAAGAAGCAAGAGAAGAATAAGTGGGCTGAAGCCATGTTATTCCTTTATGTAGAAACTTTAGAGTTGATTGGTCAGCTGGGAAAAGAACAGACCACAGAATCCTAGGGGTGATAAAGGATGAGATGAAGCAGTCCATAGACGGTTTGATAAAGACAAACAGTCCTCTGAATGGGTACAAGTTTCATCACGTCCGTAGAAGTCTTTGATGATGGATTGGTTGTGTACATATTGCATTGATGACATTAGGTTTGGGTATAGTTCATTAAGAACGCATGGACTTTGTACAATTTAATAAGCGTATTAATTGGAGGTATACTTAAGGGAAAATTAAACTGATATGCTTTATATCAGATATATAACGTGATAGCCCCTCGTTTGACTAGAGGGTCTCTGCGGTCACCGCTTTCTGTGGAACAGGGCAAAGAAGACAATATGTTAGACCTAGGTTGCATTCCTTCATCTGCCACTTAACCACTCTGGGTTCCCCGATCACCCCCGCGTTCTGTCTGGTCAGCCAGCACAGCTGCTCACCGCACAGGCTGAATGCTGGCGCTTCCTCCAGCAAATGTTTGCTGGGCAAATGAAATAAGGCATTGCATGCTGGCAGAATGATCAAACTCTGTGTGTGTGTGGGGGGGGGGTGGGATCTTATTTTAACATAAACATCATGGGAGCACAACTAACCGTGTCTGTTCACACAGCACATTGATTGTCTTCTTGCCCTGGTCGCCGTCTTTGTAAAAGCAGGGAAATGGTTCTGCGTTCCTCTGGCTACAGGTTCATTCTAGGACAGGCTTGGAGCTGGTAGACCCCGTCAATTCCAGGAAGTCTCGCCGGGGATAATGTCGCAAAAACAATGAGCAGGATGCTTATGGGCCCCACCGGGCGGCGAAGACACCTTTGATTTCAGCCGTGTTAGAGAGATGGGTTTTTAATCAGTGCTTTGAAGCTAAAATTAAACTCGTTCTCATTATTTCAGCATATCCTAGGTTGTGTAAGTTCCAGGTCCTAGTCTCATACTAACGAGGAACAAGCACAAAATAGCTCGCACTTCGAATGTAGCTATCAATAATGTGTTGCCTATGAATTTAAAATGGCGTGGTTTGAACTGTTAATATCTACACTTGTTATTTATTTAATCTACTAAAGACTCTTAATCATAACGTCTTGTCCCGTATGTATTGACTATGGACAGGCATTTTATGTATCTCTTTATCTATTGTCTCCACAGCTTTTGGAAAGAACCACCACTGGTTTTGAAGAATCGGATTGCGCTGCTCCCAAGAGTCCACTCCACTTAGCGGTAAGTGAACTGCTGTGGGCAGCGTTTCCTGTTTGTCTCACAAAGAACAAGCCCCAAACCTTAGCCTGCTCTTGAGCCGCCGCCCAGAAAGGCCGTGATCAGTGCTAATGAGAACAGCAGAGGCTTGAAAGCATGGGCTACCAAGAGGGACGGCTTCACCTAGGCCTGGCTTCCCCACAGTTATCTTCCTTATTCTCAGTGTCCTCGTCTATAGAATGGGGACAAAAAAAAGATGAGGCTTGCGTAAAGTCAATACCACCAAAGGTGTAATAAATGATCACTGTCAACTTTAATCATTTTTTTTTTACAAAGGAAACATTTCAGCTGAAGAACTCTGATTATGGAGAGTAATATGCAAATGTTAGACCTATGAATAATCAAATATTACATTTTCAAATGTCACGATTAAAACCTGTGTGGGTTTTAAACAAAACTATGGGAGAATAGAAGAAGCAGTTTTAGAACAGCAGCCAGGCCATTCCTCCTGATTTGCTGTTGGGCCTCCTGGTTCGGTTCACACGCTGGGGAGATGTGGGAGGGGCAGAGACCTCAGGAGCAAAGCTTCCTCCCACCTCCCGTCATCAAAGGGGAGAGCATTGACCCCCAAACTCTCCCTGGAGGTCCTACCATTTCCGTAATTCTGCCCCGGATGGCATCGGGTTCACCCTTAGTGATTGGCAGCCGTTTGAAAGAGCCCCACTGCCTGGCAGTCACATCAGCCACAGCCAGCTCGCCTGGCCGCAGTGCTGCTGACTGGTGGTCACTCAGCCGTGGTCTGGTCATGGAGGCCAAGACGGTACTTCGATGTACCTTTGTTTGTAAATTCAACGCGACAGGATTCTAGGAGAATCGACAGGGGCCAGGTTTGCCATTAACTGCTACATTTTACCTATGTGACGCACAGACACTTCTTCAGTGTTATTCTGGTGAGTGTTTAGAGAGAATGTTTTGTTAATTGATACAGGTAGACATTCCTGCAAGGTGAGAGAAGTCAAGGCCACGACACAAGGACTGGGAGTATCCAGGGCCAGTCACCCTGTGAGAAACCCGCCCTCCACTGCCTGCATCTCCACATACATGGCCAGCAAACTCAGAGCCTCTGATACACCCACTAACGCATCCACCGCACACAGAAACCTTTACCCACGCACACATACATTTTGAATGCTGTGTAATGGGCCCTCCCTCTCGGTTCCCAGAGGTAGACTGAGATGGAGAAGGTGGGCGGGCGGTGGGGTGTTCACACGCCCAAAGCTTCATAGCGGTTGGCTCTAAGAGCGGGCTGTCCTTTAACATCCCTGCCAGCTGTCGGTCAAACCTGAGCAAGAGCCCCAGAGCAGAGCATGCGCAGATGCTTTAGCAAGGCCCTGTGGGTTTGTAGAGCAGAGTCCTCCTGCCCCGTGACCGTGGCGCTGACCCGATTGCTGCTGAGAAGAGAGTTCCAGGTTCCCCAAAGTTCTGTCGTCTCATTTTGTCCCCACAAAGTATTTGCTTTGGGCTTCCGGTGTGCAAGACGCGTTTGCCGAGCTTGCTGGGTCTCCACTCCGATAGGAAAGAAGGTGGGGAGCGGCGAGGCTGCCCTTCTCCTGGCTCACTCTACTGAACACGTTTTCTCCCACTGTCAATTTAAGGGAGCCAATTAGATAAGGCTCAAAAGACCCCTTTGAGTTTGTCAGTTTGTTAGTTGTGTGACGTTGGTCAAGTACCCAGTGGCTTGTGTCTCAGTTTCCCCATCCGTCAGAAGAAAGGACTATCAGGGCCTCATCAAGAGCCCCTCGGGAATGGCACGAGCTGATCCGGGTAAAGCAATCAGAAGAGCACCTGGTGGCATCTGTGTGTCCACAGCCAGCTTCATCCTTATCAGCACAAGTCTCTCCTCCGTGCGGCACACACTGGCTGTGAATAGCGCCAACCACTTTTCTAGTGGGAGATATTGCGGGGAAGGGACCGAACCTCTAGCCCTGAGGAATTCTCCATGTTGGGGAGATAGTAGGCTAGCAGAAGCATGTCCGATGGTAATACATGCCTAATGAGATGTTTCTTAAAATAGTTTAAATTAATAATTTAGGTAATTTTAAAGTCTGGTACTCCCAGGAACAGCTTAGCAGAGTAAAATTCATCCCTAACCTAGAAACTCTTTGCAATGGTTTACCTTGTGGCAAAGGGAAAATCCATTGTCCCCAATTGGGGGGGGGGGGGAATCTCCAGTGAGACCACATCCACACATCAACCACACTCCTGGGCAGGACAGGCCCCTTGCTCAGTGGTATATGGCCAGCACAAAATGAGCACCAAGAGGTTTTGCTGTTATTGTGGGCTTTTTGTTTTGACTTTTTTTTTGTCTTACTGGTTTTTATTTTTATCTTGTTTGTTTGTTTTGTTTTTGAGAAAGAACAAAAACTGAAGTTGTGTGGGCAGGGAGGTGGGAAGGACCTAGGAGGAGTTAGGGGAGGGGGCGGAAAAACATCCTCAAAAAATAGTGGCTTTTGAGTCATCTGATCGTTTTCATGGGCCTGGTACCCAGAATCATCCAGGCTGGGACTGGAGAGCTGTAATTAGCAGGATTCCATCATTTTCATGTGCCTGGTACCCAGAATCATCCAGGCTGGGACTGGAAAGCTGTAATGAGCAAGATTCCATCATTGTGTCCTAGCCTGAGCCGCTTTAACTTGAAAACAATGAATGGATTTTTGTTTTCTTTTCATTGTGAGGATTAAAAGAGAAGATGCAGGGGCTGACCTAAGTACCTCTAGGAGTGCTGACCGCCTCCTGCCTGTGTGCTTCTCCGTTCCCTGCGCGTCTCCTCTTTATTAAACCCAAGTGTGCTGGCCATTGTCCTCCGTATAGCTCCACGCATTGTAAGGTTTCCTCGGCTAAATTAAGGGGAACAGAAATTGAAATGGTTACTGTTCTCATCATAATGGAGAAGGGGCTAGATTTGAAAGTGCCATCTGGAACCGGCTGCTGTCTGCTGGGCCTGTTCCCCCCAGCATCATTCAGTAAGCTGAATTCAGAACTACCATTTACCGTTAAAGTGGGAGGCCATGGTCTGGAGAGTCAGTTCTCAAATGCGCCCCAGATCCACGAGGAGAATTCATCCAGAGTCCGATTCACAGCCTGGCGTGGATGTTCCTGTTACTACAAACAGGGTTAAATGCTCCTCAGCTGGCTTAGAAACCACCTATGGCCTAGTTAGTAATGGCTGAAGTTGGTGCAGGATTTGTGGAAGGCATTTTACTATTTTCTCTTCTTCGATGATGTTGGAAACTCCCCAGGATAAGAGGCCAAGGACCATGCGTCTTAACCCTCACATTGAATTGCCATATTCTCTTTTCAAAGCGCTCCTGGGTCAGCTTGCCTTACCTGAAACCAGTTTTTTCCACCCAAGCCACATACCCTTAGCATAACGAGGTCACCCTGCCCCTCTGGGTGCTCTTCGGTAAGATGGAGATAGCAAGAGCATCTAAATCCCAGATTGGCCATGGTGACGTGAGGTGACGGGTCCCACAGAAGCAGCCAGCAAGTGGTTGCTTCAGAATATAGGTTACAAGACAGACTTCCTGTCCTGCTCGGTTACAGCTCCTGACACAGCTTGTTTTCCTGTCTCTGGAGAGGCTGTAGTTTATTGTAAAGGCTCAGGAGTCTGGGACTTTGTCCCCAGAGTGTACCTTCATGTTCCACAGTGATAGTCAAGATATTTTACATCTACACAGATATTTCTATAGAAGGAAGTTAGGTTTTTATTCAGTATCTGTTATTCAGCCTGATTCCATCACAGGCAAATAGAAAGGTATTTAGCCTTCAAATCAATCAAATGGAATTCCCAAGGGAAAACTACATGCCTATTAGACTTCAGATGCCCAGTTCCTAACTTGGCATCTACCTCAGGACTTTCTGTGGAAAAGGATGTTGACAGTAAATATGGTGGCCTATGCCTACATATGTGTTGGTGAGAGTCCCCACACAGAAGAGGCTGGAGCAGAAGGATTCAGGTTTTGAAGGCAGCCTAAGCTAGGTAACAAGATACTGTCTCAAAGAGGGGGACATTTGCAGATCATAAATAAGATGTGGAAACAGTTGGCATGGTGCCCAGCACGTAGGAAGTCCTCAGTGAGTCGTTGCTATTATCAAAGCAAATGCAGGGTTAGTATTTGGTATCAATAAGCGCTTTTGAAGACAAGGAAGTGGGCTGAAGAGTGGAAGGATCTTTTCTATATGCGCTGGGAGGCTTACTTCCCTGGTAAGGTATTTGCGTAGATGTATCACGAAGGTCAGGGCAGGTGCCATGGCCAGAGGAGGAAACTCCTGCACTTAACTGTAGAGGGCAGTGTGGGCACCCCAGAGCCATGCTAGATATATTGCCTGCAGCTCAGTTTCTAAAAAGCCCTATTAGGATACTGTCATTTCACCCTCCACAAACGTCACAGCGACCTACCCATGCGCAACAGTGCAAGATTGCTTTTCCCCACACTGTTAATGGCATCGGGTAGGACATCTTCAGTCCTCTCCAGGTGGTCATGAGATAGCTCTATAAAAAATGTACATAGATTTTCATATGCTTTTGGCATTTTTCCTTCCTTCCTTCCTTCCTTCCTTCCTTCCTTCCTTCCTTCCTTCCTTCCTTTCCCTTCTTCTTCTTCCTTCTCCTCCTCCTCCTCCTCCTCCTCCTCCTCCTCCTCCTCCTCCTCCT
>JABTXL010000827.1:3750277-3880157 GCA_025134845.1 Neodon shergylaensis
TACACACATATGCACA
The DNA here is from genome assembly GCA_025134845.1 of Neodon shergylaensis. NCBI lineage: Eukaryota > Metazoa > Chordata > Mammalia > Rodentia > Cricetidae > Neodon > Neodon shergylaensis. The sequence goes on from JABTXL010000827.1 coordinate 3,750,294, forward strand.
TATATACATATACACACATGTACTCATACACGCATACACACACAAATACTCACACGTATACACACACATACACTCACATCATATGGTCTTTTTTCTCTTAGTATATATAAAGGACCATTTTTCATGCTATTAAATATTTTTCTGGCTGGCCATTTCTAATGCCCCATTGTGGGTAGGTGCCAGAATGGCCAGAATGCATTCTGTGATTTTCTGGCTTGGAGCAGTCATGCTATTTTTGTGGCCTCTTGTGACAAATGAGGGCACTGTATGTGTCCCGTGGCCAATCCTTTGCACACATCTGCAGAGTTGTCTTTTTTTGGGACAAAAATAAGTTAAATGTACAAAGGTAAAAATCACAAAATTGCTCTGTGGGTGTGGTGTGAACACCCTGAGAAAGGGCAGAGAGAATTTTCCATGGGTGTTGCTATAGTCGTGGCTCTTATTTGTGGGCACTTCTTTTGGGCCGTGCGGCAGATCCGGGTACTCTACATACATGTGCCCGTCAGTGACAGGCTGTTTACATGACAGCGATCTCACACGGTTATAATGGAGCTGGACATATACAGTCCTTTCCTGTAGAGCTCTCTCTGTGCCTTTGCCGTTCGGATGCAGAAACACTTGCCAGTGTTGTGACCCCACAATGTCCAGCAGGAAGATGCACTGGGCGTGTTAGCTTAGGATGGACAAGCTCTGTAGCCTGAGTGGGCAACAGGCTGTGTTCTCTAGCCCCATGGACAGACGCTGGGATATTTCCAGAATACACCCCTGTCTGCAGGTCATGTCCTCTGCCCTCTCATGGGGGAACAGCGAGAGCCAGAGAGGGGTAGACAGGAGTTGACAGCCAGGACGTAACCTACTCCTTGATTCTGAGGCTGCTGTTTTCTATGTAGCACGATACCTTCTGTGGTTATGTTTCTTGTGGCTTTTCTAGCAGGGATTTGACTAGGGTTGGCCTTCCTCCTACCTCCTCAGCAATGCCCCCTGTTCCCCTTAGGCCAGGCAGCAGGGATAGGGGGGCTTCCACTCCCAACGCTGTCATCCCCAGCCAACTGCGGTTGTTTTGTTTTCGTTGCCACGTGACAGATAATGACAGGACACGAGGAATGTGTGCAGTTGCTGCTGGAACAGGAAGCCTGCGTCCTCTGCAGAGACGCCAGAGGCAGGACGCCCCTGCACTACGCCGCCGCTCGGGGCCATGCCACGTGGCTGAGTGAGCTGCTCCAGATTGCCCTGTCAGAAGAGGAATGTTGCCTCAAAGACAACCAGGGCTACACGCCGCTGCACTGGGCTTGCTACAATGGTGAGTGGCGTGCCATCCGGGTGAGCATTCAGATTAATTTGGGGGTTTCTTTTTCTGTCATAAACACTGTGGCAGTATGCGTATTCATAGTATAGCATTAAAAACCTCATTAAATATCCATAAGTGAAATTTTTAAAAAGCACATTTTTAAATAGTAAGGAGTCATACTCCACTAAAACGCTGCTCTAATGTGTATCACGGTACTTCCTCCACAACTTTGCCAGCCCAGAGTGACTCGACCCTTCTTTTTATTTTTGCCAACATCAAGGGTAGAAACGTGTGTCTCTTTGCGTTTCCCAGCCTCTTGCCGTATTTATGCCCTGTTGTTTCCTCTCTGAAAGTGGCCTTTTCCACCCGAGCTTCTTTCTCTTGCCGAAGAGCCTATGAGTTCTCCTGTGTCTAGAAGAGCCGGGCACCTTATCTGTGGCAGTGTTTCTGCCTCGTTCCTTGTTTGGAGCAACTTCTTCCATGCTGATGTTTGGAGTTTTCATCTGCTTTCCATAGGATCTCTGTAGCCAGCCTTGCTTAAGAAGATCTCCTATATACCCCCGAAGATAACAGATGTTTTTTACAAATATTTCTTACTCTACATCTGTGGTTTCCTATTTCCGTTTCAGTTCCGTTAGGATTTTAGTGTGATCATTAAGTCTGGGAAGAGTTCCTGGGCTCCAGTTACGTTGACGTAAGAATGCCTGTGTCTTCATTAGTCTTCATCGGTTCTGCCGTAATAACTTACTTTTGCTCTTCTCCTACCATTGGTGGAGTGAAAATTTTTTTACCTAAAATAACTTTTTAACCTACAACCTGTGAGGGCTCGCTGGCTAGAAAGAACCGACAACAGAAAAGGAAGAGCCCAGGGGAGTCCCGGATGTGAGGGAAGACACACACTTGCCACAGCCCACATCGTCTCCCTGGGGCTGGGTCCGTCTTTCTGCTCTTGAACCTCTGCCAGTGCAAGCAGAGGAGAGCAGACTGCTCCCCAGCAATCAATCCCTGATTCTGGAATTCTTGAGCTACCTCCCTCCAGGTCTGAGGTCCAAGCTCTCAGAGTCTCCTTCGCTGGGCACTGTGAAATTTTGGAAGTGGTCTGCCACGCTCCGGTTTTAGCTGCTCAGACTCAGTCTCCCACTGACGAGCAGAATTTGCAATAAAATCGGTGGTGTCAGCTAGCTTTATCTCAACTCGACACAAGATAGAGTCATTTGGGAGGAGAAAACTTCAACTGAGAAAACACCCCACCCAGTTTTCTTGATTCATAATTACTGTGGGAGGTCCCAAGCTATAGGCAGTGGCATCCCTGGGCTGGTGGTCCCAGACACGGTAAGAAAGCGGGCTGAGCAAGCCATGAGGAATAAGCCACTAAACAGCACCCTTCAATGGCTGCTCCTACCATCCCTGCCCTGACTGCCCTGGACGGTGAGCTTTAACAAGCTGTAAGGGGAAATACAGCCTTTCCTTCCCAAGTTGCTTTTGGTTCCAGTGCTTTATCGTAGCTCTAGAGACCCTAGTTAAGACAATGGCAGAGAAGGCTTTAAAAGTCTTGTGCATTGCTGTTCACCATAATGCCTGCCCTTTGCTCACCTGGGGCCTCCTGTAGCCAGATGTCACTAAAAACACTGCCATGGGATTTTACGTCTAGAGTCTTTTGTTGTTGTTGTTTTCTACCAGGTGCATGCCCCCTTCACTGGGGTACCTACCTGTAAGCTAACCTATTGGTGTGGGTGAAAGGAAAATGTCCCGATTATAAACATGGGGAAACTGAGGCAATGCTGATGTCAGGTATCTCTCGAGAGCTGAGGGTGACACTGAATCTGTTCTGCTGGCCAACTACGTGAAGTTTTCTCTCTCTCCACCAGACCATATGGTCCTCGCTGTTTGATTTGCTCATTGTATCTCAGAACACCTGTGAGCGCGGTTAATAACATTTCAGCGTTTTGTTCGTTTTATTCCATGGAGAACGGGCATTCCGCCAATTCAGGAAAATTCATATGCTAGAACCGAACCCTTAATGGGAAATTAAAAAATTAAAAAACGCCAGACCGTGCTGAACGGCGCTTCTGTCTGGGGGCTCTCTAAATTTGTGTGTTCTCTGTAGGCAATGAAAACTGCATAGAGGTACTTCTGGAGCAGAAATGTTTTCGGAAATTTGTTGGCAATCCCTTCACTCCACTGCACTGTGCGATGTAAGTAGAAAGAGTGGAAATGTCACGGTGACCTCTGTTCCTTTAACTGTGTGCAGGAAACGTGCCTTTTATGAATGAAAAGAAGCATTTAGATTGCAGACAAGACTGAAATATGCTATTCTGCTGCTAGAGACTAATAGCTTTGCTACCATTGCCTGGGCTCTCATGGTCATGGTTTCCCAGAAGCTAAAGTTCCAAGGTAGCTCATGGTGATGTGCCGAGAGGGATGGCCCAGAAATGTGAAGAAGTCTTCAGCGGTATCCCCCATTGCCTGGCAAATTCTGAAAAATAAGTCAAGGTTAATACCAATTTTATATATCTGTAGCTGGCAAGACATTTTCTGCCAGGAAGACTTTTATAAAATTCCTCATGTTAATCCTCATTTTCCTTCTCCTTCCTCCTCCTCCTCCTCTTTCTTCTCCTCTCCCATTCCCCTCCTCCTCCTCTTCCTTCTCCTCACCCATCCTCCTCCTTTTTAAATCTAATTGTTACTGCAAGTTCATAGAGAGAAATGTTATTCATAGAAGGCAGTGACCTTATGTCAGGATTCCATGAGTCAGAGCGGGGTGTACACTTGAACATGCCGTCTTTACGTTACCTGTGGGTTTCCCATGAAGCAGGGTCATTTGACTAGAAAGACACTAGAGGCATGAAATCGCATCAGTAAAGAAAGGGCAGATGAGAAAGAATCTGGTTATTTGGGGGACTGGAGAGGTGGATCAGTGCCTCAGAATCCTTGCTGTGCTTGCAGAGGGCCCAAATTTGGATCTCAGCACCCACATGGTGGCTAACCACCATCCATGCCAGTTTCGTGGGGTCCAGTGGCCTCTTTGGGCATCCTCGGGTTCTAGGTACACCTGAGTACACATATGTACATGAAGAAAAGCACTGACCTGCATAAAGTAAAAATGGACAAATCTTTTAAAAAATTGATTTATTTATTTTATGTTCATTGGTGTTTTGCCTGGATTTATGTCTGTGTGGGGGTGTTGTGTCCCCTGGAACTGGAGTTATGGATGGTTGTGAGCTGCCATGTGGATGCTGGGAATTGAACCCCGGTCCTCTGGAAGAGCAGTCAGTGCTCTTAAGTGCTGAGCTATCTCTCCAGCTCCAGATGGACAAATCTTAAAAATACCAACGAGGGTGAATTCTCGTGTGAAGGATCTATGTCTTTTCCACTTTGCTGTCTCGACATCACATATGTGGGACCTTGTGCAAGCGGTGTTCCAGGGGACCTCACGAACACTGAGGTCCTTCATGGAAGCAAGCAGGAGGTTTCAGTGCACACTGCCATAGCATGCTACAGATATCAGCATCTGATGTCTAAAAATACATCCAATTGTTAAATATACAATGCATATAAAGATGCATTGTGAAGGGATATGTTTTAATGAGTTCTTACACTAAAATCCGTTTTCATTCCAGAATAAATGGCCACGAGAACTGTGCGTCACTGCTGCTGGGGGCCATCGATTCCAGCATCGTCAGTTGCAGAGATGACAAAGGCAGGTGGGTGAGGCCGTGGTGTCGCGCTTCGGGTCTGGAGACTTGGTCCTTATTCTGTGTTGTAGAATAGGGAGCCACTTGCTTTTCTTTCTAGATACCCTTATCTTGGGTAGTGCTAAGAACCGAATCCAGGGCCTTAGACGAGCTCAGACTGAGCTCCAGCTGTAGTAGTGTTTAGAGAGACTGGCCGCATAGCTCAGGATGACCTTGAACTAGCTACCCAGCCCGGGCTAGCCTCAGACTCATGATCTTCCAGACTCTACCCTGCTGAGTGCTAGAATCACAGACATGAATGACGCTTGGCCAAGAGAAAAAATAATTAACTGAGAAAGTAATGTGTGGTATGTTTTTCTATCCTAGAGATTTTTTCCATACCAAACTATAGAGATTCATTTTCCCTTTTAAAGCTGCATGTAGTGAATGCATAGCATGTTGCTTGGCCTGACTTCTTTAGACGACTATTCGCGTGGCTCTCAATATTCTGCTGTTCCTAAGAAGCAGCACAGGGAATCTGTTTGCACGGCTGAATATAGATGGGAAATGGAGTCCTGGGGGTGGAGTTACTTCATTAAGGCTAATGCTTTTTCCATTTTGATAAGTAATGTCACGTTGTCCTCCCCAGTAACCCCACCGTCTGCATTAGGTTATGTAGGCTTTTAAGGCTTTTAAGTTAACCAACCAATTGCCTACAAATTAGCCCCTAACTTTAAAAGTTTCTGCCATAGATGAGTGTGAACTCACTTGCACTCAGGATTAGATGGTTGGAACGGTACTGATTTCCTTATCAGTCATTGCAGGAGCCTCCCCCTCTCGCCCCCCAAAATCGAACGGCAACGTTCATAAAGCTGATACTTCCATGGCCGCCTTGATGGTTCTAAGAAAGGATTGGGCCATCATTTCTGTCAACCCGGAAGCTTTACATCTTTAGAAAACACCTTCGCATGTCTCTTGATGGTTACTGCAATAACCAGCAAGGCAGTAAATCCACATGTGTTTGAAACCTGCAGGACAACCCTCCACGCAGCAGCCTTTGGTGACCACACAGAGTGCTTGCAGCTGCTCCTGAGACACGACGCTCAAGTGAACGCGGTCGATCATTCAGGGAAAACGGCATTGATGATGGCAGCTGAGAACGGGCAGGCAGGCGCGGTGGGTACGTACTTAGGCTGCGGGCTTTGCACTGGGGCTGGTCTGAAACGCGGCATTGAGTCAGATAAAGACATCAGTGCTGTTCTAGCATGGCCACCGGAAATGGGCCACCTCTGAGCTCAGACATCTTCACCGCTTTGTAACTGTGTCGTTGGAAGATGATAGCAAAGTAAGCGGATCCTTGGGTGAAATCACTCAACCTTCAGAAACAAAACTTTTAAACAGAGCCATCTTGTCTGGAAAGACTGACACCGTACTTGGATTTAGCCCAAAGGCTGAGGGGCGGTGGAATGGTGGAACTCTGAGGGCCGTTGGAACTCTGCCCACCCAGCTCCCGCTTGAATGGAGCAGATATGGCAACCAACTGTTCCTTCTTTACAAACATTGAGTCTGCGTGTGGGCTGTCCCGACGCGAGTGCTGTTTTGTAGTCGCGCTGAATCGCGTGCCTGGTATCCAGCCTCACTTACTCTCTCGTGGTTCTGTCTGTAGATATTTTGGTGAACGGCGCCCAGGCTGACCTGAGTGGCAAGGACAAGGACTTGAATACTCCCTTACACCTGGCGATCAGCAAAGTACGTAATAATGGGCTTCAAATGGTGCTGCTTCCTGCCGTGACCATAGTAGTGAGACCACAGGGTCTGTCCTCCTGGGCTCCGAGGGAGCATGGGTTTTAACTAAATGACCGTTTCCCAGGATGCTGTCAACGATGTGGGAACATGAAGCGGGAGAAGGAAGGGGCAGAAATCAGGGTTGGTGGATATACCCCACTCACCAAAGGGAACGATGAGGGTGGGTTTCCTGCATTTGCCACTTGTGGTCCGCACATTCCACCTGTCTCGAATCTGCCACTGTACCTGTCTCCCTGGCTATGGCACCGCATTTGGGTGCCACACAACAGGGTAAGACATTAGTGATGTGGCTTATAAATGCTAAGAAGTTCCCGTTGCGTTGGGTTTGAAGACAGCCCCAAATCACAGTGCTTTAAGGCAATATCCACGTACACGGCCACTGTTTTCTCAGGCGTATATCAATGCATAGTATATGGTAGATTTTTTTCTTTCATAAAAGATGCATACAAATGCCTGTATGTGTAATTCTTACAAAATGCATTATGTCATAATGCCAGTTGACACTGGTGGTATTAGAAGTCTCAGCCATTCCTCTTGTTGGTTGGTTATGTTTGTATCCGTGCCCTGGAAAGAATACAGAAACAGCAGAAATGCTCCAATCTGGACATGTATGACAGCGGCTATAGGCTGGAGGAGCGGAAGGACCTCCCGCAACACCCCTAGATATAATAATTGATAATTTAACTATCAAGCCTCTATTGTCATAATATCCAAAGATATCTATAGTTACGGTTGATGGAAAAATAAAAACCACACTCCAGAAACAGGGCCTCTTCAGAGTACCCAACAGAAATGGAGAAAAGTGACACAGATCTTGAGTGTTGTGGGAACTCCAGGAGATGGATCCCCAGAGCAGTAATTGAAGGTTTGAAGGAGGGGGCACCCCATGTGTGTTTAAAAAGTGATGCCGCAGGCTTTACAGGGCGCTGCTAACACCGCCCCCTCCACCACTCACCGGCCTGGCCACACTAGCGTCTGCTTTCACTCTCGGGACGTTCATTTTAAAGATGAGCTTGGAAATATTAATATTAACTATGAATATTTTAAGTCAGAAATGTGCTAAACAGGTCCTAACGGGCCCCAGGTAGACGCTTAAGAGTATCTTGGGCTCATTTACTCTTTAGAGAAAGGAATTATTTGGAAAACAGCCCTGGATGTTTCCAGGCAGAGGAAGCTGGCAGTCAGTTGAAAGTCAGGAGCTGTGCTGTATCTCTGCCTCACGTGTCTTGCTCTTCCTCCTTATTAGGGCCATGAAAGATGCGCCTTGCTAATACTTGACAAGATACAAGACGAGAGCCTTATCAACGCGAAAAACAGTGCCCTGCAGACGTGAGTGTGACAGCCACGCGCGACCCGAGCTCAGAGTCATACTTTTTTATACATTATTCGGGGGCGTCTAACATGTATACAACAAAATACGGTCATCCCCACCACCATTTTCATCCTCCAGCTCCCCCAGATTCCTTCCCGACCACGTGTTTTTTTTTTTTTTAACACCCAATTAATCCATTACGTCCAGCTTGTGTGCATGGATGTGGACCATCCAATGGGGCATGGGAACCCACGAGTGGCTCCATCTGCCAAAAAGAATGACGCGCCCCCTGCAGCTCCAATTATTGTCTCCAAATAGCTCCCCAGTAAGGGGCGGGGCCTGGAGATCATCTATCCCATCTCCGCTGGGATTTGGCCTGGGTTGATCTTGTGCAAATCTTAGGTGGGAAATCTCAACTGCCGTGAGCTCATGAACGCCTTGACCGCGTCGTGTCCAAAAGACAACCTGCCCAGCTCTGCCCCATCCTCTGGCCTTTCTGTTCTCAGCATCGTCTCTGAGATGGCCCCTGGGCCTGGGCCTGTGGGGGAGGGGTGATAAAGACTGTTCATCTGGGGCAGGGCCGGAGTCATAGTGTTTATCTAGCACACGGCAAGAGCATGTACTGAGCAGAGCAGTGAGTGGTGCCAACCAGGTTGCGTCTTCATGACGTTTCTGTGTGCACCTCTGCAGCGTTGACTGGAGATCCACGGTCTTCGGTAGAGCCCTTATTTTGATACAGCTTCTCAGGGTTTGCAAGTTCTTTGTTCTCCTTACCAGCATTCTCTGGGCTTCATTATAAATTTAGTGAGCTTTTAGGAAAACCGTCTGGGCTTACGAGCTGACATATTTGGGGAAACTGTTTGTACCAGGTATTCGCCTTATGTAGTCTGACGGGAAAACAGCACACTTATAAATCAGATTCCCAGAATGCATTTGAACAGCGTCTAAGCTATTTGTTGTGATTATATTTTAATATAATTCAGCGTCACCCTCAGTGTGAAGGATCTAAAAGCTGCTTCAGTTTTTTTTCTATTTTGGGAAATTACTTATGCGTTTGTTCTAAAGGCAAACAATATTAGTTTTTTTTTTAATTTAAGACTATTAAAGGAAACAGCACAATATTCTGAGGGTGACACTCTTTTATGAGGTCCCGTAAACCAGTGAGACATCTATGAACACGCAATAATAAAAAGATCCGAGAGTGTGTATTAATAGCGCTCACCCCAATGAACTGCAAAACAGAGTCTCAAAGTAGCCAGTGCAGAGCCTTCCACAGAACAAAACAGAGCTTGGATCCCTCTGGCCTTCTCCATGCTACCCCCAGACGGCTTACGATGTAGACTGTTTATGAGGCATACAGAGAGATCTGGGCCCAACGCATAATAATATCTGAAAAAGATATGCCCAGCACTGCTTTTTCTTCAAAGTGACCATGTACTATTTGTAGACCCTTAAGTACATCTTCCTTTTAGTGACCGTAAGTTCTACATCTTTCTTTATTTTGCTGCCAATTAGTTTCCTTTATGTCCAATACCCGAGAGAATCATAAAGACAAAGACTTGTTTGGGCTCACAGCTGTGCATATTTCAGGTTAGGATTGGTTGGTCCCCTTTATTTTGCCCCGCCCTGAGCAGCTATCTTGACAGGGAGCACATGGCTATTTCACTCGGGACAAAGAGGAACTGGGAAGGACTGGTGTCCTACAGTGCCATGCTCCAGTGCCTTGGAGATTCTCACTGGGCCCCCCGCCCTCATGGGATCTGCCATCTCCCGCCTCCACGAAGCCTCCTCAGGCACACAGCCTTTGGAAGATCCCAGCTCTCTCACTCACACAATGCTCGGTGTTGTCTTTCAGACCCCTCCATATCGCTGCCCGCAATGGCTTGACGGCGGTCGTGGAGGAGTTGCTGGCCAAAGGAGCCTGTGTGCTTGCGGTCGACGAAAACGGTAAGTAGAAAGAATTAGCGGTCGCTACAGGGGGCGTTGATTGGAGCCGGAGGAACTGTGAAAGTTAGGCACGGCTTAAGAGCCAGTAGGCGCTTTCTTCCCCTTGGAAGCCACTTATGTGTGAGAAATCAAACCCAGGTAGTTTGTCCTGTCTGTCTTTCTGCCCAGTAGGTTGTCTTCCTGTAGCAGTACCAGCCGGGCGTATTTCAGTCAAAGAATTCCAGGTATAGCAAACCCCTTTTCAGCTTGGCCTTGGAAATTCCGACTTCCATACATTAGCGGACATTCCGGGACTCCACGGAAAGAGATCTTCTCACACCGGTTCCTTCCTAGATCAAATGTTCTTGTAAAGTGCAAATCAGAACTCATATTTCTCATATAGAAAGTTGGGAAACGTGAACGAAATGTTTTTTACTAGGGTCTAGGCTGGCGGTGTCTCCTGTCCTCCATGCCTGGCCTTGCCCAAATGAGCTTACTCTTGTCAAAAGCCGTCCACTCTGCCTGCTGCGTTACACGAACTATTGAATACCAGAATCCTAGTAAACGACCACCGTACGCACAGTGCCTCTTAACCTTAGGAAGCAAAAGAGGAACTTCTGGATATATACGCATCAAGTAATTTTTGCAGTGATAGCTAAGTAAAGTATTGGGATGTATTAATGCTGCTCAATTAACTACTTATTACAGGTATCGGAGTTAGCAGCTCAGGCCTGTCTCTCCGAAGTAAGCAGTCATGCTGACATCTTAGCGGATGCTTTAGTTCTGTTCCCGCAGCCCCACGTACCCTAGCATGTCCCCTGCGCTCTCCCCAGCCCGGCTCGTCTAGGAAGTGCAGACGGTTCTTTCAACCCATCCCCTTAGCCTTCCCAGCTTATTTTCCTCATCTTTAACCACACTACCCGCCTTAAGCTTGGCATGAAGAAGCCCGCTGTTTCTCTCCGCGACGAGATGCTAGATTAAATGGGTGTTAACATGCTCTCAGGTGTATGCAGTCTGTATCTATGGATACAGAGCTCTGTGCCAGGGGAGCCCGCCTCCATCAGGGTTTAGCTGGGCCAGTGACTGGGGACGGTTGGAGATCACTTAGTACCCTGCTGCGCTAATAGTCCCTTCATCCATCCTGCCCCTAAGACACCTGACGCTCTTCACTTGGTTTCTCTCTGTAGAGACGAATAGTCTCTTCGCGGCTGGGAGTGCAGAGGGCCCTCACGTCTAGGAACAGGAAACAATGACTGAGTTTTACCAGAACGGTTCCTCTGATTGACGGAGCAAGCTCACTGCTCACTGTGGAAGGGGACCTTGGCATGGGGGCAAGGATTAGCAAGTCCGTGAGCAGTGTGTTCCTCCATCAAGTGCTGAGGTCCGGTTTGCTGATGAGTGTCTGAAGCCTCAAGTCTGAGTGATAGAATCACACCACCTAATTACGGCCAACAGGGCTTCGCCCCACATTCCTGAGAGCTCAGATTTGTGACTTTCGTTGCTGAGGTGACTTCTTTTTGTAGGGCTATGAAAATTCCCTGAAATGGTCATGAAAGTATTAATTACTGACCTCTTCAAAGGGTTTCGGGCTTTCAGAATATGAACTTTCTGTGATGCGTATATAAAGCGCCATCAGCCACTGGTTTTACCCTTTCTGTCTGACACACACTTGACATGGAAAGAGAGTCCCCCTCTGCCAGGTCTGCGGCTCATGGTGTGCGTTTGCTGACAGCGGAACCTCCCCCCTTGGATGTCCTAGTGCTAGTTTTTTTGTGGCTTGTGTCCCCAACCTCTCTCCCTCCCTCCCTCCCTTGCCGTGTGTTTCTGTCCTCTAGATGAAGGCTGGAATCCGCTAACTGGGGTAAACACTTTGCTTTCCTGTAGGCATGTGAGCCCAAACCCAAAACTAGAACCTCGGCGAAATGTCGCGTCCTCCCTGCCCCATGCCGGCCTCACCCCAGCATGGCTTGTGGGAAGTAACCCCTCTTAGCTGGCATGGATTCTAACTCAACATGCATCTCCTCTCGTAAGGTTGCGGGAGATGTACTGTGGACCGCCGTACAGCTCTGGACCCTCCGGGCTAACCTCTCTGCCTTGTCTGCATTTACGCCCAGGTCATACCCCGGCCCTCGCTTGTGCTCCTAACAAAGGCGTGGCTGACTGCCTGGCCCTCATTCTGGCTACCATGATGCCCCTTTCTCCCTCCAGTGCCATGGCGGCTGTCAACTTGGTTGGTCTTAGAAAGGACAATTGGAGCAGGACGACCCTCTCCAACCTGGGTAGCGGGGTCAGTCTGAGCAGTAACCACGTGGGCTCCGAGGACGGGTATAACGAAAACGATTCCGACTCAGAAACATTCTAACCGTGGACCGTAGAGGTGCGTCCTCAGCTGCCTGGAAGCTTGAATTCCAGACTTACGCTGTATCCGAGTATTTGAGACCGAGCTTCCGGAAGCCAGCAGACGAGGAACCAGTCTAGCCAAAGGAAGGCAGCTAGGCTGTAGGCTGAAGACCTGGTTTCTGGTTTGCTTCCTATTTTCTTTAGGTCCAAGGTACTTCTGTGAAAGTCCTACCTCTCATCTTAAGTGAGGAAAATTTCTAAGTATTGAATCCTTTGTCTTTGGGGATCACGCAACAGAGAGACAAACATTCAGCCTAAAGATTTCCTTTCTCACGTATTCGCCAGTGAGTTCCATGGTCTGCCAAGCGACATTCGTGTCCCCTGGGAGGGGAGGGAAGAGGGGCTAGGAAATGCCTGCACCCTCTTCCCAGTCTGTTGTTTACTTCCTCACTAGAAGCCAAAGGTCAAAGTTCATCTTCAGGCCTAACGCCTATAATCATCTTCTTAAGGGAGTCCACCTGACCCCGCCTCCTCGTAGTCCTCGTAGGAAGCGTGTAAATACCGCAACCTCTTCCCAGGATCTTGGTAAAAGTTGCCAGATGAAATGTGAACGTTGACCATGCTTTCTCGTTAGACACAAACAAAATAGCACCCAGGGCTCTCCTTAAAGAAACCCGTGAGTAATTTTTCAATGGAGTAATGGATCCCAGATTTAGCCAATAGCATTTCAGGTGAAATTATACCATGCCAAAACTTGAAACAATATGCAAGTCAAATAGGAAACCACTGTCTAGCGAGCGTGCTCGTAAATGGAAATGCTGACTTCAGTAAGGGCCTCAGGGCCGGCACTGTCCTTCCTCGGTAGAATAGCAAGAAGTGCTCAGTCAAGGTGGCGGCCCAGGAGTGACCGTGTGCACCCGTGAAAGGGAACCAAGGAAACGGGAGCAGAAATGGTTGGTGTAGAAGCGCAAGCTGATTGCCGGTTGTTTGCTAACGAAACCAGCATTGTCAATACCTGTGTCTGCTCCCTCTGCCAAAGCTTCTAGGTCCAACGGTCCCCGCCCTTCACCCGGAACAGCTGCACAGAAAGAAGAATGAGACTTTGAGATTAACGCGCACATCCTTACACACGCGCGTGTAAATGGATGCGTGGACTTCGTCAGCACCGCTGCCCATGAGGACCAAAATGCTTCTGCCTACAACGGGAGAGTTCGAACTTTTTTTTTCTCTCTAAATGCAAGTGGGAACTGTAGTAACTTTTCTATGGGGTTGAAATGTAATCATTTTTTTTGCATACCGGTCTTTCCTGTATTTTATATTTCTAATGACATGGTTTTCTAGCTGATGGTTTGACATTTGTAACTGATGCCCCGATGATGTGTTGTCCACGGGTTTGGGTTTTCGTTTTGTTCTCAAACCAGAGAACATGTCTGTATACTTTGATGTAAATGTGTTTATATTTATTTGAAATGAAACAAATGCTGAGAAAATAGCCACTGTTTAGGCTCTTTCTCTCTGTCTCTCTCTCAGTCTGTCTCTCTCTTGTTGCTATTTACCTTATTTAGAATAATAAAATAAGTGGGAAAATACCCCTGCCTCTGGGCTAGCCGATAGCTCTGGGGTTAAACCCAGCATTTCCCATGACTACCAGCTGACCCTCAGGTTTGTTTCTTGCCTGGTCCCACACTGTTGTCAATCAGAACCCTTCCACGAGATGAAAACGGGTGTAGCTGATCATGCACGCGAAGGCAGCCCAAGGAAAGACCCGGAGGCTGCAGAAACGACACCCAAAATGTCTCATGACTCTGAGACTTAATGGGAAACAAGGCCAAGGGTGGGCACTGTGCCAAGAAAAGGAATTAAAACCAAACACAGAGACGCAAACCCAGGCGCTGTGCTCTACTCGCTGGAGGTTCAGAAGAGACATCCGCAGTGGTGGGCCACAGCGTTCCAGGGTTAGAGCAGGTTCTGTCTTCGCCCTTGGATTTTCTATCTTATAGTGTTTTGCAGGGCTCGCTCACATCTGGATGAGACCCAGACAACATACGCTATTGTTCCCACCAAGCTGGGGGCCTTTACCCTCACTCTTTTCAATATCCTGGATTTAATTAAAACTCACGTTGGATCTTCACAAATGAGAACTTGTTCGGCAGTTTTATAAAACTGATATTGATTTCAGCAGGCAAATCTTGCACCAGCAACATCTTTTTTTTTTTTTTTTACCTTCTCGGGGTGAAGGTGTGATGAACCCCTCCATCTGTTCTTTTGGTTTGGAGCAGGTGTGTTTTGAACATGTGGGCAGACTGCTAATGAGCAGCAAGGACCTCACCGTTAGGGAACCCCCGCAGATTAAGGGGAACGCTCCTGCCGAAGAGGCGTGATGGGCTGTCTGTCTTCTTCCAGAAGGGAGTGGAAGTCTTGCCGGGCTGGCATTTAAAGCAGGAAATGAAATGCCGGCATTGGTAGTTGACACAGTAGAGAGAAAGGGGGCTGCTTCAGCAAAGCAATGTCCTAGCAGGAACCACTGTGGCCATGGAGCCCTGCTGGCCTTCCCTGCCTCTTTCTGATGGAGGAAAGACAAGGAGCCCAAATGAAATCAAGCTTACAAAGAGAGCCATTCTTCTGAGTTGGCCTGTCTGTCCGTCTGTGTCTGTCTGTCTGTCTCGCCTTCTCTGGCTCTGTCCCTCCTCCCCGCCCAACAAGACCAAAAGTTTTTTTTTTTAAAGAAATAACTTTTTAAAAACCTATAACTTCTCTGGATTTCAGTTGTCTCGTGCATGTTTGCGACATCACTTTCTGGAGGTATGGGGGGGGGAGAGTGTTTTTAGTAGTGTCTGAGTCGCTCAGTGCTTTCTCCTTAATGCATGGGTTTTAGATTGTATGTTTGCCACCACCACAAGGACCATGTCTGATTGCACTTACCTGTCCGCTGGTGTCTGCCTATCTCTGGTAAATTCATGGCTATCTCCAAATCGCCTAAAAGTCCTAGCAAATCATAACTCAGGGGATTTCTATTCGTCACTACTAAAAGGGCACCACAGTATGTTTTGGTACATTGGGCAGTAAACGGCCGTTTGGCTCGTAGCCCCGTTGCATTAGAACGAGGACACCGAAGGATTCGTCGCACACTAGTCACGCTCACGCTAGGGAGCAGCTGGGTTTGTGCAACCATTGCACTGTTGAGGAACTCGTCCCGTTGTGGTCTTGTGTCACGATGTCAGAGTGCCTTTTATATTTGTATATCCTGGAAATGTTCCGTGAGATGCTTTGTATCTTTTCACTTGAGTGTTACTGGAGCAATATGACCCTAGGGAGTTCTTTTCTTTTTTCTTTTCTTTCAATGTCTCCTTTTCCTATTTCTTCCCTTCTCTGCTTTGAAATGAAGATGCTGAAGTTTTCTATAGGAGTTACGTTTGGCTCTGTCGTGCTGAGATGCTTTCTCCGCACAGGGCTGTCAACCATAGGTCAGTATTATAGAGGAGCAGCGTTCTAAAATAGTGACAATCTGAGTGTGCGTGTAGAATGTAATCCCGTGTGTTTCCTATGCAGTGATCTGAAGAGTCGATGCAAGCATCTTCTGTGTAGTAGGTTTGTCTGCAGACGACGCTGTAGCATGTGCAATATATCCTTGCCAATATGTTGTGCCGGTGTTGCATTTTGTATAACACGTTTGTAACAGCATAAACTATGGTGTGATGATTTCAGTGGGATTTTTGTCTGTACTTTTTTAAAAATGTAAATCGGACTTGAATGACTCTGGTCAATGTCATGGGTGTAAAAATGAGGAAAACAGTTTTCGGTTCAGTGAAGGACTTCGAACCAGTCTGAATCTCCCCAAGCACAGTTTAAAACTTTGCAACTACTGAGTGCTCTCGCAATGGAATGAAGTACTTACCTGTAATATACTGTGGACCTGCATTCAGATGATTATTTTTGCAAATAAAAATGGTACAAATATTGTTGCAACTCGTGTTCTCTTTCATTTCTCAGAGGTGTGCTTTCTCAAATTATGCTAATCCAAATCTTTGCTCCCTAACTCCAAACCAAATTAATTCTGAAAACAATCAAGGAAGCAGTCTCCAGGTTTGCTGTTTATGCTTACCTGATCATACCTAAAGGAAAGACGAGCCTATGTGCTATGTTCATTATATTTATGTATTCCTCCAACGTGTTGCATAGAGAAGTTCATCTGAATTATAACGAAAGTCGTGTGTCAGCTGGAAGCAGAAAGGCCATGCGATTATGGGGACCATCAAATTTGACACAGTAGCTACAACTGAGGTTGGGGTCGCTGTAAACGTCCTTGTGGTGGGAGGGAAGCGTAGTAAGTCGCATCTGTGGCACAGGAGGAAATCACGCAGGTTCTCACACTTGCACAGCCTCTTGTCTGCACAACTGTCTCAGCTGCCATGTGTGGCCAGGCCAATGCGCTATCCTTAAAGGCAGAGTCCAGTTTGCTTCTGTCTGTCCTAAGTTTCTCCCTGGATTATTAGCTTTGGGGACAGTCACCGGAAAAGCTGAGGGACAAGCCTAATGGTGATGTCTCCAGTTACTGAGATAGGTTCAGGGTGTGTGGCTTGTCCCCATTCCTCCAATCACAGCGTCATGGAATATATCATCTCAGTTCTTACAGACCGGTCCTGTCCCCAGCTTTTTCTTTAAGGAAGCATTATTTCAGAGATGTCTACGGCCTGCTCAGGTTTGCAGAGCAATGATAGGACCCCACGGTTTATGCCTCTCTGCTCTCTCTCCCGTGCCATCCTGCCATAAAGGGTTTGCTTTTCTAACATACCTCCAGTTCTCTAGAAATACGTTACGAGATCCCGCCTGTAGTCAAGGGCACAGGACTGCTGATGGATGAGGAGCTGGTAGCAGAAATCACTGGGAGCTCCTTGTCACACAGTTCTCTCCCAGTGTCCTCCGAAGGTGTGGCCCTGTCCCAGAATACCTTTCCAGGGATGGCTGTGGCAGGAATTGTTGGCTTGGCTTCATAGATTCCTTTGAAGAATAAGAGATCCCTAATTTTATTTTTTGCCCTCCTAAGCAAACAGCGGCCTCTCCTGCAGTGTAATTGTGCCGATGTTCCTCCTTGTCTTCAAATTGCTTATCCATTGATCCTTCTCTGATTCCACTCAATGGGGTTAGAGCCTCACAGATCCGCCCTCCCCTCAACAAGTCCCAGAATCGGCTTCGAAGAGCCAGGAGCGTCCAGCTTAGAAGGCTATGAAGCCTTTGTGGGTAAGCGTGTTCTACGGATTTTCCTTTTTGCACATTTCACTCTGAAGGCACACGGGCTGTGAAGTAAAGAGCAGCCCATGCATTCCCAATCTCCCAGGAAGTAGTTGGGAGTATGTGGGCATTTGTGGTTGGCCCACTGTCTGGAAACTGAAGAGCATCTACTACCAGCTGTTCCACATCCCACTCCCAATGCCAACGGTCCCTTCCTTCTTGGCTCATTTAATGACTCTGCTCTTGTTTTGCAATCAACTTATTGCCTGTACAACCAGAATCCTATAAACAGTTCCCGCTATGTGTCCCCACTTAAGGAGAGTTTACATTAGAAGGTCAGCTAAGCCCGTGTACCCTCTTTTTCCCCAGGAGGGACCACATACAGGTGAGTAAACAAGAGAACAGCATCATGAGTTCAAGGTGAGTATTTAATTCCTGTATTCGTGAGCACACTCACCTGGGCACACAGGCATATTCCTGGAGGGCAGTGATAGCTAATTTTCAGGTTAGGGTATCGGAGGCTGTTGAGTACCAGCCTTGGTGGGAGCGCTGTGGCTTCACAAGGGTTTTACAGAAATGGCAGTGACAATTCAAAAGGCAAATATCCCCAATGCCCTGCCATTTGGGTGTCCTCCACTGGACAGTGGGGTCCCTGAGGGGTAACCCAGTGATTTCTGTCAACTGTTTTCTCACTATGGATTCCTAGGGACCACAGCGGTTGGAAAACTTCTGCTTACAAAGATGGGAGATGTGGCCCAGTGTCATATGGTGAGGTCTGAAAAGACATCACTGTAGCCTCTAGACCCTGGAGGATACAGTTTATATCTTTAATGGACAGTTGGGGTTTACTTGAATTCAGGAAGGAGCTTATACTTTTCAAAAGTCAAAGCATGTGAGTATTTCAAGGACAGAAAGTGGACCTGTGTTTTCATCCACGTGATATTGTGTGACCAGTGGCCTTTGTCTAGAGGGTATTTCCAGAGCTTGGTATCGTGTTCAGAGAATGGAAGAAGTACTCACAAATTTCAAAATATCAGGGGATTTTACTCAAAGATTGCAAGTACAGAATAGATGCATTTCAAGCAATCAAGAGGCTGCGAGTGAGTTTTTCTCAAGAGCATTGGGTTAGGCTGTCTTGTCGGGGCCCAGCAGGGAGAGGAGCTGGCTGCTGAGGTGTGAGCCATGGCTGACTTCATTGACGGGCTTCCATAGCCTTTGATCACGGTACATTTTTCCCATGATGCATCAGATATTAATTTTTCATACACTCGTAGGCATAATATTGGAAATAAGAAAAGTTCCCCTAAAAGTTCACTCAAAGGAACCAAGTTCCCTTTCTATGAAAGCACCCAAAACCAGTTCAGGCAGGTTTGGCCTCTTCTCCTTAGTTACAGGATATATTTAGGATGGGTTTGATGGAAAACTGCATTGTTTGGAGCATGGTCTACGTGCAGCGTGACGCATGTTGGGGATCCCAGGCTGCTGAATGCATTACTGGGAAAGGGGGTATCTGTATTTCTCAGGTCACGTGGGCGTCTGTAGTATTGAGGTATCTCTGGACTGACCTGCCTCTCAAGACCAGCAAGTTTGAGAAGCCTCCATTAATTCTAGTTCTTATTTTTCTTCTCTTTTTCTTTCCTTCTTTTTTAAAGGCAGATTCTCACGAGGTAGCCCAGGCCGCTTGGCCTTGCCCTTTCCGTCCTCCTGCCTCAGCCTCCCGAGTGCTGGGTTTACAGGTCGCACCACCGTGTCTGCCATAATTGCTAATCTTTCTTATTTAGTTTCCTAAGAAAGATAAGTACGGAAGTTCAGTTTTTAACCACAGGGAGTTGCCAACTATGGAACTGTCAGGCAAGAGAGATTGCCGCGGAGGGAGTGCGGGTTTATCTACTCCCGAGCAGTTACTTCGAGAAGGTCAGCGTAGACAGGACGGGGACTCTTCCCTGGGTTTGGTTTGATTCTTTAGGGACTTCTGCAAGCATAGATTGCCAGAGGGGTGTAGATAGCCATCCATAAATATTGGGCTGAGGAGAGAAAGAGATGGGAGGAGGCGGAAGTAGGAAGTCACTAGAGAAGGATGTGGAGACAGAAGAACGTTGTTTAAGATACGAAATAGAGCATACTGATGGTGGGGAGTTTTGGACAGGATGGGAGGTGTGAGTTTGGAAATAACTATAGAGTAGGTTTCAGAGCACTTGACATTAAGAGCATGAATTTTAAATAGACAACCATCCTTCCAGACCTTTCCACAGATAATGGGATGTAGACACAGAATAACTTGAAAGCTGTTTGACCAGTGATTGAGTTTTGCCAGGTGAGCACAGCTGAGCCGGGGTGGGGATTGGGGGGGGGTGGGAGGTGGGGAGGAAGTGAAGGCCATGAATCCTAAACCAGGTCAGCAAGCCTGCTAAAATGCGAGGGAGGTGATGCGGAGTGCTTCCGAAGGAGGTACAGTCAGTGGGCTGAAGGTGCAGAGATGGGAGGGTCATTGAGTGATAACACGAAATTGCTGAGCTGCCTTCGGGTTCTCAACGGGAAACGTTCATAAGTTCTACAGGTCTGATAGTGAAAAAAAAATTCATCTCAGGATCCTAACCATGGGAGTGGGTGACCGTGGGCAATTAAAGGAAACTCATTGGAGGGGGAGAGCCAAGTCCTGGAGGATTCAACGGAGCTGACAGGATGACTTGGTTGGTGCTTGCTACACAAGCGTGAAGACCTGAGTCTGAATCCCCAGCACCCACATAGATGACAAGGTGTGTCCACCTAGAACTGGGTGGACGGAGACAGGAGGATTTCCCCAGAGCTCCCTGGCCAGCCTAATCAGTTGGTGAGCTCTGGTCCCTGAGCTCAAAAAATAACGTAGAGACCTGTAAAAGAAGACCCGAGACGTTGACCTGTAAGAGAAGACCCGTGACGTTGTTGACCTGTAAGAGAAGACCCGAGACGTTGACCTGGGTCTCGACCTGCACACGAGCACATGTGCACCTGTACATACGTGTCACACAGAAACATATATGCGCTGTACACATGTAGGTGCAAAAATTTTAAATATTAAAAATAATTTTTAAAATCCCAGAGCGTGACGATATGACAAATGGCTCAAGAGCTGTTTATCTCACAATCTGAACAAAATGGATGGGAAAATCGGGCTACACTACAATTCATACCATTCAGGTATTTTATACACACTCAAACCTGATTTATTATTGGACTGAAGACCGGTTTTAGGATTAAGCTGAAGCTTTTAAAGGAAAAAGGGTCATATTTCTGTTTAAAAAAAAAAACGAAAAGAAGACTAGCCCTTGACTATGGCATGATGACAGATTTTAAGAGCGTATGATTTAACCTCAGTGTGTTTCTCAGGCTCCTCAGAAACCATGGCAGTTCAGTGAACAAAGGAATGTGTGGATCCGACAAACATCTCAGAGATAATCGTGAGATATTGAGCCCTTCGTCCCCAGAGAACAAGGACTAAAATCGCTGGAACTCAGTGTTCCTCTTTAAGTGACAACTAAGCATACTTTGTAATATTGAAATTTTTTTTTAAAAATTAACCTCTCATGGAAAAAAAATAGTTAATGTGGGTTTTGATTCCTTTGGAATTTTTTTTTTTTCAGAAATGGTTTGACTTCTGATACTGTGTTTTTATTTTAACCCATTTTGGGTCTGCAGTTTCTTCCTGACTCTGGTGTTATGATTCAGATCTGTAAAGATTCTGCTACAGGACCATTCCCTGTTAACTCATTGATCTTCTGCTGAACCTCCTTCACAAGAGGTGACTCCTTACCATGTCAACTTCACCAGGCTGCTGGGCGCGTTTTGTTTTGGCATCAGTGTTGAAACCTCTGATAAAGAGGCTAGTTGGTGCCATCTGGAGCTTGCTTTGTGATGTCACTGCCGACACTAGAAATGAGATCGAGAAACCCAATTAATTTCTCATAATGTATTTCAGATATTGCAAGAGAGAAGCCTTGGAAGGGTGCTAACAATAGCTCCTAGAGCTAAGAGCATCTTTCTTTGTATGTATTAATGATCTGCATTCATCATCCACGCCACCAGCCTCACGGTGGATGTGCAGCGCAGGGGACACACTCACTAAGATGTCCCTTGTTATTAGAACTGTCAGGACACAAATGAAGAACCACCTTATTAAGCGGCTCAGGCTGCTTTCCAGTTGGCGTGACTAATAACCAGTCAGCACGCCCTGGGTTCCTACGACGACGTGACATGCACCCTGCCGAGCGCTTTAGAAACAAGAGCTGTAGGAGAGGGAGACACCATTATGGTCCCCAGGAAGACATCGCTAACTGGTGATAGATTTGGCTTCAAGCATAGTCAAGTGGATTCCAAAAATCTGTGATCTTGGCTCTGTTATATGTAGAAGAAAATGAATTGTTTGGTCCCCTCCCAATATGCAGAAAGAGTTGTTTTGCATACTGAAACCACTGGATTTATACCAGATGATACATAATTGACTTTATTATTTATTAAGTTACAAGATATAATCAGGAATAGGAATCATCCCATATACACAGCACACATCCAATCCCATATGGGTCTGCTCGGTGTCTAGCCAAAGGTAATGCAGAAATCAATCAATTATTGATTGGAAATGTGCTAAAGGCCTCAAAATTTCATAAAAAAAAATCAAGTCAATAGCAAAGTTAAAAAAGACTTTCCCATCACGTAGCAACAAGCCGTGGAAATTATAAGGAAGTGTTCTACTTGTTCTTCATATAATCAAACACTACTACCTTCAGGATAACCCAAAGGGTACACAAAGAAAAAAACCTGGCAGATGGATGTATTCCATTTTGTAGAATTTGGAAAACTAAAATATGTATACCACACCATTGATACCTATCCAGGTTTTTAATGGGAAACTGCTTTGAGTTCAGAAAAAGCTGATTCGGTAATTACACATGTGGTAGAAGTTATAGCCATCTTGAGTATACCTGTACAAATAATGACAGACAATTCCCCAGCATATGTCTCTAAGAAAATGAAACAGATTTTACTTATTATAATATAAAGTATATTACAGGTATACCACACAATCTTACAGGGCAGGCAGTTACAGAAAGATCAAATCAAACTCTAAAATATGGTAAATAAACAGAAAGGGATGATAAATATCCCCAGAAATAGTTTTCATAATGCTTTATTAATTTTGAATTTTCTAAATGCTAATGAGAAAGGAACAACAGCTGTGGAGAGACATTGGCTAGTAAAAATAAAAACTACAAAATTAAATCAGCTGATATACTCTAAAGATGTACTGACCTCAGAACAGAAACCAGGACATGTGTTACACTGGGGAAGGGTTTTGCTTTTGTTTCCACGGGAGATGAAAAGCTATGGATTCCATCAAAATTGATAAAGATTCAATTTGAACAAGAGACACCTCTTAATTAGAAGAGATGATAGTTTTATCAAACATGGCCATTTAATCTAAACTAGCCTATAAAACTAACTAATGCTTTTCATTTAATCAGATATAGCTTGCCAAATGTGAATCTCCATTAGTGTTGGGAAAGGTTTTGTTTCTGTCTTTTCAGGAGAATAAAGGCTTCCAGCTAAGGAGTCTGAAGACCACTGGACAAATGAGACATCTGAAGAAAAAGGACAAATCATCCAGCAAATATTTCAGGAGTATCTTATTGCCACTAATCCCCAACGGAAGGTGAAGCTTTAGACCTTCATCATCATCACCACTACTACAAGTCGTTGGATGTTGTAAGCCATGAAGTCACTAGAAAATTTTGTCATC
This sequence comes from Neodon shergylaensis, assembly GCA_025134845.1. Lineage (NCBI taxonomy): Eukaryota > Metazoa > Chordata > Mammalia > Rodentia > Cricetidae > Neodon > Neodon shergylaensis. The sequence goes on from JABTXL010000827.1 coordinate 3,773,642, forward strand.
GGATGAAAGAGGAACCAAAAGTGAAAGAGAGGAAGGTGGATGGGAGGTAGGAAAAGCAGTAAATGCGAGCCCCAGTGTGGAGAGAAGCGACTAATGTGGTGTGGAAAGGAAGACCTGGGCCTAATAAAATGATGTTCATTTACTTGGGAAGGAAAAGTGAAGCCTGCCCCGGCTTAGAACCTGTGGGGAGGTCAGGGCAACACAAGAAGGAAAGTAAAGAGGAACTTGATGGTATTTTGAAACTGGCTCTGTGCTCTACAAGATTAAAGTACCACACTTTTCAAGGAAATCCTACGAAAGGTAGCAACCTTTTTTGTTTTTGTTCTGAGACAGAGTTTCACTATGCACCCCACGCTGACCTAGAACTCACTGCGCAGTCCAGGTTGGTTTTGAACTTTCAATGCTCCTTACTCAGCTTCCTGAGAGCTTGGATTACTGCAGTGTGTCGCGATATCTGGCTCTAATCTTTCTTCATGTTTCACTTTATTTTTATTGATGGTAGCAGTCAAGGAGCGGGAGAGACAGCTCAGTGATTAGGAGCACGTGTTGGTCTTACAGAGGACCTAGGTTCATTTCCCAACAACCACATGGCAGCTCACAACTGCCTGTGACTCCAGTCCAGGGAATCCAGCTGCCTATTTCATTTTCCTTTGTCCCTAGGCACAGGCGTGGTACACAGTCATACATGTAGCCACTCATAAAGACACATAGAAACAAAGATACATCTTTAAGATGAAATAGATTTCAGAATGTCATATCAGATCACTTATACCATTAATTTGCTCTTAGGTGAATAATAACAGCCACATTTCAAGGGCCGAATATTATTTAGAGTCCCATTGTAGTTGCTACGATAACATAGACTTCATTGTTGAAATAGGAGTGGCGTGGCGGGCCGCTTCCCGCCACCCAGCTCCCGCACGGCTAGCTTTATACCCGAAATAACAACACACAAATGTATTCTTTTAAGCACTAGTTTGGCCCATTAGTTTCAGCCTCTTATTGGCTAATTCTCATATCTTGCTTTAACCCATATTTAGTAATCTGTGTAGCACCACGATGGTGGCTTACCCGAAAGATCTTAACCTGCGGCTGTCTCAGAGAGGAGAGTCATGGCGACTGCCCTCACTGCCTTCTTCCCAGCATCCTGTTCTGTTTTCTCTGCCTCCCTAATTTTCTGTCCTATCAAAGGGCCAAGGCAGTTTCTTTATTAACCAATAGACAGATGACCCTTCTCCATCACTTCATCTTCTTTCGCACCGTGTGTCAGCACACTGTGAACTTTGACCGGCCCAGATTCTCCTCCAACTTCATTCCTGGTCATTGTCTGTAGGAGTTCATCAGTGTGGTTCAAATCCCCTCAGTGTGTTTCTCCCAATCTCCACACTCTCTGTATACCAGGCTCTCCGTGGTGTGGACGCACAGACCGCTGACATCCGAGAAATCCTTACTGTGAGCATACAAAGCTGGAAACGGTTGTCATAATAATCCTAAGACTAGCACCGCTCTCGCGGAAGCTGCCAAAGCCGGTTTTATGGCATAGAAACTGCTTGTGCTTTAGTTCAAGGTCAGGGTATCTGCCGCAATTGTATTGGCTGCCGCTGTAATCTACACTGTCTAAGCTGCAGCCAAAAAATAAAAACAGGAGGAAACGTCACCGATTTTATGGGACGTTGGTCCTTGACAGGAAAGAAAAAACGCCCAGAGAGCTGTTAGGCTGCAGCCGGGGTACAGCGTGCGTGGACTTGATGCTAGGGGTACTAACTGATTAGCTTTTCACGGAACCTCATTTTCACAAGAAAGCGTAACTGAGGAGGTGAATGATGCCTATGCAGACAGGGGTGTCTGCCAGGCATTTTCTTGGAAAGGAATGAAAGACTCTCACTAGATGGAAAGCAACTAGCACCCTTTCTGTCTTTGAAGAAACGAGCGTGTCCTGCTTGCTGCTTGTCCTTTGTCAGCGCGACACAGGTAGTGTTGTCTGAGAAGAGAGGACCACAGTTGAGAAAATGCCTCCCTCCATAAGGCTGCTTGGTAGGCAGCCCTGTGGGTCATTTTCTTAATTAGTAATTGATATGGAGGGCCCAGCCCATTGTGGGTGGGGCCATTCCTGATCAGGTGGCCCTACTGTCTAGAAGAAAGCGGGGTGAGGAAGTCATGGCTTGAAAGCCTGGAAGCAGACCCCTCTCGTGGTGGTCTCTGCCTTAGTTCCTGCCTCCACGTTTGTTTGTTTGTTTTTTTTTGCCTTGAGTTCCCACCCTGACTTCCTGTCACAATGATCTGTGACTGGGACATGTAAGCGGAAATAAACCCTTTCCTCCCCAGGATGCTTTAGCTCATCAGTCTTTATCACAGCAATAGAAGCCTAATGGAGACAATGTGTGTATATACACTCATGTGTATAGCACAACATCAGGCAAAGGTCAGAAAGCAGTCTCGGGTATCAGTCCTTGTCTGCTCTGTTGTCTGAGGTAGGAGGCTCTTGTTGTTCAGGTCTGTGAACGCCAGGCTAGTTGGCCCCCAAGCTTCTGGGGATTCTTCTGTCTCCATCTCTGATCTTTCCGTGGATGTGCAGAGATTACAGGTATGCACTATGGCACTGGGATTTACGCTGGTTCCAGGCATCTGCCATCTTGTTCTCGCACCTGCGTGGCAAGCGCTCTACCCATTAAACCATCTCCCCAGCCTGATAATATGTTTAAATGAATGAATGAAGAGTTATCATTTCAAGATCTCTCAAACAACATAATAGACATTAACAGCTATAACCCATGAACAAATATTCTTCAGGGTCCTTGATGAATTTTTTTACATCAAATGTCAAGCAATCCCGAGACCAAAAAGGTTGAGGATGAGAGATTTTTGTAAATCTTCCCTACTGTATTTTCTTTCAGTCACTGGCCCTTGAGATAGTCGACTTCTGCCTTATTTTGTGGAATCATCGGTTGGTTTATTTAGTGCACTAACATCTAATTGTGGTTATTGAAATGTACTGACTATACAAAGCGCTCACCAGCCGTGTGCCTATCTGGTCGTAGAACACTTCCATCAGCCCAGGAAGGCTGGGGCTGTCGGGAGCATTGCATACATCTTTCTGTTATATTTACTCATTGTGTTCTTAGAAGCCAAAGATTCTTCCAAAGTCCTCAAGGAAGAGGCCCTGTTTTACTTCGTTCGGGTATGTCTCGAGGTTTATTTGAACATAATACTTGGTTTTCCACCCAGAACCCAATCTTCTTCTACGAAATGTACTTTGAAAAATGTCATCTTACCTGTTCCAACACTGTTATCTTTCCTATTCAGAGCGGAGCAGAGTTACAGTTGCGTTCAGAATCTCTTTGGATGTCACTGGGTAGAAATAACAGTAAGTTGCCGGGCGGTGGTGGCGCAGGCCTTTAATCCCAGCACTCGGGAGGCAGAGGCAGGCGGATCTCTGTGAGTTGGAGACCAGCCTGGTCTACAAGAGCTAGTTCCAGGACAGGACAGGCTCCAAAGCCACAGAGAAACCCTGTCTCGAAAAACCAAAAAAAAAAAAAAGAAATAACAGTAAGTCATGGAAATCTGTCTTCTTGATCTGAACTCCCCTGTGTTGTAGCTCCCAATTGCAATTTCCTTGTACTGCTATGTGTTCTAGTCCAAATTGCTTTTCTAGTTATTTCTGCCTTCTATCTATCTATCTATCTATCTATCTATCTATCTATCTATCTATCTATCTATCTATCTATCATCTCTCTCGATCATCTATCTATATCTATCTATCTATCTATCTATCTATCATCTATCTATCTATCTATCTATCTATCTATCTATCTATCTATCTATCATCTATCTATCTGTTTATCCATGAGGTTGGATACTTGAATTTCCTACATAGAGTCTTGAGCCTTTGATGAGGGACTCCTATGACACTGAATAAACTCATCAAAGAGTCAGATACACAAGCATTACTTTTAAAGGTTATTTTCAGCTTCAGGATAGTTTTAGATCTAGGAACAAGTCACCAGAGTCGCAGGGAGTTCTTTAACCAACCACATCCAGTTTCTCCTGTTAGCAATCAATGCTGCGATTGGTCTGGGAGCTCTACTTTTATGACTTGGGGTGTAAAAACAACTACGTTCCTTTATTACTTTCTAAATTAAGATAACAATATCGACCGCCCTTTGCAAGACCATATACACTTCTACAGACCACCAGGAGAATCATTACTCCAGGCTTTTCTCAGTAAGGAGCCAAGGCCTTAAGTCAATCAATACACGTCTATACATAACTCTCCCAGAGGGTGAGCAGCTGGGCTGGTGTGATAAGCACCTGGACCATGAACAGGCAGCACTGATTGGAGCTATTGGCTCCCAGGCAAGGCCACTGTGACCATTAACATTTATTGCCAATATAACAGAATCTACAATTACCAATGAGGCAAACCTTTGGGCGTGTCTGTGAGTTCATTAAGGTCAATAAGCCAACCCTAAATCTTGGTGGCACCGTTCCATGGGGTTCTGGGTTCTGAATGAAATACAAAGGAGAAAGCCCTGAGCACCAGCAGGAACCATCTCTCCACTTCATGACTGCATCCAAGCGGCTCCATCATGACTTTGCACCCACAAACTGTGAGCCAAAAGCAAACCCTTCCTTAAGTTTCTTTTGCTGGGTGTTTTGACACAGCAAGGGAAAAAAAGGAACTAATGCAGGCAGGGGCCCAGAGAAATCAAAATACAGAGGGAAGCTTCAAAGGGAAAAGTCGGTGACAAAAGATGAGTAAGTCCGCAGAAGTCTGGAAAAACTTAAAAGAAAGGTAAAGAAAACTGTGTGGAGGAGTTAGGACACTGATAAGGACATTGAACTGTTGTGGATGGGTTATGTATTCTTTATGAGAAATGACTTTATTGAAATCATATGAATATTGATTAATTTATATGCTGCTTTTCTTTCACAAGAGAAAGTTATGAATATTTATATTTATGTTTATGAGTACATCTATATTTTTGAAAGAGTGCAGCAAATCTTCCCCAGTGGTTACTCCTGGGAGAGGACCAGGGCCTGGGGACAGGGAGGGGATGTGAAGGAGAGCTGTCCTTAGCTCTAAGTTTCTCCAGTGCATCAAGTTATTACACAGCAAAATATAATTTTTAAAGCAAAAATGATATAAGCAAAATAAAATTGAGAAATACTGAAAAGCAAACATAAAAGATATTTATAACCCTGCCTCCACCCCACTAGAAGGGTGGCATGAATTTTTTTTCCCACTCCTCTATCTCTTCCGTTAAAGGTTTATTTATCTTCATTTTTATATGTATGGGTGTTTTGCTTGCACGTATGTCTGTACACCATCTGTGTAGGCCAGAAAAGAGTGTCTCATCCCCTGAGACTGGAGTTCGAGGCCGTGTGAGCCACCATGCGGGGTCTGGGAATCAAACCTGGGTCTCCTGGAAAAGCAGCCGCTGCTTGTATCCACTGGTCCATCTCTCCAGCTCCTGCCCTTTCTCACACACAGGTCTAGGCATGTAAACGAGGTAGACAGTAATGTTGTTAGCTTGCTGGCCTCCCATATCCTCTGAACCTGAGTTTAGAGGCTCCTCCGAGGTTCACGCGTTCTTTTATCTGCTTCTACCATCGTGGAAGCTTGCTTTGAGATGGGCCTGTGTCATCCGTGAGGGTCCTGGGGTAACCAGGAGATGTGCAGCAATTTGTTGGCCGGAGATAGACAGGCAGTGTGAAAATGTAAGGAACTCTGGTTGGAAGCAGGGGATGTTTTCAGGACACGGCATAATTCAGAGTGTCCTGACTGACAAAATCGATAAATACCTTCCCGCTTGTTTTAGTAAATGGGATCAAAGTCTTGCTTCTCCCATTTTTCTTTGCTTTAGCAAATATAGATTTGAGACTTTTTTTTAATACTTATGAATTTTCACTAAAAACCCAAGAATAAAACAAAACTATTGACAAATGCAACTCTCTGCTCCTCCTCAAAGATTGTGTTTTAGGCTACCCCATCGTGAGCTCTTTGGCTGCTTCCTTCCAGGATGATCAGATGTGATGTTTGCCAGGGTCCTATTCCTGGTCTCTACAAAGCTGCCCTCAGGTCTGTATTCCATAGCTCCGGTTTCTGCACACTGTCGTGGAGATTGATCCCTGCTGCCCTCACCCTCCCCTCCCCACATACACACCCTGGGCCACACTGACTATGACCATGAGGCCAGAGCTGCTCATCACCGCTACAGCCAGAATGATGAGCATGGTGTGCCAGCACCTCACTGACTTGAATATTGCATGACTGTGTGAATGCAAGCATGAATGTGGATTCATAGACGTGCGGATGAATGAGCCAGCAAATAATAGTAAGGGGACATTAGGATGTATTGTATTTCCCCTCTCTGCTATCTGAAAAGGAGTACTCTTCTGCCTCCAGTAATTAAACTTTACACCTAAAGAAGTAGTTTGTCTGCAAAGTGTGGGTGCTTGTACAGTAGTAGAGTATTGATCACTTGCAATAAGCTGCCATGGTTTGGGAATCGTCTGTGCTGTAAGGGATTCTCTGCTGAAAGGCAATACCTATCCTGAGGTGTCAAGAGGGTAGGGATGTAATTCACTCTGGACTTTAGAGAGAGGGCTTTTGCAAAGTGATAACATTAGATAATTGCTACCAAGGCAAAGGCTTCCAGATTGAATGTGGGTGACCTTAAAAATGAAGGGGAAGGTGTGTGGGGGAATCAGTTCAAAGCCAGCCAAGATACATAGTGAGTTCCAGCTCAGTGTTTTGATAACTTTTCTATTGCTGTGAGAAAACACCATGACCAAGGCAACTTATGAAAGAAAGCATTTCATTTGAAGTTTATGGTTCCAGAGGGTGAGAGCCCGTGACCGTCATGGTAGGAAGCATGGTAGCAGGCAGGCAGGCAGGCAGGCACGGTACTGGAGCAGTAGCCAAGAGCTCACATCTTGACATATAACCGTGAGGCAGAGAGAGCTCACTGAAATGTCATGGGCTTTTGAAACCTCAGAGCACACTCCCAGTGACAAAGCTCCTCCAATGAAGCCACACCCCCTAATCCTTCCCGAACAGTTCCTTCCACTGGAACCAAGTGTTCAAACAAATGAGCCTATGGGGGCCATTCTCAATCAAATCACCACCTTCTGCTTGCTGGCCTCGATAGTCTTGTAGCCATATCAGGATGCAAAATGCATTTAATCCAATTTCAGAAGTCTCCGTAGTCTTTTACAGGTTTAACACTGTCTCAAAACAAGTCTCTTCTGAGACTCAAGGTCATCTCTTAACTGGAACCCTCATAAAACCAAGCTCAAAAAACAGATTACGTACGGTGGCACAGAAGATGCATTACCATTTCATACTGGGGCATGCTGGGGAATGCTGGACCAAAGCCAGCCCAAAACTGAGCAGGGTCGACTCTATATCCTTGTTGCCCGATATTTGATCACACCGTGAGCTCCGAGAGATTGCGTTATTTACTAGAAAAATCTGTTTCTAGTTGTGGTGTGACTCAGCCCTAGCACACACCTTTAATCCAAGAGCTTTCTGCTTACTGTGAACAGGATTAAATACGGTCAACTGTGCATCAAGGGGCGGAGCCAGAAACCAGAAGACAGGAAATGAACAAGAATGAGAAAGAGTCAAGAGGATGGATAGAGAGACTCACAGGAAGTAGAAGGGAGGGACATTCAGTTGGAGGCTCTCTGGTTGAGATGGAGAAAGAGAATCCTGTAGGGAGCACGGAACTCCTGTTCACTGGTGCAAGCATTCTGGAAGTGGTTTTTGGAATATTTATTACACTTATCTAGATAGCATCTAGCAAGGCAATTCAATTTCTGAGGCTTTATCTCCCAGAATGTGTACGTAATGCATCTATATAAGTGTAAATAGATATTAGTTGCAGTAAGACCTCTACTAAAACTTGGAAATAACCCAAATGTCCATCAATGGGGAATTCAATGAATAAATATTGTTAGATGCATTTAATGAGATTATGATATCGGATTTTTTTAATCAAACCTCTTGTTGACCGGCATGCAAAGATAATAATTTAAATTATTTAGTGATGGAAGCCAAGTTACAGAACAGAGTATATACCGTTAATCTCCATTCTAGGAAAAAAAGAGCTATAGGTATAATGGAAAGACAAGAATATACTGCAAGTATAACAGCGGCTATGTCTGCATCTTTGAGGATTGGAGGGAAAATGGGAGCATTTTCAAGCAAAAGGAACAGTCAGAGGCTGCTGTCTGGAGCATTTAGCTGTGCTTCCATTTGAGAAACCCATCCTAAATGTAGATGTATCCTTTGACGGAATCCAGATGATGTAAGAGGTAGGTCGAACAGAATACCAGGGGGTTCCAAATTTCAGCTACTTGCTCTCCGTGCCAGTCACAAATACCTGGCATCATGGGGGAGATTAAAGACGGGGTAGGCCGTGTTGGGTTAGTTTTCAATAGAGAAGAGACGGTGCAATGACATGCATTGTTCTTCGACTCTGCTGGCCACCAGGGATCCTCAGGCTGCACAGCCGACTTAGGGCTGGTCAGAGTCCTTGCCACCCCTTGGTAAATGTTTCTATTTGGGCTGGTGATTCCATTCGTGAGTTGGATTTGTTTCATTTCTTTGATCCTCGAAGAAGCTCTTGGCCACACAAACTCTGAACCTTGCAGGGCTGTGCCCAGGGATGAATCCTTTCCCTGCCCACATTTTATGTTATGCCTGGAATCCTCCGGAGGTAACCGCACCAAAGCTTTTCAACATCACTAAGAAGCAATTGCTGCTTATGACTCAGCTCCGCACCCCACCTTACATGACATCAAGGTCTCCGTTGTTTGTTCATTTGTATTTACCTTCAGATAGAAAATCAGTCTAAGCCGGCATCTGACCACATCACCGCCGAGCAGAAGCAAAGTTCACTGGATTATTGCTGTGTGCCTTGTTGCCATGGTTCCCAGCGGAATCATCAAGTGCCTTTGTTTATTTATTTATTTTTTGAAGACAGTTTTGTTATTTTAATTGTATGTGTTTGTGTGCGAGAGAGCGGTACGTGCATGCTCACGAAGGCAGATGCCCAGAGGTCAGGGGTATCGGATCTTCCTGGAGCTATAGGTAGGGGCGGTTGTGAATTACCTGACTTGCATGCTAAGAACTAGCTCAGGTCCTCTGCAAGAGCAATGGGTCCTCTTAACTGTCGAGTTACCTCTTCAGCCTAAGCAACTGCATTCTGTATGCCAGGTTATGGGCTAAGCCTTTGAAACACACTGCTTCAAACTGCAGACCCTTTCTCCTGGAGAGCTGATACTCCTGTGTGTGATTCTAGATGCAACCCCTGACACCCAGTGAGAGCTTTTGTTGACCTGCCTGGGTGCTTTCCTTAAATAACTGGAGGAAGCCCGGAGAAAGGGTTGATAGATTGGTTTTAAGCCTCTACAGTTATAGAAGATTTTTATATATTTATGAGGAAACATTGATTTAGGCAGAGATGTCAAAGAGTAACACAGAGGTGTGTGTGTGTGTGTCTGTGTGTGTGTGTGTGTGTGTGTGAGAGAGAGAGAGAGAGAGAGAGAGAGAGATTCTCCCTACCACATGGAATCCAGCAGTGTCCATAGCAACGCTCGGAAACAATTCTCCTAGCATCTTCTTAAGCCAGTGTTTCACTGTGGATCTCTGCCACAGAGGTAGTCGTAAAACTTCCTTCCAGTCACTGCTTGTGAGCAGCGAATGCTAACAAATAACATAAACAAGGAAATATTTTATGGCTGTTCCAAGAAGGCAAGGCCACGGTTTCTGCAGATCTCTGCTGTATCCCTCCACGTAGTAGCTGATAGATACTCAAGACACGCTAATCTAGTAGGTGAATAGCTCCGTGTCAGGACACATATGAAAGGCAGCATTGTGGATTTGGGCAAAGGACGTGTTCAGGAATTCCCAGAAACAACACGATCGTTTTTTTAAGCAAAAAGCATGCTCCTATTCAGAGGCAGCAGAATTTGGGTCTATTGCAATTTATGTGAAGATAATATATGACTACATTTGTTTTGGCTAGTGAAGATAGTTGACAGTTGGGTTAGAAGTCTTTGTAACCCACAGTTAGTAAATTAATTTATTGACGAGGTCGTCATAGGCCTGTCTGTTTCTTTGTTATTTATCTCCTATGAACGGCCCTGCATCCGGGTGCTCTTAGTTAGATTTCTCTACAGCACCAGGATCTGTAACTCAAACAGAAACGATCATGTTTTCATCGCAGTGAGTGTGCTTCAGGGACAGATGGTCAGTGGACACAGGATGGTTTACTGGACACTCTTGCTCTCTTGCGGAATTAGTTCCAACTGAAGCCAAACCTGGGGCGTTAATGACAACATGGCTTGCACGACGGAATCTGTGTCGTTGCCACAGTCATCAACCGTAGCAGCTCCCGATTGTTTGCGGACCCCATTGATCATGCAGCTTGAAGCCAGCATTTACAGTTTTTGTTTCTAGCTGAGTCCTTGACCGAGGGTGGGATGGCAGGAAAGAGGGGGCGATTCTGTGTGGCTTTTGAGATCAGGCAGTCAGTTCGACAGATGGGCTTATATAACCTTTAACTTCTAATTAGAAATTTCCAAAGTACCTGGCTCCCCCTAGGATACCAATTTGCAGGAGAAATCTGCTTTCAGCTCCCCTGTGAGAAGTCAATGTGAAGGCTTAGCCAACAAAAACAACAGAGCTCCGCTTTCTGAAGCAAGCTAGCCTCCACTGTTGATCCATTTTGAGGTTAATGTCCTAGCCTGACTTAAATTCAAACTCATTTATCTCGATTAATATACACTCTATACAGTTACCCCCATTCTCTCTCAAACAAGCCCAACCCTTACCAGCCCCAGGACAGAAGGTGATCATAGAGGAGGTGGTTCATCAGCGGATGCCTTTGTCGTTTTGGCATTGCTGTGGAAATGCCTGCCACGAACAATTTAAAAGGGAAAGATGTATTTGGGCTCCTGGTTTCAGGTTTCCAGCCTGTGAGAACCTCCGTTTCCCGCTGGTTTCTGTTGCCCCTATGTTTGTGACAGAGCCAAAACGTCATGACGGAAGAACATGGCCAAGGAAAGATGCACAACTCATGGAAGCCAGGGAGTAAAAAGTAAAAAGAAGTTAAAGACAAGGCACATTCTTCGGCGGCAGGGCAGCTCCGAGGCCACGCTGCCTCCACTAAGGTCCTACCTGCAGTCCTCCCAATAGCCTATTCAAGCTTTAAATCCATCAATGGTTTAAAACAATGTCCTTGTCAAGAGTCCTCACACAAACACGGGAGGTGTGCTTTACAAATCTTCCGCTTAACTTTCAGTTCTGGTAAGTCGGCAAGATAGCTCAGCATAGGATAATTTATTAACATCTGTGTTCAGACACATGCTTTACTGCTTGTTGTATTCTCAGGCCTAGCTGGGTGGCCCTGAGTAGTGAAGGACTCCCTCTGGCAAGCCTTAGCAACAGGAATCCTAGCTTGCAGGTTCTTTTCAGGATTATTCTTTCCTTCTGCTGTAGGGAGTTGTAGGGAAGACCAGAAGCCAGGCCCCATGGTGAGTGTGGGGTGCTCAGAGCAGGTCTGCTGTGCTGTCATTTCTGCTGGGACTTAGATGGACCCTGAGCCAGACTGTGGTTCTGTTGGTCCTTGTGATGACCTGGGTGGCAGTGGCCCTTATACTCTGACCCTCACTGTGTGGGATTTTTCTGGGGAGGGAGAGACTCTGCAACCTTGACTTGGAGGTCATGATGCTTATAATCTCACTGTCCTGTGCTCACTGTGCTCACACAGGCATTGTTGTTGTTGCACAATGGGAAAACGAATTGGAAATAGAGAGGGTCTAGAGGTTCTGAATATTGCATTCCACTTTGAGGTTTGTGTTATAAATGTTACAAATAGTTTAGGAACTGGTCGAAAGAGGTGATGGGGACCATCCTTCAGCAATCCTTGATTAGAATGGTTTTTGCTTTCTGCTACCACCAGCCGCCATGGCGTGACTCCCTGATTCAGTTCAGTCCCAGGGCACAAATGGTGTTTCTGACCTGCAGAGACTTCTCAGGCGTCCATGGTGTTGTACAATAGATAGAGCAGCTCCAAATCGTTTGCCATAATTGATGTGGCCGGAAGCAGATTTTTAAATCATCCTTCTGTGTGGTTTTGGGATTGGGCATCGGTGTGGCTTGGTTCACCTGAAACCACAAGGAGCCATAGGGGCTGCCCAGCCGTAACAAGATATCACCTCCATTTGCAGAGAGAGCTTCCGTCTTTGGAAGAAAGCTGAAGGGTCAGAATCATAACCATTTAGGGGTCAGTCTGAGTTAATTTTGTGGAAGTTGTAAATTGTGTTTATTTAATTTTTATACACATAGGCTCATAGGGAGCAGGGTAACGTGGGTCAAGATCACCCTTTTCCTGGCTGAGTTTCCTTTGATCTTTTGGTTAAAAGTTGGCTATAATTTCCTGCCTTGTTCTTGGCCTTTTCTCCCCATCCCCTTTATTCTTTCATAAATATTATACGCATGCTTGATTGTTTTCGCTTTGCAGTATGTCTAGAACTCATATTATGTCGCTATATGTACCATTTTTTTTTCATAAAACCATTGAGCGTTATGCATATTTCCACTGTGAATGTCGGTTTGTCATTCATTTCCTCTTATAAATTGTTGGGCGCTGTCATTCACTTTATGGTGCAAATTTACCATACACAGCACCTGATATTGATGCATTGTATTCGGAGGATCATTTACTTCTGCATTTATTCAGGTTTTGATGTTCTTACTGTTAATCTGTGAAAGACTTGGTTTATTGGCTAAAACGTTGCCTTGGCAGGTGGTTCAGCATGTATTCTCTTGGGGATGACCTGACTCTAGGTACCAACACTTAAGTTTGACATCCAGTTGATCTGACATCCTCTATTGGTGCATTCTGATTTTTTTTAAAAATCTGTAATCTTGAATTTTGTCTTAAAAAGTTTTATTTCTTCATTCTGATGCAGGCTTACAGAGAATCACCTATCATAGGAAACAAAATGGTGTCTAAGGGATCCTAACAGACACCATTTTCTTTATCATAAGAGAATGAGATCCTTTTAGTAGTTGGAAATGTTTTTACAAAGTTAAATCATCAGAAGGCTTCAAATGAATCTTTCCCACTTGGGTGAAAAAAAACTCCTTACCCAACCAATTTTCTATGGTTGGCAAAGGAGAGAACCAAGTGCCTTGGATGAGTGGTGGGCAGTGATTCTTGGAATTTGATTTTGATTAGAATCTTGCAGTTCTTGTTTAACAGAACATAATATTTGTTGGTCTGTCTTTGTGTATTTTAGTCACTTTTCCTATTCTGTGTTGTTGATTTTATTGATTGTAATCTAATTACATGATTCATTTTCTGGAAAGTGAAGAACCTTCACCAGTTTTGTATTCATAAATATTTTGTTACGATTTTCTTCAAAACAAAAAATAAAAATGCTTTAACTTTGTAATTATTTTAACATCCAATAAGGAAAAGATAAAATTAAATTCCGTTGAATTGGGGTCATGATAAACTAGTTGAACATCTTCATCTCTAAATGGTTCTGTTTGGCTATGGAATTTATATTCCATTTGACAAACCATTTACAAACTACCTGAGAAATGCAGATTTCTATCAACCATTGTTTCTCCTATCTGATTTTTGTTTATATGACGCTATTGACTTTTTATATTAATTTTATAGCCTAGTTCATTACCATATTCTTACTTTTTATTAGTGTGTCCAGTTTTTGTTTTCCAATTATATAATCATGTTATCTGAAAGGATAGGTTTTTTCTTCTTCCATCTTTAGTAAAGATACAGCTGTGTTAGTGCCTGCTCTGGTTTCCAGTGTTGCATAGTGGTTGGCAGGTGGTCATCTATGTCTCCCTATTGTTAGCAATGTTTGCCCATTAACTGAGAAGATACCATTTGGGCTGAAGTCTGTCTGTCTGTCTGTATGTCTCTCTTCCTCCCTTTCTTTCTTCTTTTACATGAAAGGGTGTTTGTTGAGTTTTCTCAAATGCCTGTTCAGCATTTGTAGAAGTAATTTCTTGATTTTTTTCTCTTTGGTTTTATTAATACAGCCATTTTCATAACTGATACTTGACTGTGGAAACATTCATGTTCTTGGATTATACTTTTTGTAATACTGTGCTGTTTCCCAATGTGGGCTTGGTTCTCTTTGGTAATATTCATAATTTATTGGTCTGTGGTCTCTTTATCACAATTATTTGTGAGTGTGTGTGCAAGTTCCTTATTTGTGTCTCTGAGAATATTCTTCACAGATAGCAGATTTCCTCCCAGAAGACTGTCTGACCCCTCTCCAGGAATATACCTGGCCAAAACATATTAGTTCAATTAACTAAGTGAGAGAGAAGAAAACATTTGACTTAATTATATAACGGCTGCTATTTCTGGGGTAAGTTGATTATAAATATTATTTCTTTGGTTTACGTCACCAAAATATTAGTCACAGGTCATGATGATTAGTTGATTTTGAAACATTGTATGAAAGAAATATGCTTCTTTTAAGTAGGGAAAAATTAATCATGAAAAACCACTTTCCTTTCCGTTATATTAATTAAAACGAAGAGGTACAAAAACTATCATTGTATGTCATCAAACCGACTGTGAACCTTTTTAAATTGTCTATAAGTTAAAGACATTTATGAATGCTTAGCCGTTGTTGCCATCCCTGATATCAAAATGTTGAGGCAAAATTATCTCAGGGCCTGTACCTCGAGGCCTGTAGGACAGAGAAAAGCCTGGCTCGAGTTTGAAGGTTAGTCTCAAAACTACCAAATGAGGATGAGACAGCAAAATCTAGGTAGACGCCCCTCCAGCCAGTGGGAGGGCTTGGCTGTTTCTCATTGGCTGGTGGTACCCCCACATCACAAGATGCCACTTAACCTATATAAGCTGGCGCTCACAGTAGCAAACTGAGTTCCTGCTTTGAGGTGACTCCCTATCGCATTGTGGGGCTGCAGAATGGTGTGGGCAGATAGCGCACTCACCTTTCCCTGGTGGATAAGGCTAAGGAGACCTGCCATCAAAATCCAAGCTCCATTGAATGATGTGTCTCCAATACCTAGTGGCCTTAAAGAGCCACTGCAGCCCAGGGGCCCACTCCCAGTTGTTGGGTGGCTTGTATGGTACACACAGCTACCCTCCCCAAATTAACACCAAACCATCCACCAACAAAGTGAGACAATTTATCTCTCTTTTCTAGGAATTAGTTTGTGAATTCTACAAGATTAGGGAAACGGGAAGATGGGCTCTGTTGGGATTTTGGAGTCAAACAAGTAGGAGAAAATCAGGCTTCACGAGAATTTGAAACACAAATTATCACAGAAGCGACGTAATCAGCTGTACTGGGCTTTACATCGCTGCTTGTGCTGCATTTGATGCTTAATTAAAAGCTAACGAGTTACCTTAAACTAGGAACAGCTTTGCCACGCAGTCTGACTTGCAAGCCGACTGTGCTCCAAATGTTCGTCTGTAGATCGGGAATTTCACACTCATCAAATCAGGAAGAAAGGGCATGTGATATAAAGTACAGTTCTGTTTATATGTAATCCCAAAAACAGCTCTCGAAAGTAATCGGCAGGGCAGGAGAGACGCTTTCATTGCACGAGCCTGTGCCAAGTGCGTGTGATATTTATTCTCCCTGGAAGGTTTGTTTTATTTTAAAATGTTAACAGTAACAGCTGAATATACATTTGGAGCATTCCCCTGGTGTCAAACCGAATATATATTGTTTCTTACACTCTGGCCTCTTTCCCTCTCCTGCTATTGAACTTGAATCTGTCTGGTTATGGTGACAACACATGTCAAATGTTGTCCGTCACTGTCCGATTTATATGCACAAATCCCCCTAACCCCTTCCCTATTCCCTCACCCCCTCACCTCCCCACCCCTGTAAAGGCAACTGTGCCTCAGGAAGTAGCCTGTTTTAACTACAGATGGATTCCTTTCTCAGGAGCATTTATTCCTTACCATCTGGTTGGCTCTATTTTCCCAGGTAGAGGGATGTTGGTTAGGGTAAAGTCTCTTGACTTTTTACCCAGCTGCTCAGCAGGCCGAGTGCTGCCAAGCTTCCAAGTTCAGGCAAGGCTGGGCAAGTCAGGGTGGCTTTGCTGTAGCTATCCTTGACTTCTCTGGAGAGACTTCCCTGACTGTGAGAATGGGCTGAGCAAGCCATGAAAAGCAAGCCGAGAAGCAACACCCCTCACTCCTCTACAGTCTCTCTAGCAGCTCCTGCCTTCAGCTTCCTGTCCTCACTTCCTCTGATGATAAACTATGATATGAAAGAGTGAGGGGAATAAACCCTTTCCAGCCCAGCTTGCTTTTGTTCATGGCGTTCCCTCACAGCAACAGTGACCCTAAGTCAGAATCCAAGTATGATGTCTAATCTGGGCAGGGCAAGTCAGAGAAGACTCCTTCGAGATGTAAGCCTGGGAAACATCTTCAAAAAAACGAATTTAAGGGACCAGAGAGATGACCCAGAGTTAAGAGCACTAGGTGCTCTTCTCGAGGACCTGGGTCCAATTCTCAGAACCCACATGGCAGCTCACACATTTGTAACTCCAATCCCAGGGGGTCTGCATCAAGCAAAACACTTATATAAATAATAATAATAATAATGATAAATTAATTAAAAGTCTTACTTTCAGCCAGGCAGTGGCAGCACACACTTTTAATCCCAGCACTCGGGAGGCAGAGGCAGGGGATTCTCTGTGAGTTCGAGGCCAGCCTGGTCTACAGAACAAGTTTCAGGACAGGCTCCAAAGCTGCACAGAGTAAATTCTGTCTCCAAAAAAAGAACAGAAAAATAACTAAATACATTTGTGAGATAATTTTAGCACTTTTTCATTGTTGCTTTTGTCTCTCGTCAGAATCTACTTCTTGTGCGCTGCGGCAGGCACAAAACCATTTCCGCCTGTGGGCGTCTTTGGAAACCTTGCGTCCAGCCCGACTGTGGCCCAAAAGTGATAGTCCTCTGCAGAACCTGGTACGCATTTCTGAGTGCTTCTTGGAGGTTCCAGAGGGGTTGAGCTCCTACCACCCAAAACAGAGACATCTGGGATAACAGCTGACATTATGAGTCTACATCAGTCTCTTTTCCTCCCTGTCTTACAGTGCTGCAGGCAGATAGAGAATATTCTATCGGCTCCCTAATCTCCTCCATGTGCTCTATGTTCAAGAGAACCCGAACAAAAACACCAGGAGGTTGCTTGTTCTTTCCTGACTACTCAGCACCAAAATAATCACACAAATCTATATCAATTAAATTACTGCTTGGCCCATTAGCTCTAGCTTCTTATTGGCTAACTCTTACTAATTATTAATTTACTAATTATTTATTTAACCCATTTCTATTAATCTGTGTATCGCCATGTGGCTATGGCTTACCAGGTAAAATTCCATCTGGCTCCAGTGGGGCTACATGGCTTCTCTCTGCCTCTGCCTCCTTTCTCCCAGCATTCAGTTTAGTTTTCCCTGCCTACCTCTATTCCCTGCGAAGGCCCAAGACAATTTCTATATTAACCAATGATATTCAGAGCATATAGGGGGGAAATCCCACATCACCAGGCATCCAGAAATAAAGAGGAATGGGTCCTCTGAATGGGAGGTGAATGCTATTACAAACGTGAACCTGTACATCAATCGTACCAGCTGGAAATATCTCAATCATTTCCAATTTCCGTTGACTTTTTGCTTCCTGTATGATTTACAGAATAAAATGAGCCACCTTGTGTTATCACTCAAGTTTAGAAATTGAGCAAAACCATGGCTTGCAAAACTCATTCTGTGTTCAGCCGCTTCCATCCCCTTAGGTGCATTTTGTGTTGCTTGCTTTATTATAGCAAAGCACTATAGGATAGTAGCATAAATATGTCTCTCTAAATGTTCTGTAGTTTTGTATTTTTCTCTTTTTCTTCATGGCATAGGTAGTTTTAGTTCTCAGCTTGACACGCAGGAAGAGGCGTGGGAGACATGGGACACACAGAAAGCGTGAGGAACTGCCTACGTGAGTTTGGCCTGTGTCCATGTCTGTCGGGCATTTCTTGATTGCTAGTTGATGTAGGAGAACCAAGCGCAGGTTGGGCCGTGTTGTCCTTGGGCAGGTGGGCTTAGGAAGGTAATGGAAGGTGGCTAAGCCCAAGCCTGGGAACAAGCCAGTAAGCAGTGTTTCCACCGTGGTTTCTGCTTCAAACTCCTGCCTTGAATTCCTGCCTCAATTTCTGCCTGGGCTTCCCTTGGTAAACTGTAATCTGGTTTTAGTCAGTGCTTATCACAGCAACCAAAAGCAAACTTGAACACTGAGTGCCGGTGGTCTGATTTCTCTACGGCAGTTTGTTTTCACCACAGCCTAGTGTAGGAACATAAGACTCTAGCCATTGTATTTTTGAGGGACACAGCGGCTGCTGGTGTCCGTTACTTTGCAGTTATAGAAGATGCTATGAGCATCTTTGCTTATCTTCTCGATAGTGTGTACAAAAGCTGCACTGCATTGGAATACTGGGTTACCTGTGTGTGTGATCAGCTGTGACATGTGATACCAAGCCACTGCACCGACTACCAGCCCCACTGAAACTGTGGGACCATTCCCATTTTGCTACGTCGTCTTTGATATTTAGCATTATCTGATTCCTTGTTTTGCTAGGATGGGGGAGGTTTAATTTCGTTCCATTGCCATTTTGTTTCCCTTTTTCCTGATGACTGAACAAATTTACTTAAAAATTTACTCAGTCTGTGCTTTTATTTTTCTGACATTGAGGGCTTTGTTATCCGCAAGCATTGTTTCCCTTTTATTTGGATTTTTGTTCTTTCAACAAAATTGCTTTTCCCACGCAGAGCTTCTGTATCTGCTGCCAATAGTTTTTGCTACCTACTTAGTCGTCTTGGTATGGGAAACGAAGCCTTAAAAATATTTTTTCTACTTGTTTTTATTACTTGGAAATGTGATTCAACTTTTTGGAACCAGCAATCGTTTTAAAAACTTCTGAGTCCAAAAGTTTGTCTAGAGATCTAAATTCTCCACACAGAAAACTGCACTGTCCGTTCTTTCTTCTCTTTGCTTTTGTTTCTGCTTATCTTCCGTTTCGAATCTTCTCGCACTGGCTCCTATCTCTGCTTAGCATTGTGAGCAACTATGCTGTAAAACAGAGGCTACAGGAAATGCCATGATAGTGTTTGCATCTTGTTTCTGGTCTTCAAGAGACTTCCCATTAACTGCGTGGTTTGCGAGAGATGGTTTGTAGAAGCATATAGACGATTAAGCCAGTCCCTCATAGGCAGAGTTTACAAAGAATTTCCAGAATAGGAAATTAGATTTTATTTAAAATTGTTCTCCATCTACCTATACAATTATATGCTCCCCTAAACTGTTGGGATAATGTATATATTCTATATATTCATAATGTTAAAACAATAATAGTATAGATTTCCCCTGAACTATTAGGGCAGAACATATATTTGTTTTTGTTTTTTTTTTAATTTTTTATTTATTTATTAAAGATTTCTGACTCTTCCCCGCCACCTCCTCCCATTTCCCTCCCCCTCCCCCAATCAAGTCCCCCTCCCTCGTTAGCCCAAAGAGCAATCAAGTTTCCCTGCCCTGTGGGAAGTCCAAGGACCATCCACCTCCATCC
This sequence comes from Neodon shergylaensis, assembly GCA_025134845.1. NCBI lineage: Eukaryota > Metazoa > Chordata > Mammalia > Rodentia > Cricetidae > Neodon > Neodon shergylaensis. The sequence continues at coordinate 3,793,299 of JABTXL010000827.1, forward strand.
AGGTCTAGTAAGGTGAGCATCCAAACTGCCTAGGCTCCCACAAAGCCAGTTCTTGCAGTAGAATCAAAAACCCATTGCCAATGTTCTTGAGTTCTCAGTAGTCCTCATTGTCCACTATAGAACATATATTTGTAATGTTAAACCAATCTTGTATTTCAGAGAAAAAAAGCTTAAATAGTTAAAACATTGGTAGACTTCATTGTTTAGAATTTTCCCATTCATATTTAAGGATGCGGATTATTTTTTCATTTTGTGCTTGATTTATTTTTATCTGGGTATTTCAGTCTCACAGTGGGCATTTCAGTGGCCTTATCCTCTGGAAATATATAACTATTGAACTTATTATCCTTAAATTGTCTTATTACTCTTTGCCTGCTTAGTCTGTTATCTATTGGAATAATTACAATTCTTTGATGAGCACTGAATATTTCCTCTTACTGAGATTGGTGTGTTTCACGTTGTCAGTGAATATGGAACCTGCATGTTTATTCTGTCCTGTTATGTTGTGTGTTTTTTTATTTATTGCACTTGAATGCTAAAATATACCGAAAAGGTTTTCTGGGAACAACGTTCTTCTTTTGGGGGGGAGGGGATAGCTTTTAAATTTTGCTTGACTTTTATTAGGATGGCTGAGCTTTCCTCTTCCTTCTTGAGAACATTTATTTCTATCTATTTCGTTTATTTTTCAAGTTTCAGCTATAAAAGTGTTCACTAGCATGAACATTTTGAGAGCATGTTAGGGAATGTATGGTTTTTTTTTCCTGAGTCAGCGTTAGCTCTTTAAAGTTGCCTTTTTTATTTTGACTACTTTAAAATGAAAACCTGCACTTATTCATTTAGTTATTTATTTGGAGCGGGTAGCAGTCATAGTTCTCTGGTGGAAGACAGAGGATGATTCGTGAAGAATTCGTTCTCTCCTTCCATGATGTGTGTCCCAGGGGTTGGATTCCAACACCAGGCTTGGTGGCAAACACCTTTACTTACTGAGCCAACTTGCTGGTCCCATACATGAATTTTTAAAAACAGCTTTATTGATATATTTTGACAGGCGACAAACTGCACAGTTTTAAATTATGTAACTCGGTAAATTTTGGCATAAGTATATACCCATAAAACCATCAGCACAATCAGGGCAGCAAATATAACCATCCCTCGCCAGGTTTTTTTCATGTTCCCTAACAGGCCACTTAAGAACGCCCTGGTGAACTGTGGGTTTCCATATCGGCTGGTGGGATCGCTAGTTCTGCCACTTTGTAAACTTGGGGACATTGCCGATATCTTTTTTCTGCCCTTGGATCGTTTCTTCACACCATATTCTAGGAGCTCTGGGCGCTCTGTGTAGCTCTGTGGGTTCTGTGCTCTGCTGTGCAAACTCCAGAAGGTTGGTGTGCTTGGCTCCCCGGCTCTGTATCCTCAGGGGGAAACAGTTTCTCCACAAGATAAAAGAACCCGCTGGAAGCTGGGCGGTGGTGGCGGCACGCCTTTAATCCCAGCACTGGGGAGGCAGAGGCAGGCGGATCTCTGTGAGTTCTAGGCCAGCCTGGTCTATAAGAGCTAGTGCCAGGAAAGGCTCCAAAGCTACAGAGAAACCCTGTCTCAAAAAACTTAAAAAAAAAAAAAAAGAAAAAAAAAAGAACCTGCTGGACTCTGCCTTGTTCCTCTTCCCTCAGCCACGAGCTGCAAACACCTAAGATGAGGAAGCTTGAGGCACTCATGGGTTAGTTTTCCACTTCTGAGGAGTCACTGTCGTTCATTCTGATGTCTGATGTCTTGCAAATTATTATTTCATCTATGTTTGTCTGTAAATGAATGTATTAGTTATTCTGGGCTTGTCTCATTAATCGTTTCAAGGAACCAATATTTGATGACCTTTCTTATTATATATTTTTGGTTCTATTAATTCATTCTCCCTATTTTTGCATTATTAATTATTAATTCCGTTTTCCAGTAATATAACACCATACCTTCATTTTCCTCTGCAAGCATTTAAGAAAATAAAAATAAGCTTATCTCTTGGTAACCCTTGAGCTACAGTCAATTAGGTTGTTTTTTTATTGTAGATGTTTTAGTAATTTTGAAATTATATCTTTTTTTCTTGGATCCACAAATTTCTAGAAGTATTTAATATCTAAGTACATGTCCTAGCTTTTATTATTAATCTCTAACTTAGACTCAGAGAAATTCGTCCTGAAGATATTGTTGTTGGCTAATCAGCCACACACATGCACTGGAAGCTTACAGTCTGTAATTTGCAGTAAAACGTGCTCCTCATGGGACAACCACTGCAATCAGAATAACAAAGGGACTCATCACCCTCCGATTTCTCATGCCTTTTATCCTCTCCGCCTGACATTTCATCCACTCAGAGGACTGGCTCATGTAGCTAACTGTTCAGATAATGCTATCTGGTAGTAACTGAAAAAAAAAACTCAGACTCGAAATATATCAGATATGAGGGCAATTCTGTAACTCGCTTAACAAAAGAATCTTGAGGGAGATGACTTCAGAGGCAATGGCTTCAGTCACTCCAAGACACTATTGAGGTCTTGGCGACGCTATACCCTGATGTCTTTCCGCCTTCTAGATTAGTTGCTCCTCTAGTAGTAGGGTGGCTACCCCTTTCCCAGTTTACATGAGATAAGAAGCCGCCCAACAGCAAAAGATGCCACTCACCTGTGTGCTCTTAAGAGCAGGGACAGATTTTATGAATGTCCCCAGTAGATGAGAGGTCATCTTATTTAAATCCACCAGACTTGTGTCTTGCCCTCACACCTTGCCATTCAAGACTAAGAAATATCAGTTCTACTTCTCCTCTCCCAGAGCTGGAGTTGGGGAAATCATCTTATGAAAGAAAAGGTTCAGGTCGCAGAGGAAGAAGAAAAGGATGAGGTATTTGCAGTGTGAAAGCCATTCAAAAAAACACTATTCAAAGAAGAGCCACAAAAAAAGAAACCCTCCAGCCCTAAGATCGCATAGCTTATCGTATGTGCTGGGGGTCTTTGGAAGGTCACTTATATAATGGAAACATATGAAAGCTTGTCTTCTTAAGTGATGGGTTCCAGAGTTACCAAGGGCAAGAATTAGCATCTCCCTAAAGACATGACAGCATTTAAACTCATCTTCAACATGATATGTTCAAGGGAAATTATTAGCCAAGTCATTTCTCAACTTTAAGTACACCCTCTAACAGAAGAGAGCTGAGAGTGGTCATTTATTTCAGCTTTATTGAAATATTAGCCTCCTCCCAAATTAATTATCTTTATTGAGTTTTTAGATAGTAAAAAATTGCATACCATCCCATCAGCCAGCTCTAGCCTTTTATCAAATTAAAGGGCAGAGAAGCCTTACTTCTCTTGAAACACTTTGTGCACAGTGTTATAACTGTGAGAGACTGCATAATATTGCGATTGCAAAGTAATTAATCCACTCTGGGAACCTCTGGAGCTATCTTTCTCCCTCTCTAGTAGCCACTGGAGGGGACACTCTGGGGTTAAACATTTCCATAAAGGCAATGTATAGCTTTACACTTCTGCCTATAAATCATCTGCCAGGGGGTGAAGTGGTTTCCATGGTAAGTAGAGAAGAGGAAAACGGCAGGATCTTGCCTTGGCTTTATTCCTAAGATTCAGATTTTAAAGGACAATGGACAAAAGTGGATGGATAAATGGGCCGCCCAAAAGTAGCAGGGATAGATGCTGAGCAGCCCAAAGGGATGCCTGTTCTACTTCCAACATGCTTAGCGCTGTGCTAAATCCTCTGTCAATGTCTCTCTTCCAGTAACCCTGTGGACTGACACATTATTACCCCATTTCACAGATGAAGGATCTAGAAAGGTTAAGTCACTTGGCCAGAAGCATACTATATTATTAGAAAGTGATGCTTCCTGATGTGATGGTATCTCAGGTTTGGACTGAAGCTTACACCTTAACGCAAGCATGATGGGTCATTTCTACCTGAATTTAAACAAGTCTTTCAAGTCCCTTCTACAGTTCTTGACTTGGTCTTTCTTTCTTACATGCTTGAAAAGATCAAAAGTCACAGAACCTTTGCTTTAACCTAATATCCCCTTATGAGTGAGCAGATGCCGTGTTTGTCTTTCTGGGTTTGGGTTGTCTCACTCGGGATGATTTTTTTCCGAGTTCCATCCGTTTGCCTGCAAATTGCAAGATGTCATTGTTTTCTTCCACTGAGAAATAATACTCCACTGTGTCAAGGTACCACCTTTTCTTTATCCATTCTTCAGCTGAGGGGCATCTAGGTTGTTTCCAGGTTCTGGCTATTACAAGTGATGCTGCTATGCAAAAAGTTGAACAAATGTCCTTGTGGTATGATTGAGCATCCTTTGGGTATTTATCCAAGAGTGGTATCGTTGGGTCTTGAGCTAGATTGATCCCCAAATTCCTGAGAAACCACCATACTGATTTCCAAAGTGGCTGTACAAGCTTGCATTCCCACCACCAGTGGAGGAGTGTTCCCCTTACTCCACATTCTCTCCAACATAGGCTGTCCTTTCAATTTTTGATCTTAGTCATTCTGAGAGGTGTAAGATGGTATCTCAGAGTCATTTTAATTTGCATTTCCCTGACAGCAAGGGATGCTGAACACTTCTTTAAGTGTACCTGGGCCATCCAAGATTCTTCTGTTTAGACTTCTCTGTTTAAATCTGTGGACATTAGATAGCAAAGGATAACCAGATTACAATTCGCAGCCCCAGAGAAGCTAGGTAACAAGGAGGACCCTTAAAGGGATGCATGGATCTCCCTGGGAAGAGGAAATAGATGAGATATCCTGGGTAAACTGGAGGTGGAGGGGAGTAGAGGGAAGGGAATGGGAATATAAGGGATTAGGATGGTCAAGGACGCAGAGGGAGAGAATAATGAAAGAGTAATTTTGATAGAGGGAGCCATTATGGGGTTAGAGAGAAACCTGATGTCAGGGAAACTCCCAAGAACCCATAAGGATGACCCCAGCTAAGACTCCTAGCAATAGCAGAGAGGGTGCCTGAACTGGCCTTCCCCTGTAATCAGACTGATGACTACCCTAATTTATCGTGGAGCCTTCATCCAGTACCTGATAGAAGCAGATGTAGAGATCCATAGTCAAGCACTGGGCCATGTTCTGGGAGTCCAGTTGAAGAAAGGGATGAGGGATCATATGAGCAAGTGGAGGAGCGGTCAGGATCATGATGGGGAACCAGAGACAGCAGACCTGAGCTTGTGGGAGCTCATGGGCTTTGGACCAACAGCTAGGGAGCCGACATGGGATTGACCTAGGCCCTCTGCATCTGGGTGACAGTTGTGTAGCTTGGTCTTTCGTGGGCTCCCCTGGCAGGGGACCAGGACCTGTCCCTGATGAATGAGCCGGCTCTTTGGAGCCTATTCCTTATGGTGGGATGCCTTGTTAGGACTTGATGCTGGCGGCAGGATGGGGGGAATGACTTGGTCCTGCCTCAACTTGATGTGCCCTGCTTTGTTGATTCCCATGGGAAGCCTTACTCCTTCTGAATGGCGATGGGGAAGAGTGGAGTGACAGCATCACCAGGTAGTGACAGCATCACCAGGAAACTCGTTAGGAATGCAAGGGTCTTATTTTTACCCAAGACCTTCTGCAGAAGAAACCCCTGTAAGGGACCGGATCTCTATCATAAAGCTCTCCCGGTGGTTCTGGTAAAAGACTATTCTAGCATGCATGTCTAACCATCTTGACCTAGTCATAGAACACTGTCACCTACAAAGTTCATGCAGGAGAACTGCTCCATCAAGTCACCCGTGCACGAAATCCCACCCGAAATTCTCAGAATGTTTTAAGTAAGTTTGTGGTTTTATATTGGGTCACATTCAGAGTTGCCCTTAGCCATACACGTCCCATGAGCTCCGGATTGGATACGCTCACAGCCGAGCATCTGGATTGGACAATGCTCACAGCCGAGCATCTGGATTGGACAATGCTCACAGCAGAGCATCTGTGTAGTGCCAGTCTCCTCCAGCTATTGCAGCCCTCAGGTCACAGGTAGCTATGGTCTATGTTTCAGTCACCTCTGAGCCTTGTTTGGCTTCTTTTGAGAGAGTTTCAGAGCCCTTGATGCTACGCCTGCTGCTGCAGACTCAAGAACTTTTGCAGTCAACGGTTATTGTGACCATGTCTTCCCTCGCTTTCCGTTTTGCATAGCTTTTGGTTTTTGGCCCTTGTTCTATTTTTTCCTCTTTCTTTTTTGGAGTTTTCCCTGTGCACACTGTGCTCCTCATGACACATTGTCCTAATGTCTTTTCCTTTCCTACACATTCTCTATTAATTACTCCTCCAGAAAATGTCATTTTGGCAACAACGACAACAAAAAAGTACTGGCTTCTTGGCAGTATCAAAAGGAAGATTCTTCCATTAAAAACAATTCCTAAAAATTACAAAAAGTATCTTTTTTTAATATGTTTTCTTTCCTAAAATCAAGAATCACTGGATTTCTCCGTGGAAATACCTTGAGGATGGGATCACATACAGTGGATGTGTAGCCAGTATAAAAATGATGCTCCCCGAGGTCCTCACCCATTTTTCAAATCTCGTAGTAAATTTTTAGTGACATTTAATACATTCACCTAGTTATGCAACTGTCACTATCTGCCATCTACATATCTCTCCTCAACTTGTAGAACTAAAACTTCGACCTCGTTAAGTCATAACTCTCTCTTCCCTCCTCCCCAGTCCCTTTGGTATCACGATCTACCGGTCCAGGAATGGAGTTGAAATCTCCAGCGGCATCTACCTGCTGAAGTTTTCCAGGTTTCAAGAATTGTACCAAGAGCACAGTAGTAGAATTAGGGAGGGTTTATAGAGAAAGACACTGTCTAGAACGGGAGCGGGTAGTCAGGTAGAAGAAAGGAGGCCCAGGAAGTTTTGTAGGTTTTTTACGTAGAACCTGCCTCTCCTGGGTCGGTGTATCTTTGGGACTTCTCATTGCTTGCTGTGCTTGCTGCAAGAAGCCCAGGTGGGGAAGGGCCTCCAATCTCTCTCCACCAACTGGCTGCTTTCATATGCTAATCTTGCTGCTCTCTCCAGTCCTTACTTGGACACAATGCTTTCTTGTCTCATAAATTCACTCTGTGTACCTCACCCTGCAATTTTGTCCTCTCTGGTTTTTTTCCCCCACTTTGCATATCATTAGGGTTCAAGCGTGTAGAATGTGTCGGAATTTCCTTCCTGTTTGTGCGCATTTGTGTGGGTGTTTAGGTGCCCGCTTCCCTTAGCTCTTCGCACTCAGAACGGATTCATACGCGAAGCCAACTCCTGGCCACTTGGGTCACGTACCTTCTACCTATCGTAGTTGTGCTGTGGTGAACCCGGATGTAAGATATTTTTGTGAGGCTCGTCATTTAGTTTTACATATCATTTAGCACTGTCAACTAGGGGGCACTTAGATTAGAAAGCTACAGATAAGGATGGCGGACAAGCTAGTGCAAGGAGCCTGTGGGGTGTGTAATAGCCCCACTTCCTGTCAGCGCATGGCCAGCTCCTCTGATCCCGGAGCTCTGCGGTTATTTTCATGTTCTTCCTTAGCTCGGCTTCTCGTTCTTCCATCCAGACTTGGCATCTCTGCTTGTTGGGTTTTGCTCCTTTTTCTGCTTTCCTTGATTCAACTTTGACAATGTTGTACCCAGATCGCGGCGTCCCTCCAAAACCAAGTAGGAGACCGAGTCCTGTATGGAAAAGCAGAGAGCCTTTATTCTTACAGGGGTTTGCAAACTCGGTCTCTCCATGGTGGGAGAGCTCCGAGCTCAGTTGGGGTTGGCGTCTTATAGTAGCAAAGATGGGGGTGAGGGATTTCTAAGGTTCAGGACCCCTGATTGGCTGACATTTGTCTAGGGGTGTCCTGGTGGAAAGCGATGGGTGTGTGCTGACAGGTGATCCTATCTACAACAATTAGGATGTTAGAAATTTCCTTTGGATGGTCTGTTTCTGGGTGGTGCCTGGGTGGTCTCAGTTTGTGGTCTTTATCAGAACCAGGTATTGCCTCAGGGTAAACTAGAGACTCTGTTGAGTTTGTCATGGCTGGGTCCTACAGACAACTCGCTCCCTCTTCAAATCATGGCACCTGTTGTACCCTTACTTTTGTATTCTCTCCACTAACTGTTTGAAGAGATTCATCTCAGCACTAATTACATGAAGAGGAAGAAGAAAAAAGAAAGAAAGAGAAGGATCTGTAGTAGCCAGCCATGATAAGCTAAAGAGGAACAGACCACCCAAAGGAAGTTCTTTCCTTCCAACCATTATCACCTGCCAGAGTAGGACTCAGCCATCAATAAATTTAAACAGAGGACCGAGTCTCAGCAGTTTACCCTGAAGCAATACCTGGTTGCAGGAAGAAACACAAACTGAGATTACCTGAGCACCACCCAAGAACAGACCATGCAAAGGAAATGCCTAATGTTCCAACCACTGTAGATAGGATCACCTGCCAGCACACACTCACCAGGGCACCCTAGACAAATGTCAGCCAATCAGGGGGCCTGAACATCAGAAACCCCTCACCCCCACCTTTACTACTATAAAAACCCACTCTAATTGAGCTTGGGGTTCTCCGTTTACTCCAATACGTTGGACATGCGGAGAGACCGAGTTTGTAAACTTGCATAAAATAAAGGCTCTTTGCTTTTACATACGGGACTCGGTCTCCTTGTTGGCTTTTGGGGGACTTCACAGATGTGGGTATAAGAGATCCATCACCATTCTTCTAGATAGTCATTAGAATAAGCCAGGAACACAGAGTTGGAAATCCTAGAACGGAGCTAGCAGACATAAGCACCTACCTGCACGTATCTTTTGCCTAAGCCTCTCTCATGGGATCCACCGACAAGATGCAGGAAAAGAAACAACAGATTGAAAATGAGGCTAACCCCTCCCCACCTAGACTCCCTGCAGGCTCCTCTCTCCTCAGGGACAAATGGTTATTAGTCACGGAGAGTCTCCAGAAGGAGTTCTTGAAGCCTTTGTGGTGTGACTCATTGAATTCAGGTTCGAAAGAGCAGATCCGAAGACCAGGGTGCGCCTTCTGTGTGCTCTGCCCTTTGCAGCGCTCCATGGAATCTCCATGGCTTTCAGGTCTCAGAAACTCTGAAGCAGAACCCTGGCGTCAGGCATGGGCTGAGCCATGAAGCTTGTACATGTGCAAGAGCAGCCGTGGCTTCTGTCTGAAGCAGGCCTCTCAGCAGCAGAAAGAAAAAAAGCAGCAGGAAAAAAATATATGACTCACGTGGCCAGAAATATTTATTGCCTGCCCCTGTTTGGGAACTGTGGATCCCTGACTTAGTTCAACTCGGTAAGAATAGAGGTAAGTTCCCAAGTCTGGATCTTTCACCATCACTTCCATAGATCTCAAGTTCAATGCTTTGCTGGACTATGTGAGCATGCGCTTTAACCCAAACCCATCACCCTGTGTGCCTTCTCCCTCTCAGGGCAAGAACATGCTTCTTCCATACACTGGTAGTGTCCCCTGGTAACACAACCATATGTTAGCGGTACTCTTTTTAATACAACGTCTTTGACGTTAGCGAAGCTAGTTTTCTCAACTCGTATTCGGTTCCCAGGTCTTTTTCAAAATCTTCAAGTACGGAGAGCTGTGTATAATGTTATTTATCTTGGCTAGGAAGTTATTTTTACATATTACAAATCTTACACTTCATAGCAAGAGGCTCCAAAATCTAGGGAAAGCCTTTAATTAAATTATAGAGTGTTACCTAAGTAAATGAAGAGATTAATTCAATATACTTGTGGAACACTTCCAATTGCTTTCTTTACTGGGGAATAGGTATTAAAAAAAATGATCAGGTTTCTTATATAGCACAGGCCTTTGCAAAGCTTGGATTGTTTGGAGGGAACACATGCATAAACAAATATATATACACAAAAGGCAAACGATAAGGATTGTGTTCATTCTTTCCCACTAGGGATATACCTGAATTCCATTATTTCTATCTGATATTAAAACCTCTTCAATGATATTCCCATTAAACATGTTTCTATTGTGTATGCCACGGCCCACAAAAACCTCCGGTTTCACTTAAATTTGTTTTTTAATAGAGGAATACTGCCGTATAAAATACATAGCAATCCTGGGTAATGAAACTATGCTAAACCAAGCTTTTGACAATGACAAAATCTATTTTTGTCATCGTAATTTTTAGCCATGGTAGGTATGCATCTGTGGAACAAGGGGGATGTTATAATAGTATTTTGCCCATGTGAATGGAAATCTAATTATTTTTTGGTTCAGCGTTTCTCCTTTTTCCCATCCTGTATGCGGCCTCAGCTCTTTAAACATTTCCTATCAGGAGTTTTTTTTAATCCTTTTATTATAAATTCCCATGGCTTTCTTATATTATTCCCAAGAAATATGAATTTTGAGATTAAACAGTGCATGCATTGGACCGGGGTTAAAGCGCACACAGTTACGTCACGCTTTCTGCTCACGGGTTTCTCTTCCCTCTCAGGGAGTCGAGCTCTCCCTACAAGCAAACCAAGCTGCCACCCCAAAGATCCTATGTCTTTGCCCCCCCTTTCGCTGCGAGAGGCAGCATGGACAGAGTTGAGTGTTGGTTCCCCAGGCTCGGGATGCGCCGCCTTTCACTGTGTGGCACCCGGGCTGCGGGGGCGGAGGAGGGTTATCAGCCTGAAAAGCCTTATTTTGTTTTTGATGAGCGCCTCTCTGTTTCCATGGAAACCAAGCGGGCAGCCACACAGTTGCCAGCATTTTCTTTTCTTTTCTTTTCTTTTTTTTTTTTTTAAAGCTCTAAAGAATCAAAGGAAAGGTGAGGTTCTGTGGTTATAACTGTGCAATATGACTTCTTTTCAAATAAATTTTAGACAAATAATTGTTGGTCGCCTTCTGCATAGAAGGTTTGGGGGTGGGGCGTGAGTTATGAGTGGCGGGCAGGAGAACGCTTTAACCCAACTGAGTAGACTACGGTGGGTTTCTAAGACCTGGTCTCTTGTACAGTGGATTCCTTTTTCATTTAAGAGACTGAGGAATAAAGCTGATATTTAAAGCCTGTAATAAAGCGTTAAAGCTAGAATTTAGTGAGACAAATTTGAGAAACGATTGGATTTCCACACCAGGCGGGATTCTTTCTCTTCCTGAGCATAAAGTGAGAGAGAGCCATGGGGGCTGCCTTGTGCAAATAAGAAAAGAGTAAAAGGGGGCTTTCAAAGCCTAAGAGGTTTTCTAAGAACTTGATATACCAATACATTTAATAAGTATCATATTTGAGGGGTGACTTAAATGATTACAATGTGATCTCCTTTCTTATGGAAATCCGCATTAATTGAATCTTAAAGGCTTTAGCAGGGTCTGAGGTTGAAGCTCAGTCAGTCCTGGTCAATGCAGTACGAAGCTCTGGGCTCTGGCAGCTGCACCTCTTAAAATGGAGTAGGGTGGCCTACGCCTGTGACCCCCCGTACTCGGGAGGTGTGAGAGTCACAAGTTCAAGTCATCCTTGGAGCTCAAGGTTAGCCTGAAACACGTGAGATCCTGTCTCAAATGGAAACGAACAAAATAAGAAAAAAATAAGAAACAAACAAAATAAAAAAATAAGAGAAAGTATCTCAACTTGAATACATGGCCAAATAAGCTTTTAGAAATAATTGATCGGATAAATGTTACCCAGAAGAAGGAGAGAACGCATGCACCAGAATGGAAAGTTCTAGAACTCCAGTCTCTGATCCTGTGCTCCTGATGTGTCCGCTAAGACAGCAGATGGAGAAACTTCATAACTCCGACCAGCTCGTCACCTATTGCAACCCAGGCTGCACACTGAAAAACACCAACACTGGAAGGCCATTCATGCCCGCGAAGGGGGCTCGGATGGCCACACCCGAGGAGACTGGAAAGCAACCTCGCATCTCCCTTTCAGAAAAATTGTCAGAACTAAGCATCTTCTGAGAACCGTTTTTGCAACCTCTCAGGACGCTGAACTGGGGGAAACCCATTTATCTTTCTCTATAGCTACAGCCACCCTCTCTACTCATGAACTCGCTCCCTCCGCAGTTCAGTGAGCACGCCTTCAGCCCGATGATAGCGATGATAGCGCTGTGTACCGAATGCCTTCGTCTCTGGGATCCTCTTTCCTCGGCTCAGTTAAATACTTCCTCTTCTGGGCTCCAGTGCTCCGTGTTCATGTCTATAATACTTGACCGTGGCGGTGCAGGTACGGTGGGTGTGAGCTGTGTGTGTGTGTGTGAGAGAGAGAGAGAACGTGTGTGTATGTGAGAGAGAAAATGTGTGTGTGTGAGAGAGAACATGTGTGTGTGTGTGTGAGAGAGAGAGTGTGTTTTGTGCATTGCGTGTATGCGCAAGCGTGTGAGCTTGTGTGCGCATGTGCATATGCAGGTCAGAAAGTAGCCCTAAGGTGCCTTCCTTGGTTGCTCTCCACCTTTCTCTTGAGATAAGGTTTTCATTGAGCCCGAGTCTCCACAACCAGCTGGACTGCCAGACTACCAAGGCCCAGGGGTTCTCCTGTCTCTGCCTCCCCAGTGCAGGGATTACAGGTGTGCTCTACTGTACCCCAGACCCCAGCCCAATAACATAGGTGCTGGGGATCCAAACTTGGGTAGTCATGCTTGTGTAGCAAGTATTTTACCTCCCGAGTCACTTTGGAGGTTTGCTGTGTTATAATAATGACTCTCTTATTTATCTCTTATCTCAGTCTCCATTACAAAAGTTGGCACAAATAGTCCATTAAATGTTTTGTGACCACATAAACTCTATTCTTGTTTTTGCCTTGCATACTGCAAAACAAGAAACCCATCTTAGCTGAGGGAGGTCAGCAACACTGGGGAGCAATAGAGCAGAACATTACTGTTGAGGTCCTCACTGTTGATCAGGTCTTTATTTATTACAGTTCATTTTTCAAAGCAGTCATATCGAAGCCTTCGCATTCTAAGTCTCGGCCAGCCCTTATTCCTACCTCTGGAGTCTCCCCTCGGATGCTAAGAGCATCCAGCCAGAGCGTCCTCCCTTCGTCTTCCGGCGTTCAGGCTTCATTTTCTTCCCTGTCTGGATTCCAGGGAAAGACGTTCTCCTCCTTACCCTCTTCATGCGGCAGCATGCCCTGCTCGCTCCCTGCCTACCCCTTCACATGCCTTTTGTTGTCCTATAAAGAGGCTTTTGATGAGCACCCTACTTCAGACAACCGATAAGCAGATAAATAGTTCGGAAGCGGGAAGAGAGGCGTCAGTAATTTGATCCGAAAGCCCCAACATTCCATTTGTATGTTTTGTCTTTGTTGTTTTTGTTTGTTTGGTTTTAGTTTTTGAGACAGGGTTTCTCTGTGTAGCCTTGGCTATCCTAGAACTCAAGAGATGGGTCTGCCTCTGCGTCCTGAGCGCTGGGATTAAAGGAGCGCCACCTGGCCAGCGGTCTGTTTCTTAAAACACCATTACCAGCCTTCTCTCTTCTCCTCGCTGCTCCTTTAAAGTAATGGTACGGGAAGGATTTCTCTCTTAGGATTAAAAAGTTATGTGTGGAGTGACCGTTAACACTTCCAAACAACTGGCTTAGGTGAAACCTTTTCCTCCGCCTCGGTGTTACACCCTTATTCCAGCCACATAGAATTTGAAATGAATGTTTTTCTTTTACATGCCCCAGTGCCTCTCTAAAAGCAGGACACGCTTAAGTACACCTAAGAAATGGAGAAGTGGCCGCGCCTCATTCCTAAGCGGTGACCATTCACAGAGTCAGACACAAAAATCCCGAAGATGTGGAAGTAACCCCAAATTTCCAGGCTATTTTTGTATCCGAAAACCCCAAGGCTTTCAAGGTGGCTCAGCAGGTAAAGGTGTTCGCTGGCCAAGCTTGAGTACCTGCATGAGTTTGATCTCCACAGCCCACGTGGTGGAAGGAGTGAGCTGGCCCCGCCCCCCCGACCTCCACACAAATGTCATAGCATTCTCCCTGCAGACGAATAGATGAAAGATATCCTTCTAAATAAAACCCGGAGTCATCCATGGCTCCAGCCACGCAGCTTCACAAGGAAAGCACGGGACCCTACAGCTTCTAATTCTTGTTAAAGGTGAATTTGTAAACCAAAATTAGAGTGTAATAAGAGGATCATAAGAGAGCCATTATACGGACTACATGGAAGAAGTGAAGAATTCTGGGTAATACAGGAAAGACATAGTCTTTGGAAAATATGTCTTTTGTTGTTTTGGTTTTGTTTGTTGCTTTGAGATAGGGTCTGTAGCTCAGGCTGGTGCGGGAACTCACCTTGTAGCCAAGGACCTTTGTCTTCCAAATGCTAAGGTTACAGATTGGTCCCACCACTCAGGACTTTGCAGTGCTGGCTTCATTCTTACTAGGGCTAGCACACTGACAGCTGAGCCGCAACCAAGCTCTGGAAACATGTCTAAACTCCCCGAAGAAATTTCAAAACTGGGACTTGAGTACATAAAGTCAGATAAAACATTACCAAAAGGGCTCAATGGTTAAAATCATTGCCTTCTTCTCCTCCAAAGGTCCTGAGTTCAGTTCCCAACAACCACATGATGATTCACAACCATCTGTAATGAGGGCTAGTGCCCTCTTCTGGCCTTCAGGCATACATGCACACAGAATAGTGTATACATAATAAATAAATAAATATTTTTTTTTAAATTACCAAAAAAAATGGCGAATGAAGTCAGGCAGAGTAGCTCATGCCTGTAACCTCAGTATTTGAGAGACTGAACCACGAAGACCACAAGTCCAAGGCCATCCTGGACTGCTTTTAAGAAATAGGTTTATTTCTAGCTTTTTGATAATGGACTAAACCTCTGAACTGTAAGCCAGCCTCACTTAAACGCTTTCCTTTATAAGAGTTGCTGTGGTCACGGTGTCCCTTCACAGAAATAGAAACCCCAAGACACGAATAAAACTTGAATTCCTTTGTCTACTCTGTTTCTGGCTCTAGTTTATCTTCCCTGTCCTATATACGCCAAATCCTTACTAAGTCTTTTGTAGTGAGGACAGATTCCAGTCCAATCAGGGCTGCGGAGTGAGACCCTGTCTCAAAACAATAACAACAACAACCCTCAAACCACCAGCATCACCAGCAAAGCAAAGCAACAAATTTTTTAATTTGTTTGGCAGAGGAAATTTCAAGGCAGTTTAGCATTCAGCCTGATATCACATTTACCTAGGTCAACAGTTAAAAAAAAAGAGCAACAGGTGGAAAGAATTTTTTGTTTAATGCATAATTTGTAAAGGGGGGGGGGGAGAGAGAGAGAGAGAGAGAGAGAGAGAGAGAGAGAGGGCAAGTTTAAGTTATAGTCAAGACATACACTAAAAACAAGGCTTAATTGTCCAAGAGAAATCATCTGCTCTTCACTTGGACAAGAGACAAACGCTACGAGGGCAAGTCTCCACCCATCAAAGGCTGCAGCTTTTGTTGCAAAGCAAAAATTCATTTGAAAGCAGAGCCCAAGCTGAGAATTAGCTGGAGGGGGTCCTCACTTCTGGAAAGTTACTACCTAAGGAGGCCCTATGGTTAGCAAGAATAGGCTGCTCTAGCCGTGGTCCAAGAAGGCAAGGCTCCACCCTGAGCTGGCAGTAGAACTTAGAAATGCTATCTCTATGGCACTAGTCGGGTAGGCATGGAAGAGGCAAGATTAAGGAGATCATGGACTCTCATACCATAGATTCAGAGAGCAACTGAGCCTAGGCAATACTGCAGGGTTGGAGGTATTGGGACCATTTGGATTCTTGGCCTCCAGCTGCTCTTCTCTGCTAGAGATCTTTACTTTCCTTCTGATTTGAGTTACTGAAAGCTGTGTCAGAGTTGTTTACCAGCTCTGCTTCACGAGCACGTGTTGCCTGGGCCTTAAGGATCAGAGGATAAGGTTTTCACCTGTTGGCCCACCTGACTGTTGGGTATATAAGCCTCCGTGGTGCTATTGAATAAGGGCTTCTTACCAGTGACTAGAGGTCCGTGTCTCTGTCTGTGTGTCTTTGTATGTTTCAACCTCCAGCCCCTTGCCCGAAGCTCATGAACTGTATGGTAGTGCATAGAGCGCAGACGGGTGTTGTGCGCTGCAGGAGGTCCTGCGATGCTTTTGTCTGAGCTGTGAAAGTGAAGTCCAAGCTGCAGCAGAGACCCTAGGATGTAGGAGATGCCAGAATCATGGAATGTCTGTCAAAGACGCCGGGTGTGGAGTGGAGCTGACAAGAGAGGCTGTGAGGCTGGAGAGATGGCTCCGTGGCTAAGAGCATCTGTTTCTCTTGCAGAGGACCTGGGTTCAGTTCCCAGCACCTCTGTGACAACTGACAACTGTGACTCCAATGGAACTCCACTTCCGGAGGATCCAGTGTCTTCTGGTCTCTGGGCACTACATGCATATATGCAGGATGTGCACTTGCGTATATGCAGGCAAAACATTCATATACAAAATCAATAGATAAAACTTTCTTTTAAAGGGACTCTTTGTGTCCTGCAGGCAGCACAGCAGGAGGTCCAGGATACCTAGGCCCTTTAGAACCCAGATGATTTCATCATGAGCTGCAGATGCCTGACATGGAGGTGCAGAATAAGACGTTTGCTCTGTGGGGATTTGGTCTGCTTTGGTATGATCTTTCCTAGTTCTCCCCTTTGGAAAGAGAATGTTCACTCTGTGCCATCATATGTAACAAAGTTTCTGTTTTATAGGGGTTCACAGCTAAGGGATTGCCCTAGTCTCAGAAAAGACACTTTTGAGTAGTATTGGGGCTGTCAAAGATTATGGGGACTTTTGAAGTTGAACTAAACACATCTACATTATGAGATGGCTGTGATCTTATGGAAACACGAGGTGGAAGGTAATTGTTTTAAAGTCTAATTGTTGAGGTGTCAAGTTGACAAGGAGTGGAGTTGTGAAGGCTAATTTTTTCAGCTGGATGGAATTCAGAATCACCTTGGAGACATCTTTGGACATGTCTGGAGTGGTTTTCTAGATTAACTAAAGTGGGAAAACCCACACTAACTTCCCAACCGGTAAAAAAAACGAAAAAGGGAGCTGGGCTCTAGAATTCATCTTTCTCTTTGCTTCTTGTCTGTAGATGCAGCCTGTCAATCCCCTGCCTCAGGTCCTGTTGCTTTAAATCCCCAGCCATGTCAGGCCATGAAGCTGTGAGTTAAAACAAACCCTTTGTTAAGTTGCTTGTGCAAGGATACTGTCACACTGCAAGACAAGTATCTAATACGCTGAGTGTGCACACCACACCATCAGAAACATGGCATGCCTTAAATTCATATTAGTTAATCATTAACCCCGCTAGTTAATATTACCCAGGGTTCCCTCACATGTTATTCTGGCCCTTCCAAATCTACCTCCGTGTGTCAAAACGGCTTCCTGTCCATTTCCCTGTTCCTTTCTTTCTCTGCAACTATCCCATATCCTGTAGCTAACTGTATTTGCCTGGCCCTGTGAGTGTCCCTGTGTGCTGTAAAAATATCTAGCCTATCATTTTAACTTGGGTCATAGCTTCTTAGTGTGAATAGGAGGGGGTTTTGTTTAAGATAAGCAATACGCTGCTTTTCAGTGATAAAATTCTTTGATTTCTTGTATCATAGCCAATTTTCTCAGGATATATGCTAGAAAATTAGTCTAAGTAAAATGAAATTGAGTCAACGCCAAAAATTATTCTAAAATCCTGAAGTTAGCAACACACACACACACAGAGAGAGAGAGAGAGAGAGAGAGAGAGAGCGTTTTGAAGCTGTTATAGGTATTGCAAACGGGTTTGTCCTGCCTTTAAAAAAAAACCCTTTGTGTAAAGACAAAGTGATATCCTTCTAAATGAAAGCTTGGACAAAATCGCCTTCTAACGCCAATATATAGTGTCAACCTCATCCAGCGTAAAACCAACTGGGACGTCCATGCTGGTGGGCATTTTCGTAGTGTCTTTTTAAAGACCACCCCTCGCGTGACTTAGACTTCCACCGAGAACAGGGTTTCCTCGGGGTCTTGTTTCAATGAGCCGGTGTTTTCAAGTGTTATTACCTACATAGGGCCCCAAGTTGGTGGTCTAAGAGGCCGGGTGAAAGCGATTTGTCTCCTCCGCAGTCAAGCTAACTGGTCCAAGAAGGCTTGAGATGAAACGGCGGAGACCCGAGGCGGTTCGAAATCGATCAGGAAAGGATTTTTTTTTAAACTGTTGCAGGGAATGGTGTCTGCGCTGTGACAGCCACTGGACAAGCTTTTAATGTGCTGCCCGCCTCCCTTGGCCAGTCAATACTGGATCATAAACATTCTCTGTACTCCGGGGCGTTATCCTTGGCCCTGGCCAAAGCCTTTGGTACCCACCCGGCACATCCCCCCCCCCCCTCCTGCCTCTGGGATCCCGCGCTCCCATCCCTCCTCCCTTCCTCCCCACCCCATTTCCCTTTTTCCTCGCCCCCTCCCGTTTCTCTCCACGCCCTCCAGCCCAGCCCACTCCGGTTTCCCCACACCATCTCCCCGGGGCGCGCTTTCGCGCTCCCGCTGCAAACACCTCCTCCGTGGGCGGCGCCGCGGGCTGGCTGTGCGCAGGCGCGCTGAGCGGCGGGCGAAGGGGAGGGGCTGCTGGCGGTCTCCGCGCACGCGCGCGCGGCTGCTCTGCTGGGCACGGCTTGGCACGGGCGGCTTTTCCCTGGCTCGGTCTGGGCGGCTGGGCTTGGACGGCCGTGGAGAGGCGCTCCAGCAGCACCATGTTCCTGCACTCAGTCAGCCTCTGGAACCTGGCGTTCTATGCCTTCATGGTGGTTCTGGCCACCCTGGGGGTGTGGGATGTCTTCTTCGACTTCGAGGAGAACAAGTGCAGCATGAGCTACATGTTTGAGTACCCCGAGTACCAGGTACGGCCCTCCCTCACCTGCTCCTCGCCCGCTCCCCTCGGGCTCAGCCGGGTCGGAGCCCTCCGGGCACTTGCAGCCAGTCTCCTGCCTCGTGCCGGGTAGGGCGTCCTGTGTTCGCCTCCTGGGCCCCTCGCCCCCCCCATTCCTGCGCTCCCAGACCCGGGACCCCGACTTCTGACCCGCTGGACAGTGCATCTCTCTCTCATCCCCGGAGAGCCACCCCGGGTCCCTGTCCCTAAACTAATCTTCCTCCGACACTCCTTTGCTTGCATGGAGATGAATTCTCTTCACGCCCAGTGATGGACATGTCAGATTTCGCTTTTCTGGAAAGAAACCCCGCGTCTGCAGAGTTGCCAGGGCTGATCTAAAAAGAGGCTCCAGGGTTTTATCTCTGGGTGAAGTGAAAGGCTGCCCTGGTGAATAATTAAACTGGATCCTGTTTAGTTCCCTCCTGTGGAGATTTTTGCGGATCCACCTGTTCTGTAGGTTCTGAGTCCGTGAGTGTGTGTACCTGTGTTTTCGCAAGCCTCTGAACAGCCGGTGACTTGCACTATTAAGATACCTGTTATCATCAGTTGCATGCGCACTCAATTTCGTGCTATTATTTTGTTTTCTCGCTGGGTTTAACAGGCGCTGCCTCCCCTCTCGCCGCCCCCACCTCCTCCGTTTCAATGTGAATGCTTTCAATTAATGGCTTCATTTGTTCTGTGTAGTAGAATCTAGGATTTCATTCATGACCAGCTGTAGAAAGAGACGATGACAGATTACACAGCTGTTCGGGGGAAATTTCCCTCCGATGATATTTTTGTTAAGATTTCGAAACGAATCGCTTAATTTTGGAATATCTGTTATAATTCCTATAAAACATACACGATAGGTTTTGATAACGTGCGTTCTTAGTCTACTTCTAAGATCATTGAAGATTTTCCTGTATGATGAAGAATGAACGTCAGGATTGCTCCTGTGTTTAGGTCCTTATAGAGGGGGCCTGTTTGGTTGCCTCTCTTACTTGCATTTAGAAGGTGAGGTTTAAATTGCTGGGGATCATGCTTTTCCATGGATATTTTGTAGGACCAGCGTTCTTACCTTGATTTTGCACCCGTGGCTATGAGGGAATGGGAACCCTGGATTTCAGATGCTCTTGGAGATTTTAACAAGTTAATGTTAATTCCAAAGCCAATGAACTGATGTGATGTTGGTTTCTGTGCGTTCGTATCTTAGTAGTTAAATATATGGACTTTAGTTTTCTTAAACTGGAAGTAGATTTTATTATAATTTCATTTTATTGCCTAGCCTTTCATAATTGGGAAACTCTCAGTGGACTGAAGTAGGCCACTTTGGTTTAGTCCTGTATTAAACACAGACTTTGGTTAAAAGGCTATCATTTTGGAACAATCGCTTCCATTTATTATTGACTCTATTTTAATATTTTCAGTAGTAGGAGCGCCTTCCTTCCTGCTGGGCACAAAGCATATGGAGCTCACAGATGCATCGCCTGCCTCGTGGAATTGACTAGAAAGAGAAAATTAGTGTCTCTCACACACAAGAGCTGTTGGGCTTTGGGTTGAGTAGTGAGTATTTAGTTCTTTTGGTTCGATTGCCTTTTCTGAGTCTGACACATTGATTTCTGAGTATAGTAATCCCAGTGGTAGAAGTTTTGGCAACATATTTTTAGCAGATGATTGTTTTTATTTTCCTTTTGCTTTGAATGAGTCGGGTTATTTTACAAAACAGAATTAAGAATTACCTATAGAAATGAGCCCTTTGGCATAAATAATGAGACTTTTAAGATAACAGAGCTCATTCGGTTAACAGCCAAATGGTTTTCCTAGGAGTAAAAAGGTTCCAAGTACAGTAGTTTATGTATTGCGGATAGCTTGTATATAGCCCGTGGTTGGTAGATCGCCTTTTAAAGTAGCATTTTCTGCACCTTTCTAATTGTTCACGGTTGGTGTCCCTCGGTGGGCATGTCCTACTCATTGCGTTTTCATCTTCCTTGAGGCCTTTTTTGTCTTCTTTTAAAAACATTGCTCATTTGTACCTTTCTTCGTCATCGGAAAATGATCAATGGCATTCCTTCTTTTCTTCAAGTGAGAGAGGAATTTGGAACTCTGCAGAAATGAACTTTCGAGTTTAACATTGTTGATTATCTATACAGAGAAACTCTGTGTCAAAAAAGAAAAAAAATGGTTTATTATTTTTTTCCTGGTCCCTTGCCTGTAATTTCTTGGATGCTCTGATTTGGAGTTAATTGATTGTTTCTCGGTCAGAGCTTGAGTCTATCAAGTCACTTAAAGCTTCCTGCCTTATAATGCCAGTAGGGCCACGCCGTTGCCTGGCCGCACGTAATTTTAGACTAGCTGTAGAATTTGAGAAGAAACAGCCGAGTTCTTTTCTCTCGTGTGGATGTGGCCTAATGATTGCGCTCTGAAAGGAAATGCAGATGCGGAAAACATAAATCACATTTTAAAATAAAGCGTGCTGGTGTTTATTTAGATGACAGTCATTTATTGAATGCCTGGGTATACTTGGCATGAGGGAATTAGTGATAAAAGCCCCTATCCCTGTCACGTTTATATTTTAACAAAAAGAGAGACAAGAATCTAAAAACTAGTTATCATATAATAAAGCAAGAGTCTATGTACGAGACTCTTCGGAGAAGAGAGAATATCCTTGTTTGTACTGGGTTTTCAAAGGCTTTTGAAAAGATGAGAATTGAGGGGCTGAAGAGATGGCCCAGAGGCTAAGCACTTGTGGCTCTTGCAGAGAACTCGGGAGCAGTTCCCAGAACCCACATGGTGTCTTACAACCATACTTATCTCCAGTTCCTGGGGATGCAGCACCCTCTTCTGGCACCATGGTACCATGCAGGCAAAACATAAAATATAAAAACTAAATGAATTGGTGGCAGGGTGTGAATTTGGACATATAGGTCATTTGGTTAGGATATAGAGGAAGGCAGGCATCAGAACATATTATCCGGTGAACATTTATAATAATAATATATAATATAATGATTTCGAAGGGAGAAAATAATCTATAAACATATTCACCTGTATGTGTCCAAAATATTTGGCAGCACACGTAAGTTGATTAACCTTGGTTGTCGTCTGGGATGGAGGAACTGGATAGCTGAAGGACATTGGGTAAGAGACATTCTTTTTAATGCATTTCCTTTCAAAATTAAAAAAAAATCAAATATATTAAGCCCAAATTTTAAAACATGGCCTGTATAAGTTATAAGAATGAGGCAGATGTCAGAATCAAATTTTAAAAGCTCCCTCCTCTGAAGGATTTATGTTTTGTGTGTACAGTATGGAAACACATGGGGTATGTGTTTGATCAAGAAATTTTGGTAGCAGTGTGGACTGGATTGGAGCACAGAGATTCTGACAAGAAGAAAGGCCTGTCTGAAAGGTTACATTATGTGTAGGTGTTTTTGCCCACTCCATATCAAACAGGAGTCCCTAGTACTACTCTTAGGAGTAGCCAAGGGTTTAGGAAGAGCTTCAAAGTTGCATTTATTTTGATACATACTTTTTCCTTTTTGGTTATATCATGACTATCAAACTTTTATCATTCTTCTTTACAGATGAAAGATAGGTGCACGCACACACACGCACGCATACACGCACACACACACGCACATGCATGCATGCGCATGCACGCTTGCGCACACACACACACACACACACACACAAACACACACTATAAAACAAGGCCTCTGCCTCCATAAGGCAGCATCCTTCAGCAGGTGAGGGGTTGTTAGGACGCTTGTCTTTTGGAAGGGGTGTAAGTTGGTGATGTGGACAGCGTGAGGGGCAGTAAAGGCACGGCAGACAGGAGGGTCGACATCGTGGATGTAATATGTCACGTGAAGGTCGCTGATCTTCATTAAGGGCACTTGTGGGTGAGAGTCCGTATAAGATAATGTATCTTGGAGCCATTTAGCAGGTTTCTCTATGCTTCCTTTTTCTCCTCAGCGTCCCTTCTGTGGGTTCACACGTTGCCAGGCGCGTTAGCTGCCTTTTGTCTTCTGGACAGTCACTTGTACTCTGCCTGCTGTCGTTTTGCCACTTGCCTACCATTCTTGTTTCCCTTTCTGCTCCCCACTATTGACTCTCCATCTCCCTACCTTTCCCCCACCTGTATGTTTTTAATATATATATATAATTTTTCATGCTATTAATATTTTATAACAAAATTGCCCTCAAAATAATATGCTATGAAATATGCCAATATGTTGTCTTACCTGCTTTTTATCTTAATTGTTTCCTTTTAGATATATTTGGTAGCTTCTTGTTTTCTGAGTTAATATTCAGCTTAACTCAAACTTCGTCTACTAAACTAGAAAGTCACGATCTATTATGCATGTGGCATTGCATCAAATTGTGTCCTTATTTGGAAGCAGTTCAGGAATTATTTCTTTATTCTGTTATATTTTCTGTTTGCTTGGTTTGTACTCCAGTAAATAAGGTATTGCATCATTTCGTTTTTACTTGCACTCTGCATAAATTATTGGAACTAATTTGACTTCGAGTACCCGTGTGCTTGTACAGCAGATAGCGCTGGTTTTTCTGTTTTTTTTTTTTTTTTGTGTGTATTGGAGAGGGTAATTGAAAGTGCTCATCCCTTAAATAATAGGTACATAGCAGTCCTGTAGATGCCCCTGGGGTGTGGTTGGTCCAGATTATGGTAATATCCTTAAAGGAATAGTCTGGAATCTACACAAATGATTAGATTTTTGTTTTAGAATTTTTCAGCAGTATTAACATTTACAGGTTTTGAAATTTTTATGGTAAAATATTTCATCAAGTATGTATATGTTTGACATTGCTAGATTATTAATGTATTGATACTGCTTAAATCTATGATTCAGTATAATTGTTATTTTTGAAAGTGGCACCCTTTTTTAAACTTTATTTTCATTGTACGTGCACTGGTGTTTTGCCTGCATGTCTGTGTGAGGATGACAGATCGCCTGGAGCTGGAGTTACAGACAGTTGCGAGCTGCCATGTGGGTGCTGGGAATTGATCCTGGGTCCGCTGGAAGAGCAGTCAGTGCTCTTAACTGCGGAGCCATCTCTACAGCGCCCAATGACTTGTTGTTAATAATTTCTGTTATTAAAAAGAGAAAGAAAAGAAACACCAGGTAGGATGTTGTAAGCCTGTCATTCCCAATAGTCGCCAGGGAACATGGGGTAGCATGGTAGCGAGTCAAGACAGCTGAGCCTACGTAGTGAGAACCGGCCTCAAAGGGTGGGGGTGGGAGCAGAGGAGCTTTGTACATCTTTGATGGATCCTGTCATTTGGGGAGGACATCAGTACCGGATATATGCTATACTGGAAAGAATTCTGTATACAACTTTAGGATTTGCCAAAGTAGCTTAAGACTTGCTCACAGTCTGGGTGCTGGCCCCTGGTGTGGAAGAGCTGCTAATTTAATGGTAAGAAGAATGTTCATCTCTTGATTGTCAAGTTCAGGTAATTTTGTTATTTTGTTAAACCATCATAGTTAAAGCACTGAGAGCTCAGAAGGTTTCATTGTCAAGCCAACTTCCTGGGGCTGTGGAATTAGTTTCGCAGAGGAAGGGCTTGCCTAGCCATCATGAGGAAGGCTGGAGCTCATCCACAGAGCACAGGTACATAGCTGGACAGGGTAGTCTGTGTTTGTAATCCCAGCACCGGGAAAGCAGAGGAAGGCCAGGCAGTCTAGCTGAATCTGCGCCCTCCAGGTTCAGGTGGAGAACAGTCGAGGAAGATACCCACTGTTGGCCTCCGGCTTCCACGTGTGCACACGTGAACACATGTGTGTGCACACACACACAAATGAATGTATGTGTGCACACACCACAGCTGCAGTACGTGGGGGGGGGCCTGAATAAAAAGGAAATACTTTAGAAAGGAATTTAAAATTACAAAAAGAATTGATTTGGTCGTGGAAAGCGTTTACCATCGTTTTAAAGTATAATTGATAACTGACTAAATGAAACGCATTTCCGATTATGCTTATGTGAAATTTTCTGATGTATACCAGTGACATACAGCTGTTGTCAGGCACTGTTTAGACTAATGGTCATGCGCTAGAATCTCAACTATATGTGTTTGAAGTTTACGCCATTCAAGAGCCACATAATATAAGAGTAATCTCCTGCTCGAAACACGGCAAGGAGAACTTGTTTTGTGCCTCGAGTGTGGTTAATATCGTTGGTGATCTTTTTCTGCTGCACGATTTCAAAGTTCTTTAGTTTACGTTTGCATTGAATCTGAGTTGTATTAACAAAAGTGATTAAAGTGGACTTCTTTGTTTATTACTTCCTTTCTGTAGAAAATCGAACTCCCAAAGAAGCTGACGAAACGCTATCCATCCTACGAGCTCTATCTGTATGGAGAAGGGTCTTACGCCGACGAGCACAAAGCTCTCCCTTTGACAGGAATTCCTGTTCTCTTCCTTCCTGGTAACGCTGGCAGCTACAAGCAAGGTAGGTGCTGGAAGAGCGGAGTTAACCCTGTGAAATTCAGACTTCAGAGGGTGTGTGTCCTGCATGAAGCAAGCAGGGATAGATAAAAAGCGTGTCCCGCTACCTCCTGGGAGAGCCACGGGAATGCCACCTCCTTCACGGGAAAACACACAGTGAAATACAAGGAAAAGACGAGATGAAGACTACTTAGGATGAGAAGAGGCAGATGCCCAGGGTAGGGGGACTAGATTAGCCAGGTATTCAGGACAAGCAGAAGGAAGGCTCGCATTGGAAAATAAGTTAGACAGAGGAATCCGAAGCTTCAGCAGAGAGAATAGTACCTTACGTTGCGCTGAATGGGACTAGATCAGTGTCTTTCCCGGGGTGGAGGCCTGTTGCAGTATGGAGGGGTTACAGAATGGCGGGGAGAAGGAAGTGATGTGTTCAGGCTCCAAACTCAGCATTGGCTTGGAGAATGTCAGGAGTTTCTGGCCTAACAGGCAGACATCCCAATCTGTAAGTCATTACACACAGAGTCTGTGCTGGTTCTTACAAACATTCCAGGAATTGTTAAATAATGAACCCACAATCGTTTCAGCATGTATGGTGGTTCCTTATGGTTTCTTTTTAATTTTCATATATGAAACACTTGTGGCATATTGGTCCTGAGCCAGGGAGTATTCTAGGTATTGATGGTCCCGAGTAGAACAAGACAGCAAGTCCCTCCCTCGTCAAACACATGTTCTTAAGGGAAGACAGCCACCAGTGGAAGTTTCAGTAATATTAAAAGCTACAAGAAATAAATCTGTAAATCACTGAAGGGGGCGGACGGTGCGTAACAGGAAGGAGATCTGTTTAGATGAGGGGGTCAGGAAAGGCCGTGGCAGGGAGATGGTGTTTGAGGGGAGCTTGAGCAGTAGTTTGGGGACGTTCCTGATGCAAGACTATGTCCGGTGCCCTGAGGACCATAGGTCACAGGACTAGAGAAAAATGAGTCGAGAATGAAGAGGTCGCTATGACCTATAGATAAGATCTGGAAAGACTGAATGTTTATTCGAGAGGGATGTGAAACATGGGTGCTTTGGGTAAGAAATGATATAATCTGATTTTTGTCGCTAGCTGTCACGCTTGAAATGATATACTTTCAGTTATTACAGAGTGAACTTACAGAGAACGAAAGCCTCAGTGAAAAAGTAGAAAGTTGCCAGCACCCTGCCAACCCTGTGTGTTCCTTCATGACTAAAGCTTCCCCTCCCCCCACACACACATTTCCACAATCCTGGTTTTAAGGTAGCAATTTTCATAAACTTTCTTTATAGTCTTAATCCCTAAGTGTGAATCCCTAGTATACTCTATTGATTTTTAATCTTTATAATATATAATGTGAGCTATTGAGGGGCTTTAAATAAATAACCCTATCATGAATAGAAACAACTTACCTCAGTGTGGTACACAGTAACCATATTACCTTAGAAGCTCAGCTGCTAACTGTTAGCATTTCCTGTATGAAGACCCTCATCTCAGATCCCAGTAAACCCCCCCCACCCCAGAAGCTCAGCCTTCAATCCCAACAGTGGCAGGCAGATCTCTCTGAGTTCGAGGCCAGCCTGGTCTACAGAGCGAGTTCTGGGACAGTCAGGGCTACACTGAAAAACCCTGTCTCAGAGACAAAAAACAACAAAGCAAAACAAAGCCTTTCAGAACAAAATGGGAAGGGATTCTGGGGTGCCTTGTACAGTGAGCTCTCCTCTCCTCTCCAGTCCGCTCCATCGGCTCCATCGCGCTGAGAAAAGCGGAGGACATTGACTTCAAGTACCACTTTGACTTCTTCAGTGTGAACTTCAACGAGGAGCTGGTGGCCCTGTACGGCGGGAGTCTTCAAAAGCAGACCAAGTTTGTGCACCAATGCATCAAAACAATTCTCAAACTGTACAAGGTAGGCAATAAAGATGCAGATCATCAGTGTAACCTATCAGCAGTGTCTTCTTCTTCTTTTAGGGATTGATTTTAAATAGTATATTTGTTTATATTGTGGAAGTTGAAGCAATACAAAAACGGCAGTACTTTTTTTTTTTAAAGTGGTATCTTCAATCCAGTGCTACTTTAAAGATCTAGGTTGAATTTACAGTTTCCTGGTTCATTGAGAGATAAGGTGGAGGGCCAGTGAGGTGACTTAGGGGGTAAAGGTACCGGTGCCCAGCATGATAGCCTCTCTTCAGTCCCTGGAGCCCACGTTTGAAGAAGAGAAACTGCCCCCTCCCCACATTGTCCCCTGAGTCACATGTGTGCTCATACCACACAATCAAAAACTAGAATGACTAAATTACTATCTGTTCAGTAAATTTTAGGCAAAGGCATTTCATCGGGGATCAGTGTAGATGCTTTAGAGACTTTGAGTTTCATCCTCAGGTCCTGTCCCCACAAGAAAGACATTTCATAATTGTAAAAGGGTCGATGTATCCAGGAAACAAAGCAATCATTTGTGTGCCTCTAATCCTTCCAGATTCACAAAGCCAAATCCAGTAGAACCAAGGAAAGAAATTATCATTGTTAGCACAATTAGTACGAATGATTTCACTACGAATCCTCCCAATTTCTGATAGAAGAGTTCCGTAAAACTCTGGATTTGAACACCCTTCACCACCTTTGCTGTATGTTTATTAGTAATAATAGAATGCTGTGCTCAACAACTATAGAAACATTCTCTTTCAGTGCACAGTGACCATGTACTAAGGTGTCCTCTGTGCCAGGCCATATATGAGTCACGGATATTAATAATCCTCAAAGTGCTAAAACTATGCAATGCCGTATATTTTCTGAAAATGACAAAATTAAAAGTTAAAAAAAAATGCCTAAAAAAATTCTTCTAGCCAGGTGATGGCACACACCTTTAATCCTAGTACCCAGAAGGCAAAGGCAGGGGGTTCTCTGTGAGTTTGCGGTCAGCCTGGTCTACAAAGCAAGTTCCAGGATAGCCAGGGCTGTTAAACAGAGAAACCCTGTCTCAAAAAAACAAATTAAAAAAAAAAACTTCTATTACTGCTAGATTACCCAACATTTCAAAAAAAGTAAAATTTGAGGATACTAAGCCGGGCAATGGTGGCGCATGCCTTTAATCCCAGCACTCGGGGGGCAGAGGCAGGAAGATCTCTGTGAGTTCGAGACCAGCCTGGTCTACAGAGCTAGTTCCAGGACAGGCTCCAAAGCTACAGAGAAACCCTGTCTTGAAAAACCAAAAAAAAAAAAAAAAAAAAAAAAATGAGGATACTATGAGATGAATTAAAATGAAAATACATATCAGAATTTATAACATTTTATGTGCACAAAATTGTCAAATAATAAAAGAAAGAATTTATGAGATTGGGTAATTGTTAAAAACAAATACTGCTTTTGAATGCTCATAAAGTAAGGTTTCAAGTCTGTGACTGAAGGCTGCAGGCTTTGTAAGCCAGAGGGAAAAGAAAGTTACCAAAGCAGGTAGAGTAAGGAGTCATGATGAAAGTGAAAATTAAAGAAATATAAAACAGGGCTGGAGAGATGGCTTAGTGGTTAAAGAGCACTGCCTGTTCTTCCAGAGGTCCTAAATTGAATTCCCAGCAACCGCATGGGATTACATACAATCGTCTGTAATGAGATCTGGTGCCCTCTTCTGGCGTGCAGGCATGCATACAGACAGAATAAATAAATAAAGGTAACCATCTCAAATATATATAAAACAACAGAAAAACTCACTTCTGCCAATGGTTGATTCTTCAGAAAGATCAACAGCTTGGTAAATTTTGGCTACACTGACTTGAAAAATGAGAAAACAAAGTGATGCTATCAGGAACTAGTGATGGCGTGCTTCTACACAGTCTACCCCTGCAAAGAGGACACTGAAGGAACAGGCACACTTTGATGCCTATAAATAACATAAATTAAAAAGCTGACATAAGAAGAAACAGAAAACCTGGTTATCCCTGTATCTGTCAGGGGTGTGTGTGTGTATAATGGAAAATCTTGCCACTAAGAAAAACCTAAGGCAAAGTGACTTTCAGTGAAATTCTAGTCCTTATTTAAGATACAACAGTTATTGATCTCAAAACAACAGCAAAACCAGCTTTCAGAAGAATAGAGGAAGAAACAGACTCATTGAACGGGTAAAGTACAGGTATGGAAAGACTATTCTGGGCAGAGAAAACCTCATTAATCGCAAGAGTCTAAGTAAATACAGCCATGTAGAAAACAGAAATGCGGCTGGGGTGGTCGGGGAGATTGTAACGACACAGAGACAATTTTAATGTTCTTCCCCGCCTCCCCTTTTATCTAGGGTGGTAAGGAAAACCGCTGGGCAGTGACACATTCTTACTTCAGTTTTAGTAGGATGATTTCATTCTGGTTATTTTCGAGGATAAACTGGAGGGGCATAAGGGTGGAGACAGGGAGACCAGAGAGAAGCCTGTTGCAGTCTCTCAGACAAGAGCTAATAGTGCTTTAGGTTAGGTTGGTAGCAACTGAAGTACTGGGGTACTAGTATCGGGGCGGAGGCAGCAAACTTAGCTTGGCAGATTGCAGGTTAAAGTTGCGTAGGAAGGAGAAAGAATGGATAATGATTCCAAGTTTTTTGTTTGACTAACTGGAGGGATTGAATTGCCTTGGACAGGAAGGAGGAAAAGGCTTGGGGGTGATAAAAATCTAATTTAAGACAGACTGAGTGTGAGATCCATGAGCTATTCCCAGTATAGCAATTACACAAGAGGAGTTCAAGGCGAGGACTCCAGCGGAGAGATCCAGTGGAGATTAGTTGGTGGGTGGTAGACTGTAGGTAGATGTATTTACAGGTCTGCCCTCTGCAGGCCAGAAGAGGGCACTGGATCCCCTGGGACTAGAGTTACAGACTTTGTCCTCATCCACCATGTGGGTGATGGCAACTGGACCCCAGTTCTCTGGAGAACCAGTGAGAGTAACCTCTGAGACATCTCTCCAGCCCCAACAAAGATTATTTTTAAGGCGATACTTTTTTAAAGAATTGCATAACCTGTGGAATAAATGTTTAAGAAGCTATTTTATTTTTTAAATTCAAATGCACTGTAGGGAAATAATTTAAAGAGACACCATATGCTGTATTGCTTCAACAGCTATAATTGTCCTTTAAAACTATTTTCAGTTTCATTTATTTCTTATACATTATATATTCCTTATATATATTATATATTCCTTATATATTATAAAATAAATATTCTATTCTATACTAAATATACTTCAGATTGTATGCAACCTAACAAATGAATACAAAAGCGATTCACTCAATCAAGGATTCCAGTTTCAGTTCAGAAAATCATAGCCAAAAGTACAACTGTTAAAATTAACACAAGCCAAAAGAGGATTTGTGTATTGCTTAGAACTGTGTGAAGACAGATTTTTCTGTCTTTTGAAGGATATTTCCCTGGTTTATCGTTGCTACTCTATCGGTCATATGCAAACAGAAGTACTAAGTAGTTTTCCTATGATACTAAGAATCCTATCATGGTGACTTTTTTTCCTTTCCCTTCCTTTCCTTTCTTTTCAAATAGGGCCAAGAATTCGCTCCCACAAGTGTGACAATAGTTGGTCATTCTATGGGTGGCCTTGTGGCCAGAGCATTGCTTACACTGAAAAACTTTAAGCAAGATCTGATCAACCTTCTGGTCACCCAGGCCACTCCTCACGTGGCCCCCGTGATGCCCTTAGACCGTTTCATCACGGGTGAGTACGAGCACCTTCAAACTTTCCTCTTCCGTCTAGGTGAAGCTGGTTCCTGAGAGTTTACTCCATGTGCGAGGCTGTCCGGTTACACATCAGCACTCCCGTTCTCAGTGTCGCTCATCTCTTTCAATCTAGGCTTATTGGGGATGGCATTGACTTCTCTTTCCAGCCGGTTAACGCGTCTTTGCTAAGCCCGAGGTTCTAGGACTCCAACTTCGTTCTTCTTGGGGGTGATTCTGTCTTTTTAAGAGTTACTTGTTTGAAACTTGCCGTATCAGACTCTCACAGTAATAAAATTAAGAGATTTGTGATTAAAATTGTTTAAATCTTTGTGCTGCTTCTTCTAATGTTGACTGAGTATCCATTTAGGGAAAGAATCAAAAACCACAAGTCAGGTTTGTTGCCACTCTTTCTATTGCATTTTGCACAGTTCATAGAGATGAGCCGTGTAGTTAAGTTTTAATGATTCCAGATACACTTAAAATAATAAGTCAGCAGGAGTCAGTTTGATATTATGTTCATTTAGCAGCAGAATAGTAAGCCATCCCTTAGGGACCTATCTATCTATCTATCTAGTCGTAGGTTCCTAGCCCAATAATGGTTATAAAGTATGACTTTCATCTTGTGGAACAGGATTTAAATTTGAGCAAAAAGTTATTGGTTACTCCCATGGTGTTTATGCCACTATTGCACCAGTGAGCCTGTCTTTCTGGACCCGTCATCTCTACAGTTTTCAGGGGTCATAGCTGGGTGTGGTTGATGATGACTTTCTCCTCTGAGAGTTTGTAGAACATCTTGTAGCATTATTAGAGACAGCCAGCAGGGACGAAGCTTCCAGGTATGTATCAGCTTGATCTCACCACGTTCTGTGACTCAATAGCGTGGCCTCTTCAGCAGTAGGACATTTTTAAAAATTTCTTTTAAGTTCTTCTCTCATGTTTTATATCCCCTCTCCCCAGTTTCTCCGTCTCGCCTCCCCTCTCCCACGGATCCACACCCGCTCTGCCTCCCCTCAGGAAAGAGGAGACCCCCAGGGACATCAACCAGACGCCACATAACATGTTACAATAAGACCAGACACACACGATCCCATCAAGGCTGGGCGAGGCAGCCTAGGAGGAGGAAAAGGGTCCCATAAGTAGACAGAGGAGTCAGAGACAGCCATGCTTCTACTGTTAGGAATCCCACAAGAACACCAAGCTACTCAGCTATAACATATATGCAGAAGGACCTAGGTTAGATCCTACAGGCTCCCCAATCTCTGCAGTGAGTCCCTGTCAGTTGATTCTGTGGGCCATGGTCTTGTGATGTCCCTGACCCCCTGGCTCCTCCTGTCCTTCCTCCCCCTCCTCCACAGGAATCCCCACACCTTGCCTAATGTTTGGCTGTGGGACTCTACATCTGCTTTCATGAGTTGATGTTGAAGTCGGTCTGATCTCTTTGATGAGTGTTCTGCTAGGCTCTGGTCCCAGAACACTCCGCAGGCGGTACAAACTGTAGGTCAAAGGTTTTGTCACTGGGGTTATATTCCAAATCCTACACTTGAGGTCTTGCCTGTTACAGAAGATGGCCAGTTCAGACTCTGTGTCTCCCATTGCCAGGAGGCTTTGATAGGGTTACTCTCGTAGATTCCATGGAGTTTTTTTATTGTGCTAATTTTCCACGTTGCTCCCCAGATGTCGCCCAATTCCAGTCGTTTCTCCCAGTATTTTCTGCCTCTCAGCAGTAGGATCTTCTTGTCAAATGGAGCCTTGTATTTGCTTAACAAATCACACCAGCACTTGGGAAGCAGAGGCAGGTGAATCTGTGAGTTGAAGGCCATCCTGGTCTACAGAGCGAGTTCCAGGACAGCCAGGGCTGTTAGAGAACCCTGTCTCAAAAAACACCAAAACCAAAAAACCCCAAAAACCTAAACAAAAGCAAAAACAAGCAAGCAAACAAAATCACACCCTTGAACTAGATCTGCATCCTCCAAAGAAGAAATGTATTTTCAATACTGTCAGGCTTGAATCATTGAGAGCAATGATCACCTTTGAAAGGTATTCTTAAGCTTAGAGAAAGTTCAGTCTCTTTCAACATTCTGGTTTCTTATTTCTTTACATTAGAATGGGAAAAAATATTTAAGTAGTGAAGGGTTTCATGTTCTTGAGAGGTACATATGACTTCCAGAAATAGAAGCCCTGTTTATATTTAGTAGAAATGCTACCTTTAAATGCGGAAAGTGGTCCTGCCCTGGGCCTGCTCTTCCAGGGTCATCTCTGACCACACCCCTCCACACAGGGACGAGATATGTACACCAAACAGCCTTTCTCCTTGTGGCTCATGCTCTTATGCTCAGATCATGATTCTGGAAACCAAATCTCCAGATTGCCCGTTCATTTTCTTTTGGAGAGTGTTCATGTAGCCCCCTTACGATCCTGATCTTCCTGCCTCCTCATGGCTGGGTTTACAAGTTTGCAGCACTATGCCTGGCTCCTGTGCCCTAGGCTCTTTCCAGGGCTGGCATGGGCCTCTTACATGTCTTTATTGTAAGAACAGTGCACACGAACCTACAGTGAACTACGGCAAAGTGTGGCTCTGTGGTGGAGCTCGGACATTCGCACAAGGTCCTTGGGATGTCAGAATTAGCTTGGGAAGAGAGAGAGAAGGTACCACAGCAGTGGACCCATGGTGTGCTTTTGTGTGTTCTCACAATCTAGGGCTAACTGTGAAGACTCTGGGAATCTTAACTCCATATGATGTCATCTCAATGGTCTGTCAAGGAAAGCATAGAAAATACTTCATTTAGTGGTCATAACTGTTTTTGATTTTAATATTTAGACTTTAATACTTAGTTTCATTGGTATTTTTCCCAGGTCCTCTAGATGTCAGAGTTCAGTAGACTTGATGATGTCTTAGATACATATACTGTTGAGATCTTTAATGAGGAGGGCTTTACATACCAAGTATTTGAAGGCATGAACGGGATCTGATGGAGTTTGATGCGGAGAAAAGGAAATTAGGGCTCTGTTTCCTGATCTCAGTTTAGTGATCAACAGACTTCCTAGTTTTAGTAGATAAAGTGAAAATCTGCTTGGAAGCCCCTCACGTTAAATTTGCTGCTAACTTTAATGGGTGCAACCCTACACCTGAGATTTTCTTCAGAAGTGGGATCCTAAAATTAATATGTCGCTCTTATGATAGGAGCTTACGTAGTGATGTGTGGTGACGGTTATTCAACACAGGGTGGCTAAGCCTTGAAAGACTGGGCACTTCTGTGACTGGGAGAAGTGAATGTCTCCTTTTTTAAAGACTACTTTATTGAGGGTAATTCATAGGCAAAAATGCACATATTTAATATATACAATATGGTGGGAGTGAGCAGGACTTCTATCATGGCACTAGCGTCATGGATGTCTACAACTCCTCTTTGAAGGAACTCAAGGGTTTCTTTGTGATGGTGTGGGGTGGTGCCAGTCTTGTTGGCTGCAGAGACGTGTTTGCATGCGAACTCATTGAAAACTGGTTCTGTGTGGCCTTTCTCTTTAGTGACACCTTCGGTAACTCTCAGTATTTTACTTCAACTCATTGCAAACGTGGATTTTTGTACTCTGACTTGTACGCAAAGCCAATGATTCTTTTTTCTTTTTCTTTTTTTTTTTAAGTTTTTCGAGACAGGGTTTCTCTGTAGCTTTGGAGCCTTTCCTGGCACTAGCTCTTGTAGACCAGGCTGACCTAGAACTCACAGAGATCCGCCTGCCTCTGCTTCCCGAGTGCTGAAAGCCAATGATTCTTTTTCTCCAAATGTAGAAATGTGAATGATATTTATAGACCAAATAGCTTAAGCAAAAATTCAGATAAATATTAGTATTATAAGTATGGCTGCATGAAATCACTTAATTTTCAGTGTTTCCTTTTCCCTTTCATTTCCTTCCAGAGTTCTATATGACTGTAAACAACTATTGGATTTTAAATGCTCGGAATATAAATCTGACTACGCTCTCTGTAGCTGGAGGATTCCGGGATTACCAAGTTCGTTCAGGACTGACTTTTCTGCCACAATTAAGCCATCAGACCAGTGCCCTATCTGTCGTGGTAACTATCTTAAAGGTTCTATATAGTACTATAGTAGACACAGAGGAACGTCAGAAGGGAAGTGGTGTATCCGTGCTCGTAAATGGGGGCCAGGTGGGTGGAGCAAGTGTGCGCATGCGCACATGAGCGGATGTGTGAGGGAGTTCGAATGAAGACGGAGGTGCTGCAAAGCAGACACGTGGATGCTTCTGCCGGAGAAAGAAAAAAAAGGACGTGAGAAACCTTGAAAATCAATGAAAGTAATAGGTTCCAAAGTCAGACCGTATCCATTAATCAGAGGCGGAACCGTAAGAATGCATGGACTAAACACAGGGGGCTCTAGTTACGTCCGCGTGTGAGAGTAACTATAATGCTGATAGAATGGCCGACACATCCCATCCTCCTAATGCTAGCTTTGAGTAAAGATTTACCAACTGCCAGATAAAATAACGCTCTTTGATAGTTGACGAGCAAATAGAAGCCCGATTAACTTGCCGGTTATTAATTACCCTTCCCTGCCAGGCCATTGAGTGTTTGATCTTTAATCAGGATACTTAGACTTTGGAAAGTGAACTCAAATTTCCCTTAGAATCTCTTATACATTTAACCATGACGTCAACGGTTAAGCTCTCCACTGCAGAGGCACGCACAGCCTCTCTAGAGGGGCCGCCTGTTCCTTGTTCTGTGTAACTTCCCTGCTATTGCCCTGCCGTTCGTCCATTAGTGAGCTGCTAACTGAATCCTTCGTTGCCTTATCCAGAGGAGGAATTAGGATGCAGGTCTATCCTTACCATTTTCTTCTAACTGGAAGCATTAGGATACAGCCAGGATAGTTGTTGATTGATGGATATGTTAATCAATCGTTCTCTCAGACGTCATTATTAGGGGAGGGAATCTTGGTTTTGGTGTCCGAGTATTTCAGACAGATGTTTGCCAGGACTCCTCAGAATACCCAGTGTCGCTCCTCGGTAAACACACGTGATGAAGTCTTATGAAGTCAGACATAACTTCCTCGCCATCGTTGGCCCTCAGCGTGGCTTCAACACCCTGCACGCTGATGCTTGTCTGTGGAAGAACATTGCTCATTTGATCCCTCATGCGTCTGCTGACGTCTGAGTGTGTGTCCTTGTCTGCTCTAATCCCTTTGACAATGCGTGGCGGTCGCTCTTTCTGTATCTCTGATGAAGAGATTTCATTAACAGAACCCACAGGTGTCTGTTTATAGAACTTTTATTTTTTTTAACTCTCTTTGTAATTTCTCACGTTTATATGTTTGATGTTAAAGTCAGTTAAGCAGTGACAGTTTCTTAGTGCTTGTCACAGGAGTGGTTAAGTTACTTTATAGTCATGGGGACTGGAAAAATGATAAGAAGTTAAGACTGTGATTGTGTTCAATTGCTATAATATGTTATAGATAATAGTATCATAAATACAAATGACCTTTTGCTGTGTAGATTGGTGTGTGGTTTCTGACTCAGGGACCTAGGCTGATGCCAGACACCCCATCTGCAATGCCTTACTTCCCTGATCGCGTTAGTCATCACTGGATCAAACAGAGAGAGGAATCAGCACAGGGAAGGGCACCCAGGGCTTCTCTCACCCACGGCTTCTCCCGCCCGTGGCTTCTCCCCGCCCGTGGCTTCTCCTGCCCGTGGCTTCTCCCACCCGTGGCTTCTCTCACCCATGGCTTCTCTGGCCCGTGGCTTCTCCTGCACATTGCTTCTGCCCACAGTGAGAGAGAATGCTATTATGTCATAAAGAAGAGAGGCCGAGGAGCAGAATGAATGCCTTTTAGTGTACAATTAATGGTTCCATGAGCAACCACCCTTATAAAATGTCTGCATTTTTATTAACTTCATTCTTTAACAGTTGCATAAGTGAATATACTGTATTCTGATGACTCCCCTCGCCTCTTATCACCCTCCCACTTCTACCGACCTCCTCCTTCCCCACAAATCTCTACCCCATATTCATGCCTGTGTGTGGCTTGTGCCCCACAAGGGCTGTCTGTGTGACCACAGTGTGGGTCTATCCATTGGAGCCCAGTGGTTTTCCTGTAGGCACACAATGGAATGCCTTGTCCAGAACCTGTCGGTAGTCAATGACTGAGAACTATTCCTCCATCCATAGCTGACTATCGGCAGGGCTGGTCTTGTCAGTAGCCACAGCTGCTGTGAGTTCATGCTTGCACTGGCTGTGTCCTGCCTATAAGGTGGCTTTTCACAGGTGTTCCCCCTGAGTGGGGCTCCCGTGTTCTTTCTGCCCTTCTTCTGCAGTGTTCTCTGGGCCTGAGAGGGAGGAGCAGTGGTGTTTGTGGTGCCTTTACCAAGCCAAACAAAATTGTAGGAGGAGGCCGCTTAGCCCTGAAATAATCACACAGAAACTGTATTAATTAAATCACTGCTTGGCCCATTAGCTCTAACTTCTTTTTGGCTAATTCTTACATCTTAATTTAACCCATTTCTATTAATCTGTGTATCGCCATGTCACAGTGGCTTACCGGGTAAAATTCCGTCCAGCTCTGGCAGGGCTACATGGCTTCTCTCTGACCACCTCCTTTCTCCCAGCATTCAGTTTAGTTTTCCCCACCTACCTCAATTCTACCCTATCAGGCCAAGCCAGTTTTCTTTATTCGTTAATGGTAATCACAGCATACAGAGGGGAATTCCACATCAGAAGATAAAGCACATTTATTTACTTGATAATGGTAAATGCTACCTACCAGTGGTTGAGCTATTATTCTGCTCAGTGGCTAGTAAAATCTTAGAACTGTAGAGGACTGTGATGTCAGATTTTTTTTTAGTAATTTATCAGCAGTAGTTCCTAAATATATAAAGTGCCTATAAACTCATCAATAAGAGGGGTGCAGATGAACAGGAGTTATAGAGTATGGAAATGATCAATCTCTATTATGCAAATGTGGAAATGTCGTAATCGAACTCCTCACTTTGTGTAGTTAATACATATAATAAATTATAAATATAGTTAATACATATGATAAATACTACATGCTAATACATATTTCTCAGCACACCCCTATTTATCAAGCCACATCTCAGAGCCCCCCCAAGTAGCAGTTCAGTCAAAACTAAAATCCTGAGCTATCTACTGGAACATCTACATTCATGTAAAAGTAAAAGTCTTACTAAATAACTTTCTTTAATAAGATTCTTTATTAAAGGAATATTAAACTCAACTTTTTAATTGTGTGTTTAAAATGTTAGATATTAAAACCTCAGCATAGGCTCTTCGGATATATTAATTTTTAAAGGGTAATAGAAGTCTGAGAACCAGAAATAACATATACGGGGTTATGTTATGCATGGAATAATATATTAGGATCACCTTTTATAAAAATGGATCATTTTAATTAAAGACATATACAGTATAGTGAAATTTTTAACACGTGTTTCTAAATATCAGTGTATGAGAGATCCAGCAAATCGTCATATACTTGAATTTTTTCTTTTCCTTTCAGAGCTCAGCAGTGCCTAAGACCTGGGTCTCAACAGATCATCTCTCCATTGTGTGGTACGTTATAACTTACGCTGCTGATTTGTCTTATCACCATAATTAAGTCCGAGTGAAAGATTAATAGAGGTTCAAGCTCAACGCTCGACTCTTGCTTGTTGGACCTGACATTCTATAACATCGTCTTCTGAAACAGAAGTAACGTCACTCCAAATGGTGCCAGCATCAAATACTAAACTTTAGGGATTGTCTTAGCTGGGCAGAGTCAGATGTGCCCCCCAGAGGACGTTCAGAGCTCCCAGCCAATCACTGCTCTCCGATAGAGTTAGATTTGTGATGGCTGCTGTGGGGAGCGATGGAAACCAACCAGAAATCAGATCTCTACCTAATAATAGTAGAAACGTAAGAGGTTACATGTGGGTCAAGGAAAGCAAAGACTCCAGTCTCTAGCTCCTGTGCTCTGGCTGTCAGATTCTCTTTTGTCCTTCCTCTGTCTGGACAAGCCACAGTCTTCAAGGTCCACGCAGTGCAGGCGTGTAGGGTGGCGCAGGCCTCATGTGTGCCTGGAGCTGGAAGTCACGTGGGCAGCAGAAGGCCGTTTGGCTGCCAGACATCTAGAAAAATTTCGTTTGCTTTGCTTCTATAGGTTAACCTTGATATATACACTTAGTAGGAATGACTTGTTGTGTACCTTCTTAGTGCACAGCATTAAAGCAATAGTACGTGCTCCATTAACTGATAGAATTGTGCGTATTTGCATCAAAACTGGCGGTTGGTGGCTTCTGGGGGAGGGAGAGTCGCTTGTCTTTGGCGGTATGGTGACCAGTAGAATCCTCCGTTCCCTTAGGGTTCACCCGTCCTAATGCATAAGTGGGTGGGACTGATTGGGTTTAGGGAGTTAAAAAACTGAATTAAATTTAAGAAGAGGACATGAAGTTGAGATGGAGAGATGATGTGGAGGTTGTGGGGAGAACTGGGGAGGAAACAAGGGCTAGATGTAGCCAAGGTATAAAATTCTCACAAAAGAGAGTACGATAATTTCTAACATAGATTTTTGTCTTCCTTTGTGTTGCCGCCTAAGTAACAGTTTCACACTGAGAAAGGCCAGTGTTTTACGAACATTGTATCCGTAACACTTCCTTTCCGCTCTAGGTGTAAGCAGTTACAATTGACCACAATCCGAGCCTTCTTGGATCTCATCGACGCCGATACCAAGCAGGTAGGTGTTTTTAAACTGAAAGCTTGTTTTAGCGAAGCGAACGCTTTGGTTAGTGCTCACAGATTCCATACTAACAGAATCCTCGTATCAGGCGAATTAGTTCTGAAATAGAAATGTCTTTATTCCTTCTGATGTAATGCATAGACCGTTCATTCAGGAAGCGGTGAGAATAAAGACCATAACGGCTGACTCTTCTCTTAGCACATTCTCTGCACAGGTCTGAAGTTGGATGCCTCTCTCTCCAGCTCTCATTTTTAATTTAAGAGAAATATTTATGACAGACTAATGGGTTTTCTTAGTAACATGTAAGAGCATCGTAATCTATCCTATTAGGTACTCTTGAATGCCTTTTAAAAGTTATCTTCGGCGTATTGGTAAGATCAGAATGCATGCCGTCCTCAGTAACTCACTCACCAAAGAGTCAGCTGTGTACTGGCCCGGGTTGAGCCATTTCTGTCCTGAGATCTCCGTTCCACCGTGGTTTCAGAGAATCAGCTGTGTACTGGCCCGGGTTGAGCCATTTCTGTCTTGAGATCTCCGTTCCACCGAGGTTTCCAACTTACCAGTTAGCAGAGCCTGGGAATCACTTGCCGTATCCTGTACAGGACATCATGTTGGTTTTTTTCGTCGCTTTCTTGACTGCTAGATGACCTGTCCTAGGGGCGGCTTCAGCGTGATTAAGGGCCTTGTGTTCAGCAGCTTCGGTTTCTGCTGGGAGCTGGGAAGAAGCTGGGGTTTCTCATCTTCAACTGCCTTCCCCTGGGTCATTTTACAGTAAATATCTGTTCTGTGGGAATGGTTTTGAGAGCCATGGCTCTGGCTTCATCCCCCCTTCTGGAGTAAACATAAGCTTTTGAGGTCTGTTTGATTGCGACAGAGCATTATAGCCCCAACTCTCAATAACTGTGTGACTTTAGAAAAATGTCTATTTTTCTGTGCCTTGGTTTCTTACGAAAAAGCAGATACATACTATCGGAGTTTTTGTGAGGATGAGCGTTGATACTATGTTGTTTTAGGACAGTGCCTGGTCCAGAGAGAGTAAAATGCTGACTCTTTATTACTTGAAGTAATGCTTCATCAAATCATCATGCTGTAGACGATGCAGACTATGTTAATGTTCTTTCTAGATAACTCAGAAACCTAAGAAGAAGTTGTCGGTGTTGAATCATCACTTCATAAGACACCCAGCGAAGCAGTTTGAGGAAAACCCATCCATAATTTCTGACTTCCCAGGTTTGTGATGGTGACCTTTAACGTGGATCTTTTCGCTGGTGTTTCTGATAAGTGTGCAGCTGTGCACAGCTGTTAGTATTTGAGAAACTGGGACGCTTCAAGTATTCTGGTCCTATTTACCGATTTTCTCTGTCATGGTACTAGCAAGTTCTTGGTTTGAAAGGGAAACAGAGAAGCAAATTGTTAAGACACTGATCAAAGTTTGCACTGGAAATAAGTTGATAAATAAAGGTTTTAGAGTTGTGTGCCCTTGTTTTCTGGATAGTCACCAAAAGCAAGAGCTGTGCTATTTATGACATCTTTGTTTCTCAGTATTGTTTACTCCCCAGCCATCTGAGTTACCAGCACTTCATTTGCTTGGCAAATGTGCTCATGTTCTACTAACTCCGGCAGTTTCCTTGGGGAAAGTGATCCTCCTTTCCTTCTGTTGAGAGGTCAAAGACTCTGATAGGAATTGCTTGTTCGTGTTAAGCACAAAGAACATGTTTCTGGATCTCATCTTTTAAAGTAGCCGAAAACCACGTGTTTGTTATTGCTAATGAGTATTAATCAGAATTCAAAATAGAACGACAGTTTTAATATGGAAGTAATTGCATATGCAATAACTGCCTTTTCTCTCCATTTAGGGTCATCCAAGTGGATTCCAGTGAAAGTGGCCAAATGGTCCTACGTGGCTCAGAATGTAGGTATTTTTAGATTTACCTTTAAAAGTTAAGATTTTTTTAAAATTACATTTTCCCATGATTTACTAAGAATACCTTAATAATACCAAATATGTTCAAGTTTTCTATTTTATCATAAATTTGGACCCCTTTTTCTTTGTTTTTCAGTTTATTTAGCTAAACACCCAATGAGGCGATAGATCACTGTTTGAGATGTTTGATATTCCTCTTCAATATATTTCCCACTCCTTTATTTTCTTTGGAATTTATTAATAAAGTTTCTGTCACTTTTTATGATGGGATTTCATACTGGTTTGATTTTGCTGACTGCATTTCCGTTGTCATTCGGTATATTCCTCCCAGCCCTTCATAAGATTTAGTAATTGGATCTAAATGCTTGATATATTCCATTTTTTTTTATTAGAACTGTTTTGCTTGTCCTGGGCTCGCTTCTGGAGATCTGAGCAGTTGGTAGGGGATGTCTGAATTAATTACTGTAGGAGGATACAAAGACAACAATATCCTGTTTCTCTTCCGTTCATTGATCAGGATACTGATCAGAGAAGTTTCCTTTTACTAAACTTGTCGAAAGTAAGACAAACCCCAGAGGAAAGAGCGATCCGTGCCTGACTTCTGGCTTCTACCTTCTGTGCGCTGGCTGTTAGACTAGCGGTCGCCCTGGTAGCATTCCTCGTGGGTGACAGTTGCTAGCACACGTATGTAAATATGTTTGCATTCGTTGTTTGTTGATTCTAAGGTTGTTCTTTGCCTGACAAGCTGAAGCCATTTCAGATGTGGCTCTTTATCTTTCAGTACAGCTACTTAGAGGTGCTTTCTGTTAGTGCCCTCGTTCCCCGGTGTGGCAGAATGTTTCAGCTCAGTTTTTGGTATTTATTTAAGGAATTGTTTTATGTAGGAAACGATACCTGCAGACCCTGACCCGGCTCTTGGTGACTAGGTTGTTACTTATGGACCTTTTCAGTAACCAGAATAATTGAGAATTCAAATATTGCAGCCATGCATGGTGGTGCACACAACACCCTTAGTCCCAGGGAGGCAGAGGCAGGAGAATTACTGAAAGTCTGAGGCCAGCATGATCCATATGGCAAATCCTGGACCAGCCATTGGTATAAAAATGAAACCCTGTCTCAAAAACGAGACAATAGAAACATTAAACAAAAGATAAATCATCATCATCAACACACATACAGACACACACACACGAATGCATTAACCCTGGTGCTTGCCTGACAGTTCTGGACTACTGAGTTTTTACTTAACCTTTTCCCTCCTTATTCTTTACCTTCCATTCCCAACCAACTGGTTCTTAGTAATAGCAATAATATATAATTTATTCCCATTGCTATAAGTTCTTGAAGATGAAATTATTTGCTCACTATAGTTATTGTTTTCTCTCTTTTTTAGAACTCTGAAAAGATTTATTTTGCATTTCCTCTTGCG
This sequence comes from Neodon shergylaensis, assembly GCA_025134845.1. NCBI lineage: Eukaryota > Metazoa > Chordata > Mammalia > Rodentia > Cricetidae > Neodon > Neodon shergylaensis. The sequence continues at coordinate 3,836,410 of JABTXL010000827.1, forward strand.
AATCACAGGAAGAGCTACACTCATGCCTACTGCCAGAGTACCATGTTGGTAAGATGCTTGGCACTATCTCCTTTAAATTTCCAGCTAGGAGGTGTGTTAGTTATCTTCGTTGTCACCATGATAAAGTACCTGAGAGAGGCATCTTAATAAGGAAGAATTTGCATTTGCTTATGGTTTAAGTGGGTACCACCTGTCATGTCAGGGAATACGGTGAGGCAGCCCATGGCAGTAGAAGGTGATGAGACCCCCCTCCTATCTCAGCAAATTAGGAAGCAGAACTGGGAGCAGAAAGGAGGCTGGACTGTAGCTCTCAATGCCTGCCCCACGCATCCTACCTCTTCCAGCCAGGCCTTACCTCCTAAGATTCCACAAAGTATCCAAAGACAAGCCACTAGGGAACGGCTCATATTCCAGCCATAGCCGGAGGTCAGCATTGTATTGAGGAAAATGCTTGTCGGATTACAGCTCACACATCTGAGTGGTTAGGGGGTTGTTTTCTGTATTTAGTGTCTGTGGATGTGTTGGCTTAAATGAGAATAGATTCATATATTTGAATACTCAGTCCCCAGTTGGTAGAACTGTTTGGGAAGGATGAGGAGGCATGGCCCTGTTGGAGGAGATCTGTCATGGGGTGGACTTTGAGTTTTTAAAAACCCAAGCCATTGCCAGTTGGTGCTTTCTACCTGGGCTTGTAGATGGAGCTGCGAGCTCTTGGCTACGGCTCCAGCCTCTTGCCTGCTGCCATGTTCCCCTCCGTGGTGGTCATGGGCGCTAGTCCTCGGGAACCGTGGCCTCCAAATGAAATGCTTTCTTCCATAAATTGCTTTGCTCATGGTGTTGTCATATCGGTAGCAAAGTAACTAAGTCAGTTGAGTATTAATTACTGTAAGATAACATGCAATTTAAATCTTTATTTCAATTTTTTTGTGGAACTTGTAAGCCTATATAAAAGTAGGGAGAACATATGATAATGAATTATTTTGTAAGCAGAACACAATTTTGAACAATTACCAGTTCTGCCATTCTGACTTTATTTATTCCTGGGATTATGAGCTAACTTGCAGCTCTAGCCTGACCTCCTGCTTCAGAATCTCTCCTTATAGTTCCAAGGAGTCAGAATCGCACAAGCATTTTGCCTGCAGGGAGAGGAGAGAAATACTTAATTGTTATTTTCTCTTATTCTTAAAAAAAAATCATTTTTTTTTAAACCTCATGAAATCAGAGACTGACTGCCTGACTCACTGTTTTCTCTGAGACCTTAACTTTTTGGTCCTTAGAATCAAATTTATAGGGCTGGAGAGATGGCTCAGAGGTTAAGAGCACTAGCTGCTCTTCCAGAGGTCCTGAGTTCAATTCCCAGCAACCACATGGTGGCTCACAACCATCTATAATGAGATCTGGTGCCCTCTTCTGGTGTATATATGTTAACAGAACATTGTATGCATAATAAATAAATAAATCTTTAAAAAAAAAAAGAATCAAATTTATAGACGTTGGTTCGATGAAAGGATTGATTTCACCATTGCTTTGTTTGAGATTCCAAGGCAGCTTAAATAGTTGTCTTGACTGTGCTCCCCATCATCCTACACTCTGGTGGGATTTCAGTAGCGTCAGATTTTGGATACCATGTTTTCATCCATAAAAGCTGGAGTAAAAATGTCAGCTGGTAGTGCTTTTTAAATAACCAAAGCTAACTGTGGCATGCTTTAAGAAAGGAAGGAAAGCAAGCAAGCAAAGCAGTATATTTTTGTAGCATCTGATTCAGTGCTGATGACATAGTGGCTACCTTCAGTGTCCAGCCTTGCAGTTGGGTTTCCGCCTAGCCACATTCCTGGTGATACAGAAGTTATGTCCTGGTAGTCCAAAGAGAATGGGGGATAATAAAGTAAAAAGCCAGCTTTTCAAATTAAAGGTGTTTGTTTTTTAACATCCTGGCTGTGGGTGTGTGTTTCTATTTCTAGAAATGTCTATCTCTGGTTCATGCTTGCTTTTGTTAGGACGTAGATTACCGTGTGTAACTACGGCATGGATACTATGAGGCTAGACCTTGGGGGCAGTGGTTAGGAACACTTAGGTCATGGGCTACACAGATGCCCGAGGCCGGTCTCGTGCTGTGGGTCAGCTGCTCATCCGCTTGACCCAAGTTAGTCGCCAACTCTTGGCCTACCCTCGACCTGTGTGTCTTTTAAAAGCACATCGGATGCTCCTTAGCCATAAACCACTACTTTGTTTACCGTGATCCTAACCATTGATGTTCCTATATGTTATATATATAGGTGTGTATTTGAGATGCTTGTTTTATAACATTGTTTTCTATTATTAACCAACAGGATACAAATAGTTGGATTTTTGGTTGTATAAACAGCACATCATCTATGTGGTAAGTTTTTGGATCACTTGTTCATTTTTTCTTAACACAAACAGTGCTCAGAAATTACAGTTTCAGAAAAGGTATATGTGTGTATGCATACATGCGTGCATATATGTGTGCGCATGTACACACACACACACGCAATATTTTTTCTCTTTGATTTTTGAGATAAGGTCCCATTCTGTAGCCTGGGATGTCCTGGAACATATTGTGTACTCTGGCTGGCCTGGAACTGACCGTTATTCTCCTGCATCAGCTTTCCCAGTGCTGAGATGATAGACATGAATCACAACAAATGGCACTTGATATGCTCGTTATATGATCGTTTTTGCTGCCGTATCAAATTGTAATTTTTATATTTTAAATTTTGATTATTGTGTGTATGTGTGCATGTGTTATACAGTGCATGTGTGTGCATATATGATGTGCGTGTGTTTGTGCTCTGGGCGTGTGTGTATGCAGTGTGTGCTCGTGCATGTGTATGCTTCGTGCATGTGTGTTAATGCACTCTGTGTGTGTGTACACGCATGCATGAGTACACACGCCATGGTATATGTATAAGGTTCAGGGTGTCAAGCTCGCCCTGCAAGTGCTTCTTCCCACTGACTGACCTCCCTGGTTTGTTTTGTTTTGTTTTGTTTTGTTTTTGCTGAGGGAGCTTCATGAACTTGTATCCAGACTCTACACTCATGGCAGCCATACAGTCTCTCACTTCCAGGGCTGCAGATCTTTTTCTCTTTGCTCTGAAGTTTCTTTACAAATTATAATACTTGAACATTTGCCCTCTAATCATACCTTCATATTTATTTCAAAGCCGGCAAGGGATTGATTTATCATGGAAAGCTGAACTGCTGCCAACCATCAAGGTAAATGTTAGCCTTAGAATTTTATATTTCGGTTAAAAAAAAAAAAAACCAGTTGGTAGACCTTTTAGAATTGGCCCTTTAAAAAAGTCATAGCAGTCCTTTCTTTGGAACTGTGTTTGATGAGGCGCGGCAAACAAGTAATTAGCTGTGTTTTGTTTATCTTTAGAGATTAAAAACTGTAAGTTGAGAACTTGCTGAACCGGTTGTAATGTCATTTACTGTGAAGGAGTCAGAGACACTTTCAAAATTCCTTTTTTTTTTTTTTTTGAGCATATGCTTAAACAATTTTTTCTTAAACTATAAACCAGTTAGTGCATTCTATTGAGAATTCATTTGTGTGGAAGGACCTTGCAGTGGGAGGTGAGATTTCAAAGAGACACCGAGTAATTTTCTGGATTGCACCACGTTGTGGTCAGGTGGCTGGGTAACTCTTGTATCTAGGTATCCAGGGTGGCAGATCACAGCCTGGATTTACTTCATCGTTGTTAGTGGTTTCCTTAGGTGACTCCAGTAAGTTAGCAACTCTTTTTATTTTTCTTCTTCTTCCTCTTTAACAAATACTAATTTGTATATTCTCAAAATAAACTGCGGGAAACACAAAATAAGCCTGTAATTTGATGACAATGTCAGTTCTAATTTCCAAGCTGTGTTTATTATAATTTACGGTCTTGTCTGGGTTTGGCGGATTCAGTTTTCACATAAATCCACACCTTAAAATAAATCCTCTCTTCTGATGAGCTCAGACTTGAAACAGACGTCTGGCTGCTCCCAGCCCTCTCCCATTGATTCCAATTGAGTTATTTTTTTTTTTTCTCACAGATACTCATTTCCCTATTGAGGGAGCAGGACTAGGGACTGTCCTCCAGTCATGTCCTCTCCATCCCTGAGACATATCCTCAGCCTTTTGCTTTTTATGGGGGAGGGGTCTCACTGAGTGTACTTGCTGACTATCTATCTATCTATCTATCTATCTATCTATCTATCTATCTATGTATATTCCACATAGGCATTGAACACATGGTCCTCCTGTCTCAGTCGCCCGAGTGGCTGGAATATTAATTTGTATAAACAATTTACCCTGTGTTAATTGCATTATTAGAGAGAAACTTTATAAGATGAATAATGTAGGAAGAATAATCTCTTAAAAAACTTTTGGTTTTTTTTGGGGGGGGGTTGCTTTGTTCACTCTTTGTTTATTTGGAAACAGTTAACAATGGTATTTGTAAAATGAATGTATAAAGAAGCAATTTTACTCAATAGCATCTTTAAAAAAAATCTATCCTTAGTCTTAAATTTCTACGTAAAAGCAAGACAAACAGAAGCATTAGGATAGATCTAATTGTAGAATCTTCTCTCATTCTCTTACGTTTCCAACTTGGAAATCCTATCCCTTTTATAATTTCCAAAAGCAATGGATACCTGAAGGCCTTAAGAAACACACTCTGCCCCTGCATTTTAAATGCACCGCTCAGCTGGGTGTGTGGGCACCTGTAACCCAGTGTCCAGCAGTGGAAGAGAGGACGAGAGCCGAGAGGTAGAGAGAGGCAGCAGAGTTGTAGAACAAGGATCTGTCTCTGTATCATGAGAACTTTTCTCATACAGTTTAGATTTCATAAGGAAATACTGTTCCTATAATTCTACAGAGACCGAAAAGTGTGTTACCAAAGGGTAGGCCCCTTCAGTTAGGGATCACATGTCTGGATAGCCAGAAGACAAGATGTTCCGGCTGCCTGCTTTTAACAGTGATTTCTGGAAGAGCAGATTGCCGTATTCTTCAGGCTTACGCTAACACTAAACACAAACCAACTTTCCCATTATGCGAACAAATTTTATATAATGTGTTCGTGACTTTTAAGGAAGCCCAGTTTTCTTTTAAGCTATAAAAATGCGGGAATAAAGCAAAGTGTGGTGGCTCGTGGTGTGTGTGTTACACAGTAAGTTCAAGGCCAGCCTAGTATACGGAACCTTGTTTGCAAAAGTGACTGATAAATAAATAGCAAACTAGCGTAGGCCATCCTGAAGGCAAGGATACTTGTTTAAAGGAGAAAACCGTGTTTGCTGAGACTTAACAAAGGCCTTAAACATCCTTCTAGGTTTTTGCCCGAATACAAATGCTCTCAACAGGCTCAGGCTGCCACCGTTTGCTTAGTTTTCCCCACGTGCCCAGCCTTGTAGCCTTCGGGATCACCGTCAAGTGTGACTTTTCTCCTTGATTAGGACAACGTGACGTATCCACACCAGGCAGTAACCTTTCTCTCCATCAGAGGTGTTCAAATAGAGAAACGTGCTGAAATGATTAAGTGGGAATATTTCGTAGGTTTTATGCATATTAATGTCACCAGAGCAGAAGTAATACCATGAGAATCATCACCCTTGCGCGCCTCTGCTGACTGTACTTTAATAAATGGGCAGAGTCCTCCAGTAAATCGCCACAGATTCTCAACAGTCGTGAGAATCCGTGTTCAGGAGTCCCTAGAGCCGATTGCCACACGGAACAACTCAGTTCTTCCTGACCGATTTATCGTTCGTGCGCTCTCCCCAGCGTCTAGCTGTAATTTACGCAGCACCTTGAACATTCTTTGGTTTCCATGAGGACTTAGGAGTTTGTTGCTTAGTTGGGCGTCTTGTCAGGCCTTTAGAGAGACGCTCTCAGGTTTTCAGCCTCTGCGCCAATGTCCGGCTGCCCACGTCGGTGTTTCTGAGAGAGAGTGAGGAAAGCCAACTCTGTAGAAACTTCTTAATGTGTGCATTTTTTTATTCATTGCAATGCTCCATCCACGTCCAGAAATCAAGGGTTGGAACGTTGGCAGTTGTTAAAGAGGCTAGTCTTCAACTTGTCCATTCCCCACATGTGGACTATAAAATCTGGTCTTCATTTTTCTGTGGTAGAACAAGTTAGTTGTTATTTGGTGAGACGCATCATTAGCTGTGTCTTTGTCATGTACTAAATGAATTTGATTGAATGGTGTTTATGTATTTAGCCCGTAACTCTTTGCTATTTCAGCTCAGCCCGAGTCCTTGGAAATTAAGTTGCTAAGTTTTCCCTCACGTTTAACACCTTTTTTGAATGTTCTTTGTCATTTACTACCATAAATGTAGAAATAAAACCATAACCTTCTCTGTAACAGATAGCCAAATTACAATTAATACACCACACTTGGAAATGATTATGCAAACTCATTAGCTTTAATGTTAAACATCCTTTGTTCTATGTGAAGAAATATTCAAGGAATATTTTAGGTGATTTATATTTAATAGTAGTTCCTGTAAATTTGTCTTTTGTAGGATTATTGACGGGAGTGTAAATGTTTATATAAACCTAATTTGTGTGTGTTTTTGGGGGGAATGCGGGGATAAGCTGAAAGCTAAATTCAGGGCTTCGTGCATATTAAGTGAGTGTTTTAAGAGACGATTTTTAAAATAACTCATCGAGAAATAAGTTTTTATAATTTTTCTTTGACATGCGTTTTCTGCCTCAGAAGTAAAAGACTCTATCTTCACTACTGTCTTTCAGTCTCTGACGCTAAGGCTCCAAGACTACCCGTTTCTGTCACACATTGTTATCTATATCCCGTCTGTCCACGGAAGCAAGGTAACAGACATATTAGGGTTCTGTGGGCATGCACGGGGCCGTCTGTCCACGGAAGTAAGGTAACACACCTGTTAAGGGTTCTGTGGGCATGCGCGGAGGATGCTAATGCGAAACTATTTCTTGATGCTTTCTGGACAGGTACAGAATTATCTAAAGTGATAGCCAGGGTGGTGAGCCCCCTAGTGTTGTCATTAGAATGTCCCCTCCCTGTGAACTACGCAGAATAAATACAGATCCTTAGCAGCTTTATGCTTTGGGAACTGCAGTGTGGAATTTAGCTGCAATTCCCTGCGATCACAAACCCAGCAGCAAGGCCAGAAACCGACTTCAGATATTTTAGAGAGATACCTTTGGGTTCTGCCTTTCTTGGTTCAGGATCTGTTTCGCTACGCAAAGCTAAGAGCACAGCCAAGTTTTAAAGTAATAAAAAAAAGATCCTAGTATTTGAATACCTGTTCACTCAGTGGTCTCTAGTCCTGGAGTGGCTGTTTTCTGTAGTGGGAGGATTTCTTGTTCGGCTTCTGAGAAGGAATGAGAGCAAAGCCCTTAGCATGGTGGTTTTGTTTCTCAGCACCACACATGTGGACAGGTCTAGTAGAAGTCTCCCCCACCTCCTTTCCAAATTCAAAAACAACCGACCGTTCGTCCGTGGGCAGAGGAATTACCATAGCTGAGACACCTAAGGTGGAGTCGTCACAAAATCCTAGGGTAGACTCTGGTGGCGACCATTCTCTTGAGACAGAAAACCGTCTTCTAACTATCATGAGGGTTATATTCATTTTTTTCATCACCTCCTACTGGCCAAAACAATCCTGTGGCGCTGTGATTCTTTACATCCTTGTGCCTTTCAGGAACTGTTCCTTCTGCAGAATGCCGAAACAGGCTCCCTGCCCATGTCTAGAAATGTTGCTAGAAAAAGAAAATGTTGTCAAAATAAAACTTGTAGTGGCATGCCACATTCTAGGTTTCCATTTGTGGGGGGGAAAAAAGCACACGTATTCATAAGTGAGAATTCATTTTTCCCATTTTCTGTAATAACTGGCTCAACTGTAATATTCTCATAAACAGCATTAGCTATAGATGAGTGCAGACGAGTGACTACAGATGCCTTTTACAACCTGATTAAAACTGTAGTTTAAAATTTATAGTATTTAATAAAAAATCATAAGTAACAAAGTTACATTCCCCTTTTGATTAGGAAAGAGACATATTATCTAAACCCTTAATTAATCTTAGATTATTTTGCATCTCAGTGCTTTGATCTACTCTTTAATAAACACCGATGTTATAATAAAACTTTGCAATGACTTTGTTATAAAATGACCTTCAGATAATTTGATATATTCAATTGAGAAATTGCTTACCTAGTCTTCTCAGCATAGCATCTGCTTGAGGGATTCTTGCCAGAGCTACAGTGTAATCCGTGGTGCTTTCTCCAAAGCTAAGGTTTTATTTTTTTTCCTCACACAAACGTCAAGATTTTTTGCTAAGTTGAATTCTGTATTTTCTAATAAATTAATGTTATATCTCAGTTTTTCATAGACTGTGAATTCTTTAAAAAAGAAGCAAGATCCATACAGCTTCCTGTAACTCATCTTTTTTCCTTTGGTAAGTATTTCATTTTTGAAGCTTAAGCATCATTTTAGCAGTGCCAATTTATTTTGCCAGTCACAGAATATTTAATATTAGTATGTTTCAAGTATAGTTCTTAGGAAAGTATGTAGTCAGGTTAAGTGGTCAGATCCTTGCTAAATGCTAGGCCAGAAACCACATCACAACTAATTCCACCTCCAAGGGATCTGACACCTTTAGCCTCAGCAGGCACCTACATTCATGTACACATGCCTAGATACAGATACACAGAGAGATAATTTTAAAAAAAATGAAAAAGATTGTGTTAGACAAACATGGCAGAGAAGGCTCTATCCTAGCCCTCAGGAGACTGAAGCAGGAGACTTACAAGTTTTAAGGGTAGCCTGCCACATAGCAAGCCATTGTTAACAACAAAACAAAACAAAGGATTGTATTTAAGAAAGAGGTCAACATCAGGAAAAGATTGGTAAAGGATATAAAAGAAATCTGTACTCTTTCATAACAACCAGGGATCTAAAATTCTTTCATAATAAAGCTCATAGGAACATTTAATTGGGGGGTGGAGAGATGGCTCAATGGCTAAGAGTACTGCCTGCTCTTCTAGAAGACTCAAGTCCAATCAGTTCCCAGCAACCACACAGTGGCTCACAACCACCTGTAAGTCCAGTTCCAATTCCCTCTTCTGGCCTCCACAGGTCCTGCACACACATGGTACACATATATACATACAGGCAAACACTCATACACATAAAAACTAATAACATATAGTCATGAGTCCTTCATAAGACAGACAACAGTCTAGATATACTGCGTGTCCATGACAGAACCAAGCGTGGTTTCCTATGCCTAAGCAGAAAAGTCAGGATGACCGTGCTGAAGCCACAAGCACAGAATCAGAAAGAGAAATAAACGAGACTTGTTCACGCAATAAAAACCAAAGCTAGTTCTATGAAAAAAACTATAAAATGCAACCAGGTTTGGTAAAAATTTCACATAATACTCTACACATATAGAAGCGCTTGGTTACTGCAAGTTTATATAATTATGGAAAAATACAGAGGTGATTTGGAATGAGAATGGCCCCTGTGGGCTCCTGTGTTCGAATACTTTGTCCCCAGTGAGAGGAACAATTCAGAAAGGATAGGAGGTGTGGCCTTGTTTGAAGAAGTATTCCACCTAGGTGGGCTTTGAGGTTTCAAAAGCCGGCTGTGATTTCCAGTCTCTCTCTGCCTCCCTCCTTATTTGGGATCAAGATGTGAGGTCTCGGCTGTTCCAGGCTCCAGGCCTCGGCTTTGCCCTTATGTCTTCTCATTGGAGACTTTGCTTTCTAAGATGCCTTGGTCATAGTGTCTTATCACAGCAATAGAAAAGCAATGAGAAAACATACCTTCTGAGTTCACTTCTCGGGAACCCGGCTGTTCTCAGCCCCACAATATAGTTTTGAACCTAAATTAGTATTGTTATGATATTTAATAACCTAAGCAGGCCTTATTTATTGCCAGCTTTTGCTTCTGGTCCTCCTCTAGGGTCCTGCATTGGGTTTGATTGTGTTTCCTGTAACTTGAGTCAGTTCCTCAGTCTTCCCATGACCTTTATCAGTTTGAAACATTTCAAGAGTACTCAGTGACTTGTAGAACATCCGTTCATTTGGATTTGTTTGCTACTGTGACATTTTTCAGGTTGAGCTTAAGTATTTTTTGCCAAGAACAACACAGAATTCATGTGCTTTCCTAATGTGTCAGGATGCACAACGTTAATAAATCTAATTGCTGTGGTGTTAATTTTTACCTTTGGTTAATTAAGGTGGTGTCTACTAATTTCTATACTATGCAGTTACTGTTTTACCATTACCATTAATAAATATCTTGGAAGAAATAATTTGAAAAAAATGTTCAACTCATTAATTTTAGCATAAAAGGGGTCGTTTATTCTTCAGCAAATAATTTACTATTGTATTCTCCATTTATTGAAATCCTGTCTGAGATAGAGTAGCCTCATCTCTCTTATTTATTCATTTATTTTTAAGACAGTATGGATTAGTGAATATATATTTTGGGTGGGGCCTAGCTCATTGGCGGAGTGCTTACTTAGCGTGGATATTTTATTCATGGGTTATAACAGTGTTAGGTTAGCTCTTGCTTTAGTTGTTCCAGCTTTGGCTTTTAGGGGCTCTTTTAGCTTCATTGCTGTACCTTTTCGTATGCTACATCCTTCACACATGTACACACACACATGCATACACATGTGCGTGTATCCCTTTCGTGAAAGGGATAGGAAACTTCCTTGAAGGTTTTTATCCCCCTTCTCCCACCTGGGTCCCTGTTTGGAGTACAAAACGCTCAGAAAAATACAAAAGTAATGACTCTGAATTACCTGTTTCAGTTAAATGGCATGCTTTAGAAAACACATCTTCCTAAAATTGGAAGTAAGTACTTGACTTTAAAAAAATACCTCCAGCACCAGAAAGTCATTATAAGTACTGTTTTATTCAGCATTTTCTGCATGAGAATTTATTTTTTGCTTCCTTTATATCAGCAGTGAAGGCCTGTTAACTTCTGTTTTAGACAGTCTCCGTTGTAGCCCAGGTGGCTTCAAAAGCTCATCACCCCTGCTCATACACAACCACACCACACCACATTCTAACAAATTTTCTCCTAATTTCAAAATTCTCTTGTTAATTTTAAATGCTTTTTAAGCAATCAGTCTATTTTTGAAAATTCTCCAGCTTCTAAGTAATGCAGTACTTTCCATTCAACAGGATTGACTTCAAGGAAGGTCATATTAAATCTGAGTGGCCTGTACTACAATATAGAGCTTCTGAACTTCGAACAGGTAATTCTCTTGAGTAGAGCAGGAAGAATTTCATCTTCATTTGCTCATTAAACAAATTTGCTTCATTAAACAAATCAACTTTGGGTTTTTGTCTTTGTCAAACTTCATTAGATATACCAAGCTTTTAAAGTCAACGTGGTGAGCAAGTGCTCCAAAGGCAAAGGTGAGTGTGTGCCAGTGAGTTGCTTCGAAGTCTCTAGAACGCTTATTTCATCTTTTTTCTTTCATATATTTTATATAGAGTAAAATTAAATATATGATCATAGGGACATGTTTCTATTTTCAAGGAATTTATCCTAGACTCTTTCTTCATACTAAACCACATTCATGTGTTTAAAAGTTCTATGTATTTGGGGATGGGTGAGATAGCTCAGCCATTCCCAGAACTTATGTAAAGCTGGAAGAAATGAATGGCCCTCAAGAAGTACCCCTGACTTCCAACAACCATGTGCACTCACACGCAAGCCTCATACACAAACATAATAGTAATCATAATTTTTTTAAAAAAAGTTAAAGTACTGTAGATCTTTGTTATGTTTTTTTTTTTTTTTACAGCAGCAGGTTCAAGTTTGGCTCTTGAATTTTGTTTTAGATTTTTAGTACTAATTTGCTTTAATACTTTTATGAGTCTGATATTCAATAATCCTTCATGTGCACCCATCTTTTTGTAAAATGGACACTTTATATACAGTAGTCTTATAGTTGGAATACAAGTTAAGGTAGCACTCAAGAGTAACGCTTCTCCCCTTTGTTTCTTAACAGAAGAGAAAACCAGTATCTATAAGCTTCATATTCCCTGGTCTTATGAAGATTCTCTAACCATCGCACAGTAAGTACATGAAAGAATTTACTTTAAACTTCCGTGTCTTAAAGTGGAACCTGTGCTTCGTTTATTTAAGTCATATGCATTATTAAAATCCTTTTAGGACAGTGTATGTATCCTTTAATGTCATGTCCTTTAACATATATGTACAGTACTCTATTGGAAGAACCGAGCACTTATGTCTTGCTTGGACTTGTGTGTCTTACCTTTATTTCCACAACTCCACAAGTGCTGGAGGGGAGCAAATAACTGTAGTGTGCATGGAGGTGTCCACACGCCGCGATAATGCCTCTGTCGTTTCCCTTCCTCCACATCAGTGCGTTACATTGTGCTGAGAACTGGCTGGGCCATGGCTGTTGGCCATGGCTGTTGGCCGTGGCTGTTGGCCGTGGCTGTTGGCCGTGGCTGTTGGCCGTGGCTGTTGGCCGTGGCTGTTGGCCAGCGTTTTATATTTGAGGACTGATATCTCCATAATCTCTTCAGGGTTCCATCGTCCACAGAAATTTCTCTGAAACTTCACGTTGCTCAGCCGGAAAACGACAGCCACGTGGCGTTGTTAAAAATGTACACAGTGCCAGACTGTAAATATGAGGTAAGACATACGTTTGCGTCATTAAGTATGGTTTAGTTGTAGACAGACGGAGGTCTTTTTTTCTATTAGCTGATGTAGAAGCCCATAAATATGAGAAATGAAACTGCTAAATATTTTCCACTTTGTTTCTTTACCATATTTTAGTATTTCTGCAAGTAGATTGTATGAGCATGTGAGCATCATAAAAAAGAAGAGGAAGCTTAGTGGTCTAAATAATTAGAATATATTCCAAACTTTAAATTTATGAAAAGGTTATTCTAAATTTTAAAGCCCAGAATCAAGAATCTTTCCTAAATTGAAGAGCTTCATTTAATTAGCCGTCATGCTATATAGTATAGTATATTATAGTTAACTATATTAACAGTCATGGTGCATACTGGTTTATACCAGTACTGGTTTAGTTTAAGGCTCTTGTATTTTCTAAAGATCTGTATGCTTGTCAGTGGTGGCTTATGTGAAATATCTTATTCCTGGTTGGCATACATCAGTAATTCTGTAATGGGAGTCTCTTCTGTAGGGCAGAACAGGAGCTAGCACACTGGCGGGTTCTGTCCTTCCTGCCAAGTTTCAGATGCACCTTTGTAAAGAATTCATTTGCATCTCCTGGACTTCATGGATGGTATTCTGTAGGCAAATCTGGGTTTTAAGAATTTCAAGTTTTTACCATTGAGGAGCAAGTATATTACAAAATATACAGAATGGTAAACTGTCCTTTAGACAGTTAGTATGGTTTGGGACGTTCTTGAAGATCTCTTGTGTGATTCTTCAGAAATCACCATATTTAAAAGATATGCAGATGTAGTCAATTTAATAAAACATGAAATGTGTTTGGGAAAATTAATTTCTTTTTTAAACAATTATTTTATACTAGGTGACAATTAAGACTTCCTTTCCACAAATACTTGGACAGGTAAGAGACATTAATGCAAGTTGGTTAATTATTTATTGCTTTGTGATTTGAAAGGGATTTCAGTTTTTTTCAGTAAACTAGTAGTTTTTTTAAGTAAGACCACAGATTTTAGTCTTTATTATTAGAACTTGCAGAATTGTACAATATTGATTAAAACAGAGAAATTAATAGAAATTAATACAAAATTTTTATTGCTGCTGATTTTTTAAACTTTGTATTTTGTGTCTCAGACATACTACTTTCTTGAATCATAAGATAAAAGTTAATATTGATGATTTTGTACTTGGTCATGATTGTAATTTAATCCTTTTTTGTAATCCAATTCTTAAAATTGAGTTGGAGCCGGGCAGTGGTGGTGCACGCCTTTAATCCCAGCGCTCGGGAGGCAGAGGCAGGCGGATCTCTGTGAGTTCGAGGCCAGCCTGGTCTACAAGAGCTAGTTCCAGGACAGGAACCAAAACCACAGAGAAACCCTGTCTCGAAAAACTAAAAAAAAAAAAAAAATTGAATTGGAAACATTTTTGTATGCATTATCTCATTTGAACCTTACAACAACCTTTTGAGAATTAGAGTTTAATTATTGTAAAGTTTGTGATATAATAAAATTCAGTTAATGTATAATTTTTTATAAATCATGAAGAAACAAGCGAATTTTAGTTTGAGTTATAAAATAGCATCATAAATACTTAAAAATTCATAGAGTTAAGGAACCCATTAAAATTATTTTCTGTAATATAAAATAATTCCTGCTCTCATGTTTTCAAAGTCTGCAGAAGACTTGTCACTTGCATAGAGAGAAGGTGGATATCAGCTCTTAGTCATAGCCCCGTGGCCCATATTTCAGATTAGTGATGAGAAAATTCAAGTTACCAGAATATGCAATGATCAAAGACGATTATACCAAAAAGAAGACAGAGTAATATTTATGTTTAGATATAGAAACCTTTCTAAAAAGTAAGATTGTATTAGCGTCGCAAGAGCAAAGGTATGTGCTTTCTTAAATGTCAAATAAAGAACTTGTGTTAATTAAGTCCAAAGTTACAAAATGGAAAAACATAAATTCTTCTTTCATCCTTGGTTGCTTGGCTTGTGGATCTAGGAGAATGAGTTCCTGTGTAACATAGCTAACTATTTGGTATATGTGTATTTTTAGTTTTATTGCTTAAATTAGCACACAGAGTATTATTAGATGTCACTACGACATTTTGAACTGTTTTGGTAAATTCTTCTCCCCCATTCAATCCCCTCTGCCCTCCCCACCTTAACTCTCCCATCTCCTTTCCATTGTTGAGGAGAGGGATCTCTGCAAACATTAGAGCCAGCAGAGTGTAGGTGAAGATTGCTTGCTCGCTTCCTCACTGCTCAGATCCGAATAATCACACAGAAACTATATTAATTATGACACTGCTTGGCCTATTAGCTCAGGCTTCTTATTAACTAACTCTTAGATCTTAAATTAACCCATTTCTATTGATCTGTGTATTGCCATAGGGCTGTGGCCTACAGGTAAAGGTTCTGGCGTGTCTTTCTTCTTCGGCAGCTACATGGTGTCTCCTTGGCTCCACCTACTCTCTCTTTATATCTCTGTTTGGATTTCCCACTGGGCTTTATTCTGTCCTGCCATAGACGGAAACAGCTTTATTTATTATCCAAACAAAGCAACACATGTGCATAAGGACATCCCACGTCAGCAGAGTGACATTCCCCCTGTCTCCTTCCATTGTCGGGGTTGGAGTCTCTGCAAGCATTGTGGCCAGCAGAATGAGGCAAAGGAAGTCTGGGTCACCATAACTCAGTGGACAAAAGGAAGTCTGGTTCGCCATAACTCAGTGGACAGTTTGGGTTTAAATTAGTAGAGTCTGACATTGGGTAGTTTATTTTACAACTATCTAAGCACAGCACAATTCGGAGAAAAGTTTCTGTGATAACTAACTCAGTCCCGTGTGTACAACAAAAGCTTAAGACATGACTACATCAAAATTCTTGTAAGGCACAAGTAGCGTCTTCCATAAAGACAGTTCTCTGGATTAAACTGAGGAAGCAGGCTCAAGGTAAACGACACTCCTGATACGGGTCTGGGGAGGGCAGAGCTCTAGATTGACTGAGATAAACATCTGGGTCTGGGGGAGGACAGAGCTCTAGATTGACTGAGATAAACATCTGTATCTAGGGAGGATAGAGCTCTAGATTGGCTAAGATAAACATCTGGATCTGGGGGAGGACAGAGCTCTAGATTGACTGAGATAAACCTCTGGATCTGGGGGAGGACAGAACTCTAGATTGACTGAGATAAACATCCGGGTATTAGGGAGACAGTGCAGAGGTCACCAGGCTGTTAACCACCTTTTCCCAGCCTTCTGGACAGAAAGAGGTTGTACATCCTCTACCTTCAACAAGACCACGCTCCATGTCTAACACCCCTGGTTTCCTGGTGCTCATCTGTGAGCACAGTGACCTCCGTGTCTTCTGCACATCTTCACGGCACGCATGTTCTCACGCCTGTGAGCACAGTGACCTCCGTGTCTTCTGCACATCTTCATGGCCCTCACGCCCTCTCCCTCCTCAGCACCTGTTTCTCCCTCTTGGTTCCCTTTTCCCTCTTTTCCAGTTCCCACCCATCTATGTGCATGAATGCCTACATCACAAGCTGGGATCTACACAGGAGAACAAATGCGCTCTTTACTTTGAATGTTTTTGAGTTTGCGTCACCTTGCTAGATCTCTAGATCCATACGTTTTCCTGCAGATTTCATAATTTCACCTGTTTACAGTCGGATAGAATTCTGTTATCTATATGTAATCTATGTATGGAATGAGCCACTTTCATTACCCACTTATCTGTTCATGAGCTTGCTCTGCCCCCTTGTGACTGTGGGTGGAGCAGCAGTGAGCACAGGCGTGCAAGCTTGGCATGATTCTTTTTCTACTTTTTTCATGAATTAAATCTGTTCTTGGGCCGTTCCTGATTACTCCCACCCCACGGTTACTTACTAACCACCCCATACAATGAGAGAAAAGAAATGTTGAAGAGGAATTAAGAATAACCACTTGAGAGAAATTTCAGCCTTTAGATAGATGATTTTTTTTCATAAAATTATTTTTTTCTGAGAAAGAAAGAGATTGCATCTTTAGCATGTTCCCCCGAGAAGAGGACAAACAACAGCCGACGAATTCCTCCAGCTGCCGTCACTACAGGAAGGAAATCCAGTGTTACCTAAAATCTGGGTTTTAAGAGCTTCAAGTTTTTACCGTTGACATACGCTTCCAATTCTAAGCAAACACTGTGCCAGGTACAAAGCCGAAAGTATCAGCTCTGAAGACCAGCTTCTGATTACTGATGTAGTACCTTACAGACCAGCTAGATTCCAGCCTAGTACAGCATGCTTCTAACAACGCCCTTGGTCGTTAAAAGCAATCTTGTGTTCCGAACACACGGTAGGACTCTGTCCAGGGTTCTAGAGGCAGTGAAGGATGCCGGTGACTGGTAAGGATTCCCGCTTTCCAACGCTTGCGTGTGTCAGTTACCACTTCAAGTAATCGCGTGGTGTGGATGCACTTAGCGAAGCCTTCGCCCCGGGCAGTCAATGCTGTTCATCTCTTGCTGATGGAGGGAGAAAGGTCAGAGAGCCTTGTGCCAGGACAGACATCCCGGTGAGATGGACGGACAGCTGGGCATAACTGTGAGCCTTCTAGGCTGCTTAACTCCCCTGCCATACTCTCCGTGATCAGGTTCCAGGGATGCTACTGTCTCAGCCCCCTGTGTGGCCACACGCAAGCTTTCCTTCTCCTCTCTGTAACTAGAGGGTTCTTTACATTTTCCTTTGACATTAGCTGCAGTGAATGTTGTTTAGGTTGATTGACTGAAAAATGGCATTTTGTACCTTTACTCATTTTTCTCTTCCTTCCACTAAAGCTATAAGCTGAGCGTGGGCTATGCATCTGCATCATCTCCTGATCTCCTTTGACCCGGAAGCCTCTTCCCTATCAACATTTCTAACCGCAGAAGGCTCTTGGTCTCTGAACCTAAACCTGTTTTGCCTGCTAAGTGGGGAAGAAACTCCTTCAGAGGACCTGGGGGGCTGGGACGCTAGATGATGCCTGTGAAATGCCTCTTCCAGTCCCGAAACACTAAACACCCAGCCAGCCTGTCTTAAAGAATACTGCAAAAACTAGGA
This sequence comes from Neodon shergylaensis, assembly GCA_025134845.1. Lineage (NCBI taxonomy): Eukaryota > Metazoa > Chordata > Mammalia > Rodentia > Cricetidae > Neodon > Neodon shergylaensis. The sequence goes on from JABTXL010000827.1 coordinate 3,854,163, forward strand.
AGATGCTGTGCTTTTTGAAGTTTTATGCACTGTTTTGTGTTAGGCTTCGACTTCCATAGGCTGTTATCAGGTTACCAGATAGTGTGTGTTGTGAAGGGACTCCGTGGAATGGAGGGAAACTTGAAGCTAAATTAATTTTAGCATTATGAGAAGTACTTAATGTGCCTGTATAAAAATATCACAACCGAGCCTCTCATTTTGCTTAGTTATCATATGCCAATGGAGCCATTTACTCAACATCACTTTTAGTACCTGTCTACCGTGAGCAGGGTATGTCCTCTTGAAGCCCTGGAACATACGGTTGTGAGCTTAGGCTATGTTAAGTTCAAGTGTCGTGGGATTTCCGCATTTAAAGAAGGTTCATAATGGCCACTGTGGATTTCTGATGGCTTATCTCGAGAGAGTTGGCGTTCTAACTGCTCTAACCAGGGGCTGTACCTCTATAACCACCTGTAAGCACTGGTATTGTCCCCCTTTTATTGATAAGCACACAGATGAAATAAGTTAACCATTAAAACATTTGTAGTGGTACAAGGTACGGGGCTCCCCATACCTGAATTCTTCTGCACTTAAAATAGGGATGAAAATCGCTTCCAAGGGTTGTTTTTGAGAGCATGAGATAATGCATACAAGGTGTCAGGCGTCTTCACTGAACCCTGGGTGCTCAGTAAGGACGCCGTGAAAAGTACCGTGTGCCGTGGGAATTCATCTATGCCTCTGCTGAGAAACTCAGCTGTTTCTATGACGCTATTCATTATTAATGTTTGTTTCCTTAGAGTTTTGATGCTCCTTACTAGAAATAAGGGTGTGGCCCAGCCAGGGAAAGTGCAAAGTAAAGAATAACCTTTTTATCCTGTGTGAAAGTTTCAGCAGCATCCATGTTCCGTAGCTGACGTTGGTCTGCCTGTTTTCCAGGTAGTTAGATTTCACGGTGGAGCTTTTCCCGCTTACGTTGTGTCTAGCATCCTGCTTGCTTATGGAGGACAGTTGTCTTCTCTCTTATCAACAGGTAAAAGTACCGACACCGTCAGAGTTAGTTTTGCTTTCAGTGTTAAAGTAGAGCCACTGTTAGTTCCGTGGCATTTTTCCCTGTGGATTTTGTTTGGTTTTGTTTTTTTCCGGTACTGGAGATCAAAACTAAATCTTGTGTAGTCTAAGAACTGCCACTCGGCTTTATTCCCAAGGTCATATATATTTAGGTTATGCTGAATTGGACGGCACAATAAGAAAGTTCTTAGGATTAGCTGCCGCCACTGTCCTTGGAAACTCCAGGATGGTATGTGGCTTTGTGACCAGTCTTCAGGTCTTTATGGTGTTTTCAGTACCTTTGCATTCCTCTCCTCCCTTTCCTCTCCTCCCTCCCCTTCCTCTCCTCTCCTCCCTCTCTTCCTCTCCTCCCCTTCCTATCCTCTCCTCTCCTCCCCTTCCTATCCTCTCCTCCCTCCCCTTCCTTTCCTCTCCTCCTCCCCTTCCTTTCCTCTCCTTCCCTCCCCTCCCTCCCCTCCCTCCACTCCCTCCCTCTCCTCCCTCTCCTCTCTCTCCTCTCTCTCCTCCCTCCCTTCCCTCCCCTTCCTTTGCTCCCTCCCTTTCCTTTCCTCTCCTCCCTCATTCCCCTAGCCTTTTTGTCCTAAACTTTAAGCCAATGCTTCATTACCAAACACTTTAAAACTCTTACACATGGCGGAAGAAGACACAAGATACAGTCACTGCTGCCTGGCCTCACAGGGGAAGGTGGGGAGATCTGAGCCTCACTTCTTCCCTCTCTCCCGTTCACTGCTGTTGCCCAGAGGCCTCCAGAGCCAGCAAAGTGAAGGACAGAGCGGCTGTGAAGAGATGCAGAATATGGTTCCCAAGAGGCTAACCCCTGGACAGTCTCAAAGGAGAGGGGAGATGGGAGAAGAGTGAGGCCAAGCTACAGAAAGCCAGGAATCTTCCCCACTATTTCTGTGTGCCAGACCTTCTTCTGACTACTCCATTCTTGTAATGCCCTTCACGAAACTTCAGTGGCCTTTGCGAATTTATTGTTCATATTTAATCTGCTAACCCATATTCTGCAGAGAGGAAAGAAATATGGTCTTCCCCAGAACCAGCCATTTTCTTTTAAAAAAAAAACTGGTGTGTTGCCTGCATGTGTGTCTGTGTGGGGGCGTCAGTTCTCCTGGAACTGGAGTTACAGACAGGTGTGAGCTGCCATGTGGGTGCTGGGAATTGAACCGGGTCCTCTGGAAGAGCAGCTTATGCTCTTAATGACTGAGCCATCTCTCCAGCCCCAGAACCAGCCTTTTTTTTAAAAAAAAAAATACGATACAAAGTATTAAATATTATAACTTTTTTTAAAGGAAGTATATTATAATTGATTTTCCCCTAGTCTCCCCCTTCCATCTTTTGGGACCCTCCTTTCGTGTCACATGACCCAGTGTAGTCTTCTGTTGCCCCCTCAGTGCCTTTTTCACTCTTGGTCTCCTCTGCATTTTAGGCCCCACTCCTGTTTGCACCCACTTACACGCATGCACACATGCGTGCAAACTAGGCTCTTCATAGGGAGCACATGCAACTGCTGTCTTCCGAGTTCCAGACCTAGCCTTGTAATGGTGGAGCTAGTCTGGAAGTGTGACGTCAGCTGGGCCCCTACGATGCTCGTTGGTCTTTGGAAAGAGACTGATAAGTGGTTCCGAATCGCAGAGAACTTGCCAGGCTGTCTGTGGAGACGCTTGGACATTGGAAACTAGCTTTTCTAGAGGACTTAAATGCACGAGTAGGTCTCAAACAAACGAAGGGGCCGTCGTGCACCAAGTATGTAAATCACAAGTCACCCACAGACTGTACCCGCTGGAATGAGCAGTAAATGATAGCACGCTAATAAGGAAATGGAGAAATTGGAACCGTCATGCAAATCTGTGGGAAACAGTCTCACCGTTCCTTAGCTGATGAGCAGGGTTGCCTTATAACCCAGCACCTCTGTTCTCAGGAACAACGCCAAGGAAAATTGAAAGCCTTCATTCACATAAGAACGTTCACAAGTGTCCACAGTAGTTCTATTCATACTAGCAAAGCAGTCGCTGAAAAGATACGTTCACCAATAAAACAAAAGAAGGGCTGAGGGTGTCACTCAGTGGTAGGGTGCTTGCCCAATGGCTCTCACTGCGTTTGGTCCCTAACACCCCCCAAAATCACTATATATATTAAAATATAGTTGAATCTTGACAAGTATTGACTGAAAGAAGCTGATGACAAAGATCACATAGCCTATGATTCCATTTACATCACGTGCCCAGAAGAGGGATGTCTTGATTGACAGCAGATAGATTAGTGACTGCCAAATGGTGGCTAATTTCAAAGCAGACATTGCCTTTGAGGTGATGAAAATGTCCCGAGACAGACTGTATGTGAGGAGGCATGACCAAATACACTAAAGGTCCTTGAACCTGTGGACTGTGAATGGATGGATTCTGTGGCATAGGAATTGTATCTCAATAAAGATGTTCTTAGAGTCACCCGCTGATGTTTATAGAAACACTGTAAAACCCTGGCCTTGACATCTCCCCTTGCTTGATGAAGACTAACTGTGTGGGTTGCGGTGACCCTTCCCAAGAGGACTCTCTGTGGTAGAACGAGAGACCCTGCAGTTTCCGGTGTGCGGTGCTGTTCTTTTGTTTGTGTTACATTGGCATTCAGAGATAAAGTACATTTGTTTAATTACTGTGAATTCTTCATTGCCCACAAATGATTTTTTAATCCCCAGGTTATTGCTTAGAATACGCAACCATATTGGATAAAGAGGCCAAGCCATACAAAGTGGACCCTTTTGTGATTATGATTAAGTTTCTGTTGGGGTAAGTTGTATTACCTGTGATAGTGATTTTAATTTTGTTTGTAAGATAATTATGTTTTTATTTCATAATGTAGTATGAATTTTTATATGTATTTGGCAATTGATTTTTTTTATTAAACTGGAACTTTTAGGGAAAAAAAGCCCAATGTATCTATTAACATTTATTCTCAGTAATGTGATCATTTCAAAAGTAATTTCAGACTTTTATATATAAGTAATTATATATTATATGTCTAAAAATCTAAAGCTTAAACTTTAACCAGGTTAATATCTGTTACTGATTTTTCTCACATTTGCTAATTTTTTACTTTTATCCTGTCATTCTCAATAGCTGTTGACTTCCTGACTTTAAACATGTAAAGACTGTGTTAGTTCATGCTGTGATTGATAGGACTTGGTCTTGGATACTTAAAGGATTATGAGCCAAGGCCTGGGACGTTTGCTTGGTGGGTAAAAGTACTTACTGCAGAGACTGTGAAAAAGCGCTTGTGGATCCCAGCACTCGGGAGGCAGAGGCAGGCAGATCTCTGTGAGTTCGAGGCCAGCCTGGTCTACAAGAGCTAGTTCCAGGACAGGAACCAAAAAGCTACGGAGAAACCCTGTCTTCGAAAAATCAAAAAAAAAAAAGTGGTTGTGGCTGTGTTTGCTTGTAAAACCCCATTGTTGAGTGGCCAAGGACATCCGGCTCCCGAGAGCTTGCTGGCTGAAATGGCAAACCACCAGTTCGGTGACAGTTCGGTGACAGACCCTCTTCTAAGGGAAGAAGGCATAGAGCTGTAGAGGAAGGTGTTCAGTATCCTCCTCTGGCTACCATGCACACCGCACACACACACATACATACGCATACGCACATACACATTGCACACACATACACGCGTACACACGCGTACACACATGCACACACATGGGAGGGAATGAAGTAAAAGCCATGCGTGCTTCCACACACTTGTAATCTCAGCATGCAGAAGGTAGAGGCAGGAAGAGCTGTCCTTCAAAGCCAGCCTGAGCTACATAAGTGCTTATCTGAAAAACAAACGAAAAACAATTAAGATTTGTTTTCAGTATATTTTGCAAACTGTCTTAGCCCTTTAAAGCTTCTAACAGACGGCTGAACATCTCAAATAAAGAGTTAAACACCAGTGTTTGGCATTTTGGTTTGTTTTGCTTCTATTTTTATGGTTGCCTTTGTCCATTTTCCAGGTATGGATGGTTTAAGGAGTTATGGGATGCACTGTTTCTACCGGAATTAGAGGCCATCGTTCTAACCAGTCAGAGTATGTGCTTCCCTCTGGTGTCCTTGATTCTCTTTCTGCTCGGAACTTGCACCGCGTACTGGACTGGTCTACTCTCTTCGGCGTCTGTGCAGCTCCTTTCCTCGCTGTGGCTGGCTCTCAAAGGGTAAGGTCGTGCTCAAAGCGTTCTTACTCCTCCTAGCGGAGAAAATATTGGGGCTGGAGTGCAGCCTGGAGGAAGAGCTTGTGCCTAGTGTGTGCCAGGACCTGAATGTGGTCCTCAGCACTGGAAAGTCAGGAGGAGGAGCGAGGAGGGGCAAAGTCCGAAATCATATGTATGTACAGACATATTCCAGTAGGAAACCTTACAACCTTTAGTTGTCTCTTATTTTGTAAAGACTCTGACTTCTGTTATCAAACTTAACGGCAGAGGATGTCCGTCCTGGCCTTTACCATCTGATGGATTAAGGCCCTAAAAACAGCCTGGTTGTATTACAGGCCCAAAGGCAGTTTGAATTTAAACTTACTAGTGGCTTTTCTGATAAATTTCCAATCTAGTTCTCTTTTGACTCCGCCACGCCGGGTGACTGTGATGTGGTTTCCTGTCACATGGGAGGTCATAGATGCTGCTGCTTCCTTCACCATTTGGAGGGGGTCTCAGGTTTCTGTTAGTGAGACCCCAGGCTCACAGGAGGAAGGACTGGGCATGCCTGACACAGGATCTGCAAATAATCGTCCCGTTCCTTTCCTGGTACAAGTTCCAGGCATAGTACAACTGATCATGAAAACCGTCCTCACTGTGTGTAGAGCTGCTTGCTGTCCCCGCTCATCTTTGCTGAGAAACAAGTTATGTTTCCTTTGTGTTTGTTTTGGACACAGTTTGGGTTCATAGTTTGCTCTGTGTCCCTCGTATACTAATAACTCGCCAGCTGAGGAGCTGGTAGAGCCCTCCGTCGAAAATGCTCAGCCAGAGACGGTTCCAACTCCAGACTTTCTTAGAGTTTGAAATGTTCACATATACGTTAGGAAGAATCTTGGGGATGGCACCGGGATCCAAGTACGATATGCATTTGTCTCACATTGCTTTGTATACGTAACTTGAAGCTTATTTTACAGTTTCCTCAACACACCTGTGTTCTGGCTGTGGCCTGGCATACGCGGTCGCGACTTAGAATGCTCCTCTTGTCGCGTGTGTGGCCCTTGGCTGATACATCGTCTCCTTCTTCTGTGGGCTGTTGGATTTCAAAAGAAAACTTTGTTCCTTTTATTCTAGACCTGCTGAACTTCCCAAAGATGTCAGGGCAGCGGCCTCAGACTTGCCTTTCGCAACATCTGTCTTTCTCATAGTGAGCTGGACCACCTGTGGGGCCCTCTCCATCCTGCTGTCTTACCTGTACTATGTGTTTAAGGTATGTCAGCTCAGTAAAGCCAGAGGCCCGGGCTCAGTATCTGGTACCTATAGAAGCCCCACAGGCATTATTAACCAGCATTGTGATTACTCCTGAATGCAACCCTCTAGTACGTCAGAAAGTTGGTGTAAAGGTTTTTTTTTTTAATTTTAATTTTTTTTATATCTTGGTTATTTAACTTATATTTAGTTAAGTATAGAATTGACATAACTGGTCTGAGTTGGGGGTTTGGTTAAAACAAAGGGAGAAGATATAATCTGTTTTAGGACACTTTTTGTTCTTAAGAGCATTAACTTTTTAAACCCATTTTAGCATAGATTGACTCAGTCCCACCTTTCACACGAGTAGGGAACGGAAAAGTTAGTTTTAATCTAGTTGTCTGTCATGTCAGCGACTGCTGACATGTGTTGCTGAAGACTTGAAGGCAATGGTAACAATTCAGTGATGATTTTATTGCATAAACTAACAGCCTCGGGGGCTGGAGAGATGGCTCAGTGGTTAAGAGCATTGCCTGCTCTTCCAAAGGTCCTGAGTTCAATTCCCGGCAACCACATGGTAGCTCACAACCATCTGTAATGACATCCGGTGCCCTCTTCTGGCCTGCAGACATACACACAGACAGAATATTGTATGCATAATAAATAAATATTAAAAAACAAAAAACAAAAAACTAACAGCCTCGAAGGGGATCCAGGAGACGACAGGCTGCGTGTGTGGTGTATTGATCACATGGTGGACGGTCACAGCACACTGGATAATTGATCACGTGGTGGATGGTCACAGCACATTGGATAATTGATCACGTGGTGGACGGTCACAGCACATTGGATAATTGATCACGTGGTGGACGGTCACAGCACATTGGATAATTGATCACGTGGTGGACGGTCACAGCACACTGTATTGATCACGTGGTGGACGGTCACAGCACACTGGATAATTGATCATGTGGTGGATGGTCACAGCACACTGGATAACTGATCACGTGGTGGATGGTTACAGCACACTGGATATTGTTTTTACTCTTTATCAAGGCTCTATCTGCCTCTTTTTAAACTAAGACATACACATTGTAGGTTATTTTCAGTTTTTTAAAGTCACTTCTGTAAATCTGGAAGCCGTCTAAGCTACTTCAGTTTATAAATGATATGGTTAGGTTCTGTTTCTTTGGCTAGACATTTTTTTTAAAAAACAACTCACTAGGGCTGGAGAGATGGCTCAGAGGTTAAGAGCACTGGCTGCTCTTCCGGAGGTCCTGAGTTCAATTCCCAGCAACCACATGGTGGCTCACAACCATCTGTAATGAGATCTGGTGCCCTCTTCTAGCCTGCAGGCATGGAGGCTGAACACTCTGTGTACAAAATAAATAAATCTTTTTTTAAAAAAAAAAGACTCACTAGACAAAAGTCCCTCAGATATTTAACTTGAGGGAAACAATAAATTTATAAAATTTTCTCAAAGTCTTGTAGATATTTTACCACTACATATAATGGAATATTTTCATATAATATTGACTATAATTAAACTTTGATCTATGAGGCATGTAAGATTGCTATAGGAAGCCCTTATTCAAGCATAAGTTCACAGGAGTTGAAATGTCTTTGCCTATTCTGGAAGTTTGTATTGTTTCTGTTTTGTGTTTTTCTTTTTAAATCCTTAAGTTAGCATCTGTTATGAGTTATCTTTCTTAGACTACTGTTTTCAAAGGCTTAAATGAGGCCTGGTTGCTTATATTTGTTGATGTTTTCATTATTGCTTTTTTTTGTTTTATGCATATGAGTGTTTTGTTTGCCCTGTGTGTGCAGTGCTCATCAAGGCCAGAAGAGTACATCAGAACCCCTGTATGTGGAGTCCTGGTGGCTCGAGCCCTGTGGAGCCTTGGAACGAAACCCAGGTCCTATGCAAGAGCAGTTAGTGCTCTTAACCACTGAGCCATCTCTCCAGCTCCGTTTTTATATTTTTGAAAATTTCATATTATAATGCTTCTTAGTTTGAAAAAAGTCTATTGTTTTGTTCCAAATACATGTGAAGTTAAAGTTGTCTTCTCTTCCCAAGGTCGTCCATCTGCAAGCCTGCCTGACGACGTTTAGAAACAGCCAGCAAGTGGTGAGCTTTGTCTCCTAAGCACTACACACTGATATAAAAGTCCGTGAGAAAATAGATGTCTGGGATTTTATTGTTGTGTTTTGAAGTCGTGAGGGCGGGTGTTAGGGTTTTACAGTGTTTAAAAAGAATTGCGAATGTAAGTAACTTTAAGTAAAGTCAAGGAATAGTAAAGTAGACCTGAACTGTCCTGTTTAACTTGCTCCTGGGATACCTTCACCTTCAGCACTTTGCTGTTAAAAAGTACATTTTGAGTTATTACTAGCAGTAGAAAGAGAAGTCAGACACATAGCTGAGCATGGTTACATATGCACCCGGAAGCTGAAGCAAGGGGATAGCTTGAGACCAGCCAGGGCAACAAAGCAAGATCTCATCTCAAATAAAACCAAAAAGGACAAACTGTAGTGACGATAACAATTTTAAAGTACTTCACGGCCTAACTAACTTCAGTATTTTATTTATGGTTGGTAATAAAAGATGATGTAGTCAAGCAATGGACCATCATTGATTCTAAGCGATATCGTGAACTTATTTTGGTTTATTCCTAACTTGACATTCTCATGTGATTGCTTCCTAGAATCCCAAGCACTCGAGAAGAAGTGAGAAAAAGTCCAACCACTACAAAGACTCGTTGGTGCAGAGTCTCCGCCTGTCTGCTCAGGATGTTGAGGACAGTCTGCGCATGCACGGCACCGTGATTAACCTACTGACCTGGGTGGTGCTGCTCAGCCTGCCGTCGCTCATCTATTGGCTAAAGAACCTTGGGTGCGTGATTGATGGACGCATTGCTTGTGTGGTTAGACACTAGCGCTCTCTCTGTAGAACCTTCCCGAATTCCTGATTATAAATGGTCTCTAAAAATCAGCCGAAGGAAGCGATGTGCATTTTTTTTTACCAACAATTTTTTTTTTAAATTTAGAAACTGGTTTTATTATTTGTGGTATACAAGATAATGAGTTTGGTTGTGACATTTTCAGACATGCCTCTTACTTGGTGCAGGTCACCTTCTCTTGTCCCAGCTTCTCTTTTCCATTGGTCCCCTCCTCTTTCCAACAGGACTGTGTACAAACAGCCTTTTTTTAAAAAAAAGAAAAAAGCTCAGTAGAATACCCAGGAATAAACCTAACCAAGGAGGCTAAATGAAGCAGCGGTAAAATTTGTCTGGAAGTGCCTGGAAGTGAGATGGATTCCACATAGCCAGAGTGATCCCGAGGGAAAGGATCTGTTCAGCAGTGCCGGTGGCTACTAAGTAACTGACATAAATGAATGGCGACAATGTAACATGTGTGCACACACAATGGGGTACTCTTCAGCCAGAAAGACCGAAACTGTTGTTTTCAGGAAAATGGATGGAATTGGAAGGGTATCCTATGAAGTGAAGTAAACTAGACTCAGAAAAGTGAATTTGTTTTCTCTAATATGTGAAATTTAAGAAACAGATATGAAAGCACAGAAGGCTCTGTAGTATCCATTGGAGTTTTCCCAGGATCAGCTTGAGTCCGTAGGCTGCTTTATATAAGGAACCATTTTTTACAGTATTCTTCCTGTTGATCCGTAGGAGGTGTTTCAGTCTCTCGGGTTCCCTCGGTTTCTGTCTTTGGTGGTTTATAGGTTTCATTGCGGAGATCTTTAGCCTCATTGGTTAATTCCTAGGTGTTTTGTTGACTTTTTAAAGGCTGTTTGTACATGGTTCTGTTTTTCTGACGTCACTCTCAGCGTGTTCACTACTGACAAAGAAACAGATGTTGGTCTTGTGTCTGTGACGTCACACTCAGCGTGCTCACTACTGACATAGAGACAGATGTTGGTCTTGTGTCTATGACGTCACTCTCAGCATATTCACTACTGACACAGAAACAGACGTTGGTCTTCATGTCTGTTACTTTGCTGAAAGTGTTTATCATATCTAAGAGTTTCCTGCTGGAATTTTGAGGGACTTTTAAGGATAAGATCATATTTTCTACTAATAGGGATAGTTTGACTCTTTTATTTTTATCCCCTTTATTTCATCTTCTTGCCTTATTGGTCTGACTGAAACTTTGAGCATTATGTTGAGTAAGAACAGCAGAGTAGACATCCTGCCATTGTCCTGGTTTCAGAAGAAGCCCTGGCAGCTTTTCTCCCCTCGGTGTAAAGTTCACTCTCGGTCGGTCATGTCTGTCCTTTACTTTGCTGACCTGTTATCTTTGTAGTCATGGATCCTTAGGGCTTTTTTCATGAGTGGATTCTGAATTTTCTCAAAGGCTTTTTTTTTTTCTCATCTAATGAGACGATCACATGGGTTTTGTCCTTTATTTTATCCATGCATTAAATCATGTTGTTTTATTTGTGTGTCTCTGCATCTTTGCACCCCTGGGATGAAACTGGCCTGATTGCATCTTTTAACCGTGCTGTTGGGTTCAGCTTACAAGTATTTTATCGAGAATTTTTGTGTTGCTTCTTCTGAGAGAGATGGGTCTATAGTTTCCTTTTTGTTGGCTCCTCGAGATCCGATCAATACTGTTTTGCAGACTGACAGTGTTCGTTCTCTTTTATGGATTGATTGACGAAAACGGATATGTGTGTGTTTTAAAGTGCTGATAGAATCCGTTTACTCCTAGACTTTTCTGTGTTAGTTTGGCTCAGGGTTTGTCAGTATTGCTTACCATTGCAGAGAACCTACTCTTTATTTCCTCGCTCCCCTTTATTGTCCCTTGAATCTCTAGCTCATTATTCCTAAATGCTTACTTCCGTCTTCTAATTTAGAGTTTAATTTGTTCCCTTTGCAAAGACCTCTGTGTGCACCACTAGGTTGTTTGAGGTCTGTTTTTTAAATGTAGGCCTTTATAGCTATAACATTCCTGTTTGAACTCCCTTTCCATTATTCCAAAACTTCCGATAAGCGATGTTTTCATTTTCATATGATTCTATGCTTTTTAATTTCCCTTGATTAAAGAAATCAATCTCACCGATCATACGGAATCGTATTGTTTAAGTTCCACATGGTTGTATGATTTCTGTGATTTCTTTTGTTGTTGATTTCTAGTCTTGTTCTGTAGAAGGGAGCTGTGGGCCGCTTCCCGCCGCCCGGCTCCCGGCCACCGGCTAGCTTTTGCCCCAAAATAATTACATAGAAACTGTATTCTTTTAAACACTGCCTGGCCCATTATATCTAGCCTCTTCTTGGCTAACTCTCACATCTCGACTAGCCCATTTCTAATAATCTGTGTAGCACCACGAGGCAGTAGCTTACCGGGAACGATTCTAGCCTACGTCCATCTTGGGCCAGAGCTTCATCGCATCTGACCCAGAGAGGAGAGGCATGGCAATTACCTCACTTCCCTTCTTCCCAGCATTCTGTTCTGTCTACTCCACCCACCTAATTTGATAGGATGGCCTATCAAATGGGCCAAGGCAGTTTGTTTATTAACCAATGACCTTCCTCCATCATTGTTCTATTATGATTTGGTAAGGAAAATTATTTTAGCGTCTTAAAATGAAGACTTGTTTTAAGCCCTAGCATGTGATCTGTTTTGGAGAAAGTTCTGTGGGCTGCCAAGAGTAGACATTTCCCAGCTGGTGGGTAAAATACACTGTTGGCGGTGGTTAAGTACGTTGATATTTGAAGTAGTTAAATCTGGAATTTGATGGAAGGGTATGTGACTATATTGTCTCTGAACTTTTTGAAAATTAATTAATTTGATTCTGATCCTTTATAGCTAACAGTCCTGCCTTATTGATCTGTGTTCTTCTTATTCTAGGTATTATTTTAAACTTCAGCCCGACCCGTGCAAACCCCTGGTGTTTCTCCTTACTCCGGCTATAGGGATTCTTGGAAATTCTTACACAGTGTCCATAAAGTCAAGGTACAGTGGTTTACGTTATGTCTTCATCTACTGCTGGCCTTTATCATTTTATTTCTCAAAGTATGCTTTTTATTTGTATTTAATTCGACTCTCTAAAAGTAAAGCCATGGGTGATAGTGGTTTATATGCAAGTGTAGTTCATATGCAAATATATTCTGCTTGTTTTCTTAATTGTAGGAGTTTTGTTAGGAAATGGGTCAGTTATTTTCTTTTAAAACTTAACTCTTGGGGCTGGAGAGATGGCTCAGCAGTTAAGAGCATTGCCTGCTCTTCCAAAGGTCCTGAGTTCAATTCCCAGCAACCATATGGTGGCTCACAACCACCATTAATGAGGTCTGGTGCCCTCTTCTGGCCTGCAGGCATACACACAGACAGAATATTGTATACATAATAAGTAAATAAATAAATAAAAATAAAACTTAACTCTTAAGTGGTACAATATCTAAGATTTGACTTCCCAGAAGTATAGAAGTCATATATGTAGATGAACTTGTGACTGAATGATGATCATTTGAGTTGTCTGGGTAACGGGCGAGGGCTTTGTGCGCTTGGGCCTTTTATGCGTGTGTGTTTGAGGTGCTCTTAACAACTCTTGGTCTTCTTGGAGCCTTTACTCTGGGAGGCTCTTGCAGCTTTCTGGGATCAGGCCCCTGAGGATTTAAATCCCAGCATGGGAGCAGAAGTGCTGTTGCATGCCTGGGTCTGACCCCATGGGAGGGAAAGCAGGAGGCTCTGCAGCCAGGGCCATCCTCAGCCATTTAGAATTGGTGGCCAGCCTGGGCTACGTAGGCCCATGTCTGTAGTAAGGAGGGGTGTTCAAGTTCAAGTTCAAAAACACCGCATAAATAAGCAAGAGCGAATCTTGACTTGGTCTTGTTGATAAGATTTACCTCTAGCCTCAGTTTCTCCATTTTCAGTGTAAAATCTAAGGGGTTTCCCCTGGAACTAGTTTCTCTTTAAATAGTTAATGTTTTGGTTTATATAGTTCCTTTCTAAAGAAAAAGATGCATAGTCTTGTTTTGTTTCTCTCTTTTTTCATTTAATTATGCAGCTGTTAAGTAGGATTAAATTATGCATTTTGTAGCTGTGTCTTCCAGAACATTATTTTGTTAGGCTGTGTTTTTAGGGTGGAATTGTGGAATGAAATACCAACTGGTATTTTTTCTGTTAAGGAACGAGTAAGGATATAGCCGTTCTCTGGATAGAAGTGTGTTTCCTTTATCTGCTTAGAATATGGTTTTTGTGGAGCTTTATAAAACTATAGACAGTTTTCTTTCAGTTCATTAAATGCAATCGCATCATTTAAAATCACCTAGAAGCCAGGTGGTTTGGCATGCTCCTGCCGTCCCTGCGTTCCGAAGGCCGGGAGGATCGTGGGTTCAAAGCCAGCTTGGGTTATAGCATATGTCACAGAGCCTTATCTCAGAAAACCAAAACTCAGATGGCACAGGCGGCACACAACTTAAATCCCAGCACTCGGGAGGCAGGGACAGGCGGGTTCCTGTGAGTCCGAGCTGAGGTCAGCATGGTTTACGGAGCAAGTTCCAGGCCAGCTAAGTCTAAGCAGTCAGAACCCGTCAAAACAAACAAACAAACAAACAAACAAACTAAGGAAAAGAGGATAATCAGGAAACCAGAAATAAATAAACAGAATTAAATAATGTAAACAAAAATCACAACTGAGTTTCCAGGGCTGTATAAAAGAGGAGCATATTTCTGTTAGACTCGAATGTAGCTTGTCTTAACTGTGCGTTTCTCTGTCTCTTCCCAGTAAGTTACTGAAGTCGACCTCGCAGTTTCCGCTTCCCCTGGCCGTGGGCGTGATCGCTTTCGGCTCCACCCACTTGTACAGGGTCCCGAATTTCGTGGTCGTCCCTCTTCTGTACCACGCATTATGCAACTTCCTGTAAGACCGGGCTTGAGAGGACGATAAAAGTGCTTTACGCCTCAAGGACCGGTGATACCGTGAGCGCAGCCCCACCAGCCGGCACAGCGAGGTCCTTCGGAGAAGATGCGTCTATTTTTACAGTGTTGGAAATAGGAAATTAGTTTTGTAACGCGTGAGGAAAGTCGTCGAAGCATGGTTTCATTTCGTGACGTAGCGTCTGTGTTCTCGTCGTGCCTGAGGAATGAGCGAGGGGCACTCGTGTACATACCAATTAGCCATGCCGTGAACCTTCTAGAGACTTAGTAGATGCGGTGTTGTTTGTAGTCTCCTGTGGAACTTCTGCTGGCTTCATCAGACTTTATTTGAAAAGTGGGTTTTCTGTTTGCTATAACTGACATATTCAGAGTAGGTCTTAAAAGGTTAAAAGTCACAGCTGTTTCGCAGAAGTGAGACAGTCGTGAAGGAGGCTTTGGTCAGTTTTTGGCAACCATGGGGAGCAAAGTTCGATCTGTCTTCTTACATCTATGAAAAAGGGCCTCAAAGGGAGACTTTTTTGTTAGCTATTAGACTTCAGATTCAAAGCAGTGACTTTTCTTGAGCCTTTAAATACGAATCTTGCTGTGCACTCTTGGTGAATATTAAAAGCAAGAAAGATCTACCGATAGGTCTGTTATCAGAAGACTTTTCTGGTGAGTACCACATTGGCACATTCAGTTTCTGCCCCTGCTTAAGTCAGTGCCGATGGTTGCCACAGGTGCCTCTGGTAATGATAGGGTATTAAAATAGCTACATTCCAGAGTTGAAATAACTTGGGATTTGCATCATCTCTGGTGTCCTGGGAAGGAGAGATGTCAACACAAGTAGAGTATTGCCCTTGATAGGGAAACAGTAGGCAGCCATTGCTCCATGGTACTGAGAGAGTGAGCCCTGTCTGAGCCGGCTTCCGCCCTGCCATTGCTCAGTTAACAGTGGAATCCTGGCAGGGTTCACTCCCCGGGACTACCGTTTGGCCAGTGAGGGTAACATTTCATTTCCAGTTCTCGTTCGTTCTCAGCTACAGAAAAACAGAAAGGCAGGGAGCTGAAGAACAGAGTTGCTCTCCGCCTTCTGTTAGGAGAAACTCTGAGGAGGTTGGGATTTACGGAGCCCTTCACCTAGATGTGTGTTCTGTAAATGCCCAAAGCCTCTCCAATCTTGAAGCCCTCGCGTGTGGGTGAAGTCACGGGTGGACTTGTGAGCGCGTGCACTTCTTAGTCCCAGGATGGCACTTCGGGAACCAGTCTCGTTTTATCCGCTGTTGCACCGGGTACCGCACCGTCACCGCACCAGGTACCACAGCCTCTCAGCCACCACTGCCAGCCAGAAGGCTCCTCCCACGCCAGTCACTTTGGCAACGGGCCTCATTTTCCCCTGGGAGTTCCTCCTTGAGTCTTTCCTGTTTTAGAATTAGTCAGAGGGTGATGGTATTACCACAGGGGTTCGTTAGTTTATGTGACTCCGTTGCTGTCTTGCCTGGCATCATGCTTGTTAGGTATTCCTATTCTCACTTAGACTCCGAAAGGAAAGCAGTTATGTTAGATGTGGCGGACTTCTTAGTCTCTTGTCGCAGAAATGTATCAAACAGAATAAACTACGTCGTACTGCTCATTCAGTATCTGAGAGTGAGCTCATCAGATCATACAGTTTTCTCACGGTATACCACACATACATACATACCTGCTTCAATTTTGCCAGGTCTGGGCAGCCTCTATATCCATGTTCTTTTACACTGTCAGTGATATTACAGACGTCTCAACTTAATGGTGGCTGAGTACTTTGACTTTCTGAATTTGGACATGCATCTACAAAATCTTTACAGAAATCTGGTGTTAGAGACCTTTTTACAGCCTTAGTTATTTGTGAGATCTAGCATCTCCATGGTTTGCCGGCACTACTAAGTAAGATGTAGCGAGTTTGAGTTCTTACTCATGAGTGGTACATTTGTTATCAGAGCACACTAATTCTTGCTAGAATGGTTTTTGTCTGAAAGTATTTATTCCCAAGCCCCCAAGTCTTATTTATGCCAGCAAAATATTTCAGAGAATCGTGGTGTGGGTCTTTGGTCCTTTGTCACTCTACACGATCACACATGAACATCCAGGGACATGCTCTGACAGAGTCTTCTAAAAGATACACATGAACATACAAGGACATGCTCTGACAGAGTCTTCTTCCAGATACACACTCACACATGAACATACAGGGACATGCGTTAACAGAATATTCTTCAAGTACTTAGATACAGGTAGCTAGGTAGACTATCTGATCATGAAGACTGCTATCCTGTAAGAAAAGGGATTTCCTTTATCTCCGCATCTCTTGCTTTTACCTACCATGTTTGCATGTGTTTTATTACCATAGTCCCAATACCAATGTCACTTGAATTGGCAGTTAAGTTAGAGATTAATACATCAAATTTTGAGTTCCACTGTTGTGGTTTCTTTTTTAGGAAATTGAGTTTTTTAGTAAGTGTTGTGCTTATTAAACAACTGAATTTTTGCTAGTAAATAGATTGGGTATACTTTAGACTGTTAAGAACATTGAGTGCTCAGTATTTCTGAAACACCCTCATAGAGTTAGTGCTATTATAATTCAGACCTGGTAATTTTTAAAAAGATTCGTGTGTGTGTGTGTGTGTATGTGTATATGTATATACACACATGTGTGTGCAGTTGCTCACTGTGGCCAGAAGAGGGCATTGTATCCCCTAGAGCTGGAGATAGAGGTGGTTGTGAGTTGATGGACAGAGATGCTAGGAACCAAACTCAAATCCTCCAGAACAGCAGCTCTCTTCACCCAGCTGTTTCTCCAGCTCCAGGACCTGATAAATCTGATAGAAATTATTATTGCAGTTGTGTGTGTGTATATACATGAGCACACCAGGGACTGAGTCCAGAGCCTGTGTTTCGTAAGTACTTTCTCTGCCTTTGAAGTATCCACAGCTAGTCTGGATTCATTTCATGCCAAAATTAAATACATTCTATTCCTTTCTTGGTTACCATGTATTGAAAACTTTCAGAACTGTGATTCTAAAGAAACCGTTTATGATGGGTTAACACTAATCTTTGAGGCTGCCTAATATGTATCAATCATGTATTGATTAGTCTTTTAAATCATTTTTATATTATAGTTACATAATTTCAACTGTCTATAAAGGATAGTTCAGTTGTTTTCTCGAGACAAGGTTTCTTTGGTAGCCTTGGCTGTCCTAGAACTAGTGCCGTAGCGGAGGCTAGCCTTGAATTCTCAGAGATCCACCTGCCTCTGCCTCCCGAGGACTGGGATTAAAGGAGTGCGCTGCCACTGCCCGGCAAAGGGATAGCTTTTCTTGAGTGAACTATAAAATATTCTACAGTGAGGAAAAAGAAATAACTCCAGGAGGTCGGCCTGCTGCACAGTTGCTATTACATTGTCATGTGTATCGACATGACACATTTCCACAGTGCTCACAAATTTGTACAAGACAGACTGTCTTATCTACTGTGAAGTCTCTGTACTTTAAAGAAAACTTTAGAGTTCTCACAGTGTGACATGTCCATTTCACCATGCTCCTTAGCACCTCTGGTGGAAGATGGTGGAGGGAAATCAAGGGATGTAGAACTCGGTTTTCAGGAGCTCTTGCAGGCTGCAGGAGGAAGGTGGGACACAGGCCTGGAGAGATGGCTCAGACACTGAAGTGCCTGCTGTTGGAACACGAGGACCCAAGAGCAAATTCCCAGCATCCGCAGGAGGAACTGGCTGACCAATGTGTGTCTAGAATCCCAGGTCTGAGTGGTGGAGACAGGTAGATCCTTGCTGCTTGCCGGCCGGCCAGCCTACCCACACTGGCCTGCTTTGAGGTCAGTAAAAAGACCCTGCCTCAAAAATTAAGGTGGAGAGTCATTGAGGAAGGCTCCCAGCATTCTGTGTCGTCCCCTGTGCCCCCCCCCCGCACCTCTCTCTGCACATAAACAAACATGTACACACATGAAAACACAAAACATTTAAGAGGTACCGCGAGGTAGGCTAGAGCTGCTGGTTCCGGAATCATGGGATAATCAGGTGGCCTGTATTTCTCTCTCCAGACATCAGGTCTGAATTAATGCAGGCCTTGTGTTTTTCAGGTCGATCGATGCAGGATTTTAGGATGTTGCCCTTCGACATTTAGGAAGTGGTCTTAAAAATAATAATTTGGGAAAATTCCAACAGTAGGCTGAGGCTTTGGGTCGCTAGTTGGTTTTCATCTGTGTGGACAGTTTGTGAGTTTGGATATCGTAGAACAGAGTTTGTCAAGTTTATCGAGGGTCACAGTCCACTTGGGGAGATTGACACTTGGCAGGAATAAAGGGAGCAACGGAAGGTTCTGTGTTTGCTACATTAGTTCCTCCCAGGAAAGCAGGTCGAGAAAATATAGGACTCACTCTAACTGTAAGGTTGAGAGCTGGATTTTTATCATCGCCAACCCTTTTGAACAAGAAACAATTATGATTCCGTGATTCTCTACTCTTTCAACGTGAGGCTTGCTGAGGCATGGGGAAATAAGAAAACCCCGGGGACCTCACGTTCCCAACTTTTCATAGGACTGTGGGAAATGGGACTCAGAGCAGTTCAAAGATGCGCCATAAATGCATAAATGTCTTCATTTTGACAACACATTGTGAATAAAGAAAAACAGATTGTACGTGGCAGTAACATTTGAGGACAGAATAGACTCTGGAGACGGTGGAAACAGGCCTGTTACTCTGTTAGCACGAGGGACGTAACTGAGGCTGGGTCATGGTGTGATTCAAAGCTGCCAGGGTCTGAGCCACAGCTTGGTCAAACCGTCTGTGACCAGTCATTATAAACTAAGAATCATTTTCTTTGCGTGTTTGGCATGGGACGCTTCCCAAACCCACCTGAAGCCCTAGGAAACCAGCCCATTTCTGATGACATTGTGTAAAATTGGTATTTTCTTGTGTCAGAAGTAATCTATAATCCTCCTGTACATGGCCAGTTTGAACGCCAGTGAGAAACTCTTTATCTGTTGCTGTTTGATCCGTTTAGTGTACAGTTATCTATACCCTACTCTTCGTCTCGGAAGCCTACAGGGAGCCGTTTTGTGAACTGCACGTACCCTTTCAAATGCTCTTTGGATTTTTAGTGTTTGTAATGTTACTCTGGCAAAAGTTTCTAGATCTGTGTATCCCTACTGACAGCTCCAGAGCCTAGTGGTCGGTGTGTTTGTATTTCACATGGTTTGTGCTGTTTCATTTTGGACTATTTACATCCCTTTATTAGGAAAATAAAGATACATTTGAATTCTTTTCAGCATAATCTGCATTGGAATTTGTGAGTACCCCCGTGGGTAGCAGAACATACTTTGCCATCAAAGCTAAACGAAACTGTAAAATACCTCCGGATATCTGTGCCAAGGAACTTCTCTTAGGATGTTGGGGTTAAAACAAGAGTCATCTTTTCCAGTATTTTTCATCTAGACCTACAATAAATGTGTGCACCGTGAAAACATACGCCACACTGTATTTTTCCTTGAAGCTGTTCAGAGCTTTAGAATGGTGTGCTTGCTTCTGTCTGCTTTCCTGATACTGTTGGGTGGAAACTGAATTCGCTGGGTCGTCTTTCAGCTTCTTTAATTGAAGAAGTCATCCGGCTGTGGTCTTACTTTGTGCTGCGAAAAGTGAATTTTGTACAGCCCGTTTTTTTTTTGGTCTAGGCCTCCCCTTTATATACCTGAACGCTTGCCCTGTGGGCTCTCTTTTGTTTTCTGTTTGTTTCTGTTCCGTCCCAAGTGTTTGTCCGCTAGACCCTAGTCCATCGAAGCAAACCTTTGAGCAGGGCACACCTTGTACCAAACACTGTGGAAAGCCAGATAGTGACATTACTTGGTCTTGGTGGAGTAACCGTTATCTAACTGTGGGGGACTGTGGATAGAAAGGTGGTTTATGATGAGAGTTGGCTACAGGGTGGGTGCGTGTGTCCCCTGGAAGGGGCTTGTCCCCTGTGTGCCATGGCCTTAGCCTAAGTAGGAGACGCCTGTCCTTAACATAAATAAACAGGCTCTATGTGTGGAGAAACAGGTGTTTGTCAGAATTCTCATGCCAATCTCCCCCTCCCTGATGTGTGGTTGGGAGAGAGATCTTCATTTTTTATTGTGTATAAACTAGGAAGTTGTGTTACATACTTAGATTTTTTCAAAATGGGAACCGAGGTGTATCGTTGTGAAGCCATACTGTGGTTTCTTCAACCTAGGACTAATTGTAAATGCAACAACGTGCCCAAGATAAACCAGACCAAAACTGAATATATATCATCACTGTGACTGACCCTGAACTTATTTGGGATAAAACAGACTGTGCCTTAAAAAATGACGAAGCAACGCCCTGCGGTTTTGTATCTCGATATTTCACTGTGGGCGGCCTTCTCAAATTCATCTCAAATCCTTTTCTTTCAAGCGGCTGAAATTATAAGTCTTCAGTATAAATTGGCCCACACCTCCTTTAGGGTCCGCACAGCCGTTATTCTTGAGACCTCCTTTAATTTCCAGAGCTGCTTTTTGTTGTTCTATTTTTTTTAAAAAAAATTGATTTAGTCTTAATATAGCTGGGAAATTAGGTTTGGCTGCAGTTTCTGGGGGAGATGCTTTAAGGGAGAGTCACGGCCCTCCTGTTTCTAAGCTTACTGAATATATAAAAATTAATCATTGAAATGTATTTTTGTCTTATTGGTAATGATCTTTATCAAATATGTGAGTTCCTTCTAAGACTTAAGACTTGTGCCCCGTGTTGTGGCAGACTGAGACTTGTGTTTGTTTTCTCAAGGAAGGGGTATCAACCCAGTAATGATTTTGGAGTGGCTGAACTCACTTCAATGTCATTTTTTTTTTTTTAAAAAATGTTACCATTTCCCTCTCATTTTATTTTTCCTGCCTAATTATTTTATGGTGTCACGGGAGAATTAGCTCCTCTGTTTTTAATTTAAAGTCTAGCGTTTATATTGTGTTTATTTAAAACAAGGAGTATGATTTTCATTAAAGTCCAAATTACTCGATTTATCGTATAATCACGTTCTTCTCCAAAGGCATCCGGATCCCCGTGTACTGTTTGCTTTTCCACGTGACTTTTGGACATAAACTCAGTGTATTTCTCTTGTCCTGTTTCACCTTTACTACTCCTTTACTATGTTCAAGTTTTTATTTAAATAAGAGTCTCTTAAAAACTTGTAGAAATGACAGTGTGTCTTTCCTTAAAGCCTGGTAAGACTGACAACGAGGCTGTTTAGACAAGGGTGTGTGTAATCAAGGGTCTCTCAGCTGACATCAGTTTTTACCCTTAACAGTTAAACCTGTAGAGCGCAGACGACTCGTGGCTGCTGACGGAGACTCGGTAGAGTTAGCGTTTATTTGCACGCCGATTTTGTGCTCATCCGTAAACTCTAGTGTGTAGTAACAAGGCTTAGTGCAAGGAGCCTGTCCAAAAGTGTGTACTGAAAACGATGACCGTTGTGCACATCTTCCCGTCCGAACATGCATGCTCCTCCCACAGTGCGTCGTGCAGCGTGTAGTGCACCAAACATGCGTGCGTGTTCTTTTCTGTGTGTTTCTGGTATGGTATAATTAACGCTGTTACGTTGAACCAGTTGTGGTTTGGGGGGATAGTGCTGCTTCTGTGCTTTGTAGAGTTGTTGTGAAAGTTTTTAACCTCTGTTCCCATGTTACGATGTTTTATTAGGTGAGCATTTGCCTTCCATCTCCGCTCAGGTATTAACGTGTAGCAATCTGGGGTGCTTTGTTTTTAATTTGTCATATTCTGGTGTTCTCAACATCCCAAAATAAATTTGGTGAATAAGCGCATTTGGCACAGAGATTTCTTACTGCTTTGCATGGTCTATAATGTTGTTCGTGGAAGAAGCTTTAAACAGGCTTCTTTGCAAGTCTGGGACTTTCGTAAGCAGAGTACCTGTTGGGCACAGGATATGGCTTGGCACAGCCAAGTCCCAGGAGCAGGGAAAGCTGACGTTCTGCAACTTGATATCTTGTAGATTTTCACATACATTTCTATGGCCACTTCATAGGTCATGTGTGACCTTTCAGAAATTGTATATGTTTCCACCAGAGACAATACTTTCCCCCTTGCCACGCCCACTGGATATAATCCTCGGTGCTTAGTTTCTCAGCGTAAGAAGAATGAGGAGGATTTAGGCATTACACAGATTTATAGGTCACTCTACAGTTACGTAGTTGGCTTTTGCGAGTAGAAGCCCAGGGTTCTAGTTAAAAAGTTATCCAGAAGCCCAGGCTTCTAGTTAAAAAGTTATCCAGAAGCCCAGGGTTCTAGTTAACAAGTTACCCAGAAGTAATTCTTAAGTTTAGACAATAAAATTAACTTCCGAGGGCATCTAGAAGCAACCAGAGATTTAGAATTCCAAGTTGCCAGATGGCACTAGATAATTTGAGAATTTACCATAAACTCAAACATTGCTATAGAATTGGATGGAAAGAGTCCAATGAGATGGGATATTTCTCTGGGACAGGGATAGGGACAGGCATGTTTCTTGTATTATTAACCAACATCATCAAATATGCAAGTAGACATTCCTTATCTGTCTCTACAAGTATTGTGTGTATTATTACACAGACCAGAAAAGGTCTGGTTTTAAGCATGAGAGCCAGAATGTTGAGATTATTCAGTGGGTGAGGTGTCTGACTTACAAGTGTGAAGACTGGAATTCACACACACACACAGCACCTGCGATGCTAGGCACTGCAATGCATGTCTGTAACCCCAGTGCTGGCAGGTAGAAGACAGAGATGGGGTCCATGGAGCCTGTTGGCCAGCCAGCCTACCAAATCAGTGAGATCCCAGTTCAGTGAGAGACCTGGTTCTCCAAATATAAGATAGAGACCCAGTGGAGTGGCTCAGTGGATAGAGAGACGGACTAGCTGCTAGGCCTAGAACCTGAGATCAATCCCCCAGAACCCACATGGTACAAGGAGAAAAGCAGGTCCTTCAGGTTATCCACATATATACACGGTGACAAGATCCTTACATGCAAACACACAAGCAGTAAACACACACACACACACACACACAGAGAGAGAGAGAGAGAGAGAGAGAGAGAGAGAGAGAGAGAGAGAGAGAGAGGTCTTACTGTGTAGCCCTAACTGTCCTGGGACTTCACTCTGTAGACCAAGCTCGCTTAAAAAATTGCAGAGATTTGCCTTCTTCTGCCTTGATAAGTGGTTAAAGGTGTGACCCACCATGCCCGGCAAGATACTTTTTGAAAATAAATGCTTGAAATAATAAAAATATTGTGGAGAACAGTTGAAGAAGATACCGGCCATTACCTTCTGGTCTGCACCCCAGTGTAGGGATGCCTGCGTGTATGCAAAACTTGAGGACGGTAGTAATATCAATTCAGTTTTCAAATCTTAATTCTTTTCAGCGGCTGAGAGAGGAGATAATC
The DNA here is from genome assembly GCA_025134845.1 of Neodon shergylaensis. Taxonomy (NCBI): domain Eukaryota; kingdom Metazoa; phylum Chordata; class Mammalia; order Rodentia; family Cricetidae; genus Neodon; species Neodon shergylaensis. The sequence goes on from JABTXL010000827.1 coordinate 3,877,952, forward strand.
TCTTACTGCTTTCATTCTAGTCCAGCTGACAGGAGTAGATGTGACTATTCTGGGCTTCGTGCAGGTATTACTATCGTTTTTAACTTGCAGCTCCACCACCCCCCCCACCACCAGTCCACCCTTGTACCGCTCAGCTAACTGTGATACCAAGGAGTGCTTACAGGCATAAATGTCCAGCTATGTATAAACTCATGCTCCTGCCCCCACATCCCGAGGAAGTGGTGTTCCCACGATACAGTCTCCCAGAGCGTGAGTTGACGGCACTGGGATCTCTTGTCAAATGTCACCACTGTTCTGGAGAAGTCCATTAAAAGAGCTGTGTGTCACTGAGCTATAGGCGCTGGTTTCCTCTGTGCCAGAAGCCAAGCCTTATGGAAACTTGGTCAGGGTCCCCGCTTGTGACCAGCCTCCGAGATGCTGCCTCTCTGCACTCTGCATTCCTGTTGGGGACGTCTGAGGACCAGATGGTTTAGCATCCTCTCTGAGTAGGCAAGTACTGTCGGGACCTCAGTTGTGATCTGCTGGGTAAAGGAGGCAGAAACGAGAATGGCAGGCTGCCTTTTCAAGTTCTTGTGATACTGAAGCTCGTCAAGCCTCCACGAAAGCCGGTGTGTGTGATACGTTTGACCTGGAACCTCGCCTGATTTCTGGGGTGTGGAGAGCTCACAAACACGGCTCAAATCTCTTTCGGCGCTGCCGGCGGTAGCGTAGCTTATTTTCCAGACTCCCCGAGGTCCTAAATACAAGAGAGGGAATGGAGTTTCTTCCGTCTTGGTGCTGCGCGCCACAGCTTTAAGTTAACGTTTCAAAGGGAGGTTAATTCAGTGGGTCGGGGTGACCCTGAAATGCCGCACCTGAAATCCTAGAAGCCGAGAGAAACATCCAGAGTTTAAGGCCACCAGGCTACCCAGGGAGACGCTCTTGCAGGGGCGGGGGCGGGGAAGCAGATACTGGAGGAGGAGGGGAAAGAGAAAGGTAAATTAATTTTCATGAGACTGTAATAGAGTAGGGAGCACTTTGGTACCAAGTGCTACTACCAGCTGGCCTCCTCCATCAGTGCCTCGGTTTGCAGGAAGAGGAAGGAAATCACAAGAAAGCTCAAAGGTGGAAGGGAAGCCATTTTAGCAAAACCTCCTCGACTATTCCGATTTCTTGCACAGCTATTTGAGTTTCTTTTGGGCTAGAATTCCTGCCGGATACATTCAGCTTCTTGTTTGATTTTTTTAAAAGAAAGGAAGCTAAAAGTGTTGGTGGGGGACCTTGCGAGAAAGGAAGTGGGCACAGAGAAATTAAGCAATTTGCATGTAGCAGAGCCCAGACAATGCTACCTTTGATTACCCAAGAAAAACGCCCTCCACTTCAGGCTGGTGGGTATCTAATAAGTTGAATTCACATTCTCCGCTGAGATCCTTTCTGGCCACACCCATTATTTCCTTTTCACTGGAAAAAGTGTTTCCAATGTTCCACCCAGAGATCTCCTTCTGCTCTCTCTGTTTTAGAGATAACATCCAAGCCTGGATTTAGTATAATGTCCCTGGTAGATGACTAACCAGGCCAGACAGACTTGTTCACGCAACAAAGGACTGAGTCAACGTAGTTCATTTAGCTCAAGTCTGTCCTCACCTAAAGACTCCAGCTAGAAATAACTGCTCCCATCCCGGGGTGAGCGTTTAATCTTGCCGTAATGCATCTGGCACAAAGGATGCTCTAGGTAGAAGGTTTTTCTCTTCCAGCCCTCTATTGTTTGCCTGCTCTGTTCCGTGATGACTCCAGAGATGGGTGCCACATGGCAGCTCAGTTTTCAGTCGGTCCAAATGTGGTTCTCGAACCTTCTACCTCACTGCACAGCTTCCGTAAATAGATCGCCCCCAGCGAAGATCCTCACCCATGCATATGAACTATTTTGTTTGCTTTGTATTTCCCCTCAGTACTTTGTTCTATCTCATTGTGTGTGTGTCAGAGAGAGAGAGAGAGAGAAAGAGAGAGAGAGAGAGAGAGAGAGGAGAGAGAGGGGGAGAGAGGAGAGAGAGGAGGAGAGAGAGACAGAGAGAGAGAGAGGAGAGAGAGAGGAGAGAGAGAGGAGAGGAGGGGGGGGAGAGAGGGGGGAGAGAGAGACAGAGAAGAGAGAGAGAGAAAGAGAGAGAGAGAGGAGAGAGGGGGAGAGAGACAGAGAGAAGAGAGAGAGAGAGAAAGAGAGAGAGAGAGG